>CM055117.1:162906701-163486701 GCA_029206835.1 Rana muscosa | reverse complement strand
AGGGAGCCCCCGATGTCGGCACCCCAGTCGATCTTTGGATTGGCTGTCGGGTGCAGCTGCCGTCATTGCCAGTAAGGGAACCCGGCAGTGAAGCCTTTCAGCTTCACAGCAGATCTCCTACTGTGCATGTGCAAAGCGCACTGCGCTTTCTAATTGGCCCGGCAAGGGAGGAAGGAGGAGGGAGGCCGAGCTTCGCTGTGGTTCCATCTCCAGAAGTGGGGAAGGGGACCTGTCAAAAACAGAATGTAGATATTTGCCAGCACACCATGGAACAACGGGAATAGCGTCCAAACGGATGATTTATTGCATGATCACAACACAAGGAGAGTGCTGTCAAAAACAGGTCCCCGTTCACTCCTGAGAGGTGCCAAATGTGACACTGAAGGGGGGAGACGAAAAAGCTGAAGTTCCACTTTTGGATGGAACTCCGCTTTAAAGTGGTTGTAAACACTTACATATACTCAGTGAAGTGACGATAGGCATGCGCACGGGGTGTGCCTGGTGTGCCTGGACAAACCCTAATCACCCTGTGCCGTGCAAATTGCCCTTGCTAAGTCCTGCCCCCCCACCCATGTCCCTCCTGCAGCGCTGCTATCAGGCGTCCAATCATAGGAGAGGACGGGAGAAGACATCGAGGAGCGTGGAGGACATCGCTACCCCACCGAGACAAGGTAAGTGCCGGGCGCGCGGGGGATGTACACTGGCAGCATGGGCACAGTGGCGGCAATTGATGGGCACACTGGCAGAAACTGATGGGCACAGTAGCGGCAATTGATGGGCACACTGGCAGCAATTGATGGGTACAATGGCAGCAATTGATGGGCACAGTAGCGGAAATTGATGGGCACACTGGCAGAAATTGATGGGCACAGTGGCGGCAATTGATGGGCACACTGGCAGCAATTGATGGGCGCAGTGGCAGCAATTGATGGGCACACTGGCAGCAATTGATGAGTACAGTAGCTACGTTTGATGGCCAAGTGGCGGCAACTTATGGGTACAGTGGCTGCGTTTGATGGGCATAGTGGCTGCATTTGATGGCACATTGGTGGCAATTGATGGTACAGTGGCTGCGTTTGATGGGCACAGTGGCTGCGTTTAATGGTGCAGTGGCGGCAATTGATGGCACAGTGGCTGCGTTTGATGGCACAGTGGTGGCAATTGATTGCACAGTGGCTGTGTTTGATGGCACAGTGGCTGCATTTTATGGGCACAGTGGCTGCGTTTGATGGGCACAGTGGCTGCATTTGATGGCACAGTGGCTGCGCTTGATGGCACAGTGGCGGCAATTGATGAGCACAATAGCTGCATTTGATGGGCACAGTGGCTGCAATTGATGTTTTTTTTTCAGTTTGTTTGCACCCCCCCAAAAATTTTGAGCCCCAGCCGCCACTGATCCCAACAATATTGTCGGGATACACCCAGCTGCCTGATTGACAATCTTTTAGCACATAGCTGACTTCCGGTGCCAGATGTGCCTGCCCCCTCCCCAGTCTGGCACTCCAGTGAGTACTGCAGGAGCAGAGTGGACAGGGGTTACTGACAGTCACTACTCTCTGCTATGAGCAGACCAATAACTGAGCCACCAGCGGCCACATGTGATTGTTAAGTTCTCAGTCTTAGAGCCACAATGGCACAGCTGCAGCATCGAGGTGGGTATGTATAGTATGTTTGTTTTTTTTACATCCCATACTTCTCCTTTAAATGAAACTCTGGCTAAAAAAACATGTTCAAGTATGTAATCTATTGCTCTCAGGATCCTCCAAATTTCCAAATGATTATTTTTTTCTCTGATATGACCCGACTTGCTGTTAAAAGGTGGCTACGTTGGTTTTCCATAGTCCCATTTCATGTAGTAAAGTAGTCACCCTCTCTTGCATGCTCCAGAGATGGACCAGGGACTATAGACTATGAGATTTATAGTGTACATAGAGCAGTGCACATGACCGCAACTAATGTACAATAAATGGAAGTGAGTGGGGTAAGGAGAGGTTTGGGAGCTCACAGAGGATGTTACAAGGAGACAGAAAAACACAGAAGGAAACTTCTGGTGTGTGCTGTGTGCAGGGTAGTTTGATGTGATCAGAGCATTGCACTGTTTACCTTTTTTAGTCTTAACCTAATTGAAATGTCAAAATGACATATCATTTATTGCTAGTCAATGCAGCGCATTAGGCTGCTCTGGAAACTCCTGCGCTCTGTAGACTTCTGCTGTATTGACAATGATACTACCTATGGGAGCCTCAGTCAGTCTGCAGCTTGGAGCAGAGTGAGAGGCATGGCTGCCTGTATAATTAGAGGCAGACTACTAGAGTTTACAGGACACCATACATAGGTATGCCATTCTGTACACTCATACAGGGTAACCTTTTGACAACATGACAACCAGAAAACTAATAGGGATGAGCCGAACACCCCCCCTGTTCGGTTTGCATCAGAAAATGCGAACAGACAAAAAATCTGTGCGAACATGCGAACACCGTTAAAGTCTATGGGACACGAATGTGAAAAATCAAAAGTGTTAATTTTAAAGGCTTATATGCAAGTTATTGCCATAAAGAGTGTTTGGGGACCTGGGTCCTGCACCAGGGGACATGTATCAATGCAAAAAAAAAGTTTTTAAAATTAACATTTTTAAGGAGCAGTGATTTTAATAATGCTTAAAGTGAAACAATAAAAATTAAATATTCCTTTAAATATTGTACCTGGGGGGTCCCCTTAGTCTGCCTGTAAAGTAGCGCATCTTTCCCATGTTTATAACAGTACCACAGCAAAATGACATTTCTAAAGGAAAAAATTTCATTTAAAATTGCTTGCGGTTGTTGCATAGTTACATAGTTACATACAGTTGCAAAAAAAAAGTATGTGAACCCTTTTGGAATGATATGGATTTCTGCACAAATTGGTCATAAAATGTGATCTGATCTTCATCTACGTCACAACAATAGACAATCACAGTCTGCTTAAACTAATAACACACAAAGAATGAAATGTTACCACGTTTTTATTGAACACACTATGTAAACATTCACAGTGCAAGTGGAAAAAGTATGTGAACCCTTGGATTTAATAACTGGTTGAACCTCCTTTGGCAGCAATAACTTCAACCAAATGTTTCCTGTAGTTGCAGATCAGACGTGCACAGCGGTCAGGAGTAATTATTGACCATTCCTCTTTACAGAACGGTTTCAGTTCAGCAATATTCTTGGGAATTCTGGTGTGAATCGCTTTCTTGAGGTCATGCCACAGCATCTCAATCGGGTTGAGGTCAGGACTCTGACTGGGCCACTCCAGAAGGCGTATTTTCTTCTGTTTAAGCCATTCTGTTGTTGATTTACTTCTATGCTTTGGGTCGTTGTCCTGTTGCAACACCCATCTTCTGTTGAGCTTCAGCTGGTGGACAGATGGCCTTAAGTTCTCCTGCAAAATGTCTTGATAAACTTGGGAATTAATTTTTCCTTTTATGATAGCAATCCGTCTGAGCCCTGACACAGCAAAGCAGCCCCAAACCATGATGCCCCCACCACCATACTTCACAGTTGGGATGAGGTTTTGATGTTGGTGTACTGTGCCTCTTTTTCTACACACATAGTGTTGTGTGTTTCTTCCAAACAACTCAACTTTGGTTTCATCTGTCCACAGAATATTTTGCCAGTACTGCTGTGGAACATCCAGGTGCTCTTGTGCAAACTGTAAACATGCAGCAATGTTTTTTTGGACAGCAGTGGCTTCCTCTGTGGTATCCTCCCATGAAATCCATTCTTGTTTAGTGTTTTACGTATTGTAGATTCGCTAACAGGGATGTTAACATATGCCAGAGACTTTTGTAAGTCTTTAGCTGACACTCTAGGATTCTTCTTTACCTCATTGAACAGTCTGCGCTGTGCTCTTGCAGTCATCTTTACAGGACGGCCACTCCTAGGGAGAGTGGCAGCAGTGCTGAACTTTCTCCATTTATAGACAATTTGTCTTACCATGGACTGATGAACAGCAAGGCTTTTGGAGATACTTTTATAACCCTTTCCAGCTTTATGCAAGTCAACAATTCTTAATCGTAGGTCTTCTGAGAGCTCTTTTGTGCGAGGCATCATTCACATCAGGCAATGCTTCTTGTGAAAAGCAAACCCAGAACTGGTGTGTGATTTTTATTGGGCAGGGCAGCTGTAACCAACACCTCCAATCTCATCTCATTGATTGGACTCCAGTTGGCTGACACCTCACTCCAATTAGCTCTTGGAGATCTCATTAGTCTAGGGGTTCACATACTTTTTCCACCTGCACTGTGAATGTTTACATGGTGTGTTCAATAAAAACATGGTAACATTTAATTCTTTGTGTGTTATTAGTTTAAGCAGACTGTGATTGTCTATTGTTGTGACTTAGATGAAGATCAGATCACATTTTATGACCAATTTGTGCAGAAATCCATATAATTCCAAAAGGGTTCACATACTTCTTTTTGCAACTGTAGTTAGTCAGGTTGAAAAAAGACACCAGTTCAACCATAAAAAAAAAAAAAAAATTGTAATGTATTGTCGGATCCCGAAATGAAACATTATACATTAAAAAAATCATTGAAAAAAACTCCACGCCAACATTTTAAAAAATGGTGTGGGGGTCCCCCAAAAATCCATACCAGACCCTTATCTGAGCATGCAGCCTGGCAGGCTGCAGGAAAATGGGGGATGAGAGAGCAGCCCCCCCTCCTGAACCATACCAGGCCGAATGCCCTCAACAAGGGCTCATCCCCACAACCCTGGCCATTGGTTGTGGGGGTCTGCGGGCGGGGGCTTATCGGAATCCCCAGATCCCGCCCCCCCTAAGTGAATGGGTATCAGGTACATTGTACCCCTACCCATTCACCAAAAAAGTGTCAAAAAAGTAAAAACGACAGGAGACAGTTTTTGACAATTCCCTTATTAAAAAAAAAAAGTGTCCCGCGATGTAAATCCATTGTCAATCACGGTGTCCGACGGCCCCGAGAAAAAAATTAAAAAGGGAAAACTCCGCCTCCATGGGAGGTGTCCCGCCGACTGCCATCTTTTCACTTTGACAGCTGTTATATAGGCAAGGGTGGGGTCACCCGGTTTACGTCACCGGGTGGCCCTGCCCTTGGCTATATAACAGCTGTCACCGCGAAAAGACAGCAGTCGGTGGGATTCCTCCCATCAAGGCAGAGCTTTTTTTTTCTATTCTTCGTGTCTGTCTGCGGCGGGATTCAAGATGGATGGACATCACGGGACACTTTTTTTAAATAAAGGAATTGTCAAAAACTGTCTCCTGTCGTTCTTACTTTTTTGGGGGAATGGGTAGGGGTACAATGTACCCGATACCCATTCACATGGGGGGCGGGATCTGGGGGCCCCCCTTGTTAAAGGGGGCTTACAGATTCCGATAAGCCCCCCACCCGCAGACCCCCACAACCACCGGGCAAGAGTTGTGGGGATGAGGCCCTTGTTCCCATCAACATGGGGAAAAGGTGCTTTGGGGGGGACCCCAAAGCACCCTCCCCATGTTGAGGGCATGTGGCCTGGTACGGTTCCACCACTATTTGCACATTGCAGCTCTGCAATGTTTCTTACCTTTTGCAGAGAGGGTGACACCATCACTACTATGTTCTAATATACTCGTTGATATGCATCTCTGTTATTATTATTGTATGTAGGGGATTTCAATATTATTTGCACATTGAAGCAGAGGGGGTGGCACCATCTCTACTATATTGCATTTGCACTGGACATTGATTTATATGTTTTACCATTGCACTTATAAGTCCATTTTTAAAATGTTATAGATGAAGTGTAAGGCAGCGCTGTATTTTTTGCTTTTTATTGATTCACGTTAGATAAGGGAATCAGCTAACAATATTCTCTTATTGCTTTTGAGATTTTTTTCTGTTGTATGGTAGTTGTTTTACTTGATTTGGTATGTTCTCTGTATACTGGTAACTACTGGCCCTGCATATTGGTGGTCAGTGTGCCCCTGTATTCTGGTGGTCAGTGTGCTCCTGTATGCTGGTGTTATGTGCAGGGTGCAGGAGGATGCTATGTGCAGGGTGCATGAGAGGATTCTATGTGCAGGGTGCAGGAGGATGCTATGTTCAGGGTGCAGGAGGATACTACGTGCAGGGTGCAGGAGGATGCTATGTGCAGGGTTCAGGAGGATGCTACATGCAAGGTGCAGGGTTCAGGAGGATGCTACATGCAGGGTTCAGGAGGATGCTACATGCAGGGTTCAGGAGGATGCTACATGCAGGGTTTAGGAGGATTCTACGTGCAGGGTGCAGGTTTCAGGAGGATGCTATGTGCTGGGAGCATTGTTCAGGAGGATGCTATGTGGAGGGTGCAGGGTTCAGGAGGATGCTACATGCAGGGTTAAGGAGGATGCTACGTGTATGGCTCAGGAGGATGCTACCTGTAGGGTTCCAGAATTGTGTTGTACAGAGTGGAACGTTCAGGAATGCATTTAGTGCAGAGTGCAAGGTTCAGTAATGCATTACCTACAGAGTGCAAGGTTCAGGAATGTTTTACGTACAGGTGCAAGGTTCAGGAGTGCATGTCGTACAGAGTGCAAGGTTCAAGAGTTTGTTGTACAGAGTGCAAGGTTCAGGAATGTGTTGTAAAGAGTGCGTTGTAAAGAGTGCAAGGTTCAGGAGTGTGTTGTACAGAGTGCAAGGTTCAGAAATTCCTTGTACAGAGTGCAGTGGAACTGTCATGTCCAACCTTTGATGTCTGGGATGGGCGGGGCCAATATGCAGGCCCCACCCCCTTTGTCAGACAACCCATGCATTGACAAACAGACAGGGTTTATACATTGGTGGGCGGGGAAGAAGATGGCAGGGGGCAGGGCCAATTGTAACTACTGCATGTGCACCCACAACAATGTATAATAAACCTAATTTATAATAAACCTGAATTATACACCACTGTGGGTGCACATACAGTAACCTGACAGTTCGTTTTAGCCCTTCAACTCCAAAACAAAAAATAAAAAAAGTTTGAAAAGCTGAATTTTAAAAATCCCTTTCCTTAAGAAAGTCACGTGACCAGTGACGCAACGTTTTGGGAGGAGGCCGATGATGTCATGTCCGGTGTCTCGTATACCTGGAAACAGCGGTGAGGAGGCGAGTTCTCCAAAGTGTTTTGTTACTACAAGATACAAGATATTGTAAATGTGAGTGTTGTTTTATATGTTTAATAAAAACTTTTATACTAGCAGCGTTGCTCTATGATCATCTCTCATTCACTTTGAGCGGCATACTAAGGAGCAGTCCCGGGTGTCTGGAGAGCAGTGTTGGGGTTCCAGGACACGACTTATATTCCCATTGGGGATTACTCAAGATCCATACAATCAAGGCTTGATTTGACTCTTCTGTGGTCTTCTGTGGAGGTGAGAAGGCATTGCACCTAGAGGTGGCGGTGGCAGTTGTTTGAATCACCCATTGTAATATTGCACGAGTTTGGAGTGAATCGTTTTACAGAAGTCACTATATATCTTTGGACTCTTTTGGACTAATAGGATTTTTTTCACATGCTTGGGACATGATTGTATTCATTTATATTCTCACATATTATGTTAACACTTTGATGAGGAATTGATATTTTGAGCAGCTATTGCCTAATCAGTAGCACCATCAAGGTAGTTCTTTATTATTATTATTTATATTATTTTGGTGTGTATTTTTCATCACATTAGTGAGAATTTTACTATATGTCACTTAATGTTTAAAGTCATCCACCAATTTATGACGGTAACTAGCTGTCAGAGGTTTTACCCATCCCCTACTCTACAAATTTTTATTTTTTTCCATGTCCCCATTAAAAAGATTTCCCATCACTTCCTGAGAAGTAAGACGTGAGGGGAAATAGTAGTGACATAGACATCAATAAATGGCAGACAGAGGTTCGAACCTTTTGCTTCTCGATCCAAAGTGAAATCAAACCTTTTCACTGAAGATAGGCAAACATGCATAGGTGTCTAATGCATTAGGGTGTGCACACTTAAGTGCAAACACACATGCATGTGTATGTATCTACATACAGTCAGGTCCATAAATATTGGGACATCGACACAATTCTAATCTTTTTGGCTCTATACACCACCACAATGGATTTGAAATGAAACGAACAAGATGTGCTTTAACTGCAGACTTTCATCTTAATTTGAGGGTATTTACATCCAAATCAGGTGAACGGTGTAGGAATTACAACAGTTTGTATATGTATATGTATATGTGCCTCCCACTTTTTAAGGGACCAAAAGTAATGGGACAGATTAACAATCATAAATCAAACTGTCACTTTTTAATACTTGGTTGTAAATCCTTTGCAGTCAATTACAGCCTGAAGTCTGGAACGCATAGACATCACCAGACGCTGGGTTTCATCCCTGGTGATGCTCTGCCAGGCCTCTACTGCAACTGTCTTCAGTTCCTGCTTGTTCTTGGGGCATTTTCCTTTCAGTTTTGTCTTCAGCAAGTGAAATGCATGCTCAATCGGATTCAGGTCAGGTGATTGACTTGGCCATTGCATAACATGCCACTTCTTTCCCTTAAAAAACTCTTTGGTTGCTTTTTACAGTATGCTTCGGGTCATTGTCCATCTGCACTGTGAAGCGCCGTCCAATGAGTTCTGAAGCATTTGGCTGAATATGAGCAGATAATATTGCCCGAAACACTTCAGAATTCATCCTGCTGCTTTTGTCAGCAGTCACATCATCAATAAATACAAGAGAACCAGTTCCATTGGCAGCCATACATGCCCACGCCATGACACTACCACTACCATGCCTCACTGATGAGGTGGTATACTTTGGATCATGAGCAGTTCCTTTCCTTCTCCATACACTTCTCTTCCCATCACTCTGGTACAAGTTGATCTTGGTCTCATCTGTCCATAGGATGTTGTTCCAGAACTGTGAAGGCTTTTTTAGATGTTGTTTGGCAAACTCTAATCTGGCCTTCCTGTTTTTGAGGCTCACCAATGGTTTACATCTTGTGGTGAACCCTCTGTATTCACTCTGGTGAAGTCTTCTCTTGATTGTTGACTTTGACACACATACACCTACCTCCTGGAGAGTGTTCTTGATCTGTCCAACTGTTGTGAAGGGTGTTTTCTTCACCAGGGAAAGAATTCTTCGGTCATCCCCCACAGTTGTTTTCCGTGGTCTTCCGGGTCTTTTGGTGTTGCTGAGCTCACCGGTGCGTTCTTTCTTTTTAAGAATGTTCCAAACAGTTGATTTGGCCACACCTAATGTTTTTGCTATCTCTCTGATGGGTTTGTTTTGTTTTTTCAGCCTAATGATGGCTTGCTTCACTGATAGTGACAGCTCTTTGGATCTCATATTGAGAGTTGACAGCAACAGATTCCAAATGCAAATAGTACACTTGAAATGAACTCTGGACCTTTTATCTGCTCCTTGTAAATGGGATAATGAGGGAATAACACACACCTGGCCATGGAACAGCTGAGCAGCCAATTGTCCCATTACTTTTGGTCCCTTAAAAAGTGTGATGCACATATACAAACTTGTAATTCCTACACTGTTCACCTGATTTGGATGTAAATACCCTCAAATTAAAGCTGAAAGTCTGCAGTTAAAGGACATCTTGTTTGTTTTATTTCAAATACATACCCATCTCTTCTAACGATCTCAACGACACTGGATGCAAAGCGCCTTGAGGCGATTTAGTTCGCAATTGCAGCGCTATACAAGTTACTCACTCACTCACTCACTCACTCATTGTGGTGGTGTATAGAGTCAAAAAGATTAGAATTGTGTCGATGTCCCAATATTTATGGACCTGACTGTATATATGACCCCAGGACATTGATCTCCCTGCTGGCACAGTGAAAGGGAAGAGCATACACACTTTTCTCATGGCAGAACTGGTAAGAGGGAGATCTTTCCCATGTTCCTATTGCTACACAGAGCGATAACACTAATGTGCATGGGGTGATTAGGGTGTGCCTGGGCACACCTGGCACACCCTGTGCACACACCTATGCAAATATGGCTGTTCCCATGTACCTAAAAAATTTCATACTAAACCACTAAAATGCTTGTAATTTCCTATTAAGTAGCAGGCCTTTAGTGTATGAAAACTGCAATATGTCTTTACCTTTGCATTTAACTTGCTTTCAAATTGTTTAAGTGGGAACAGATAACAGGTCATGTTTCAAGGAAATCCTTGCTAGTACAAGGCATTCAATCATCTGTGTGTCTGATTCTCATGCTAGAAGTGATGGCAGGGTTATCCTTATTATGTAACCGGTTTATGGTAGAACAAAAAGACAGCAAAGATTTCTGTAATGACAATTGACAGCTATAAATCTTAAGACATGAGAGGTCCTTGAGGACTAGATCAGGAGAGTCGGGGAATAACACCAACACATGCAGTGCTGCTAGAAATCAACACACAAGCTAAAATATTTAGAATTGAGCATTGTTTCCAGAATGTGTTGCTATCAATATTTATCTGTTGTTTGGCTTTCTACGGCAAAGTCATCCAGTAAATACAGCACTTTGCAAGATGTACTTGAAACTATATCCCATGTACATTTATGCATATTTATGTTTTTCCGAGCCAAGTTAATTTCTCTTCTATGAAACGCTCATCAGGCATCTTTACAAAACTTTTATGAGATTCAAGGTTTCCTGGTACAAGCTCTTCCCCTCGCTAAAGGCTCATGGGAGTTCCAAGGCTACTCACTTTAATTAAAATAACACCATTGTGTTAATTGATATGACAAGTAACATCAACAGAAATATCCAATAACAACAGAGGTGATTTTGTACATCAGTTGTTAGTCAATGAAAGGACACTACAGGAATTAATATAAAAGGGTGAGTAGTCAATGAAAGAGTACGATTACTAGAGGGGAGATGTACGGTGCATAGAAGGGGGGCTCAGGGCTCTCTCGCTTCTAAGACTGTATAGGAACTCAGTGGTTGATATATTTGTTCTGTATTTCAGATTCACTGGATAATGAAGATGACTTCTGAGTGCACAAAGAACTATAAATGACTACTTTGCACTCAATAAATGCCAAGGCTCCAGGCAGCTGCATCAGCATCAAACTGTGCACAGAAAAAAGCTTAATTATCATTATATTATAGTTAAAAGCTGGTGGCAGTGGTATTTAAATGAGTAATTTCTCACTCATCAAGCCACCAGAAGGATTAAAAGGAAAACCAGTTGTTGAGCAATTTTTACTGTATTGAACAATATAGAGGTTAGATATTTCAGGGCTGTATGTCATGATTTGACAGTACATACATCGATCAGCCATAACTTTATGACCACTGACAGGCTAAGTGAATAATATTGATTATCTCATTACAATGGCATCTGAAAGTCGATGGGATATATTAGTCAGCAGGTAAACACGTTATCCCTGAAGTTGATGTGGTGAAAGCAGAAAAAAATGGGCATCCCAGTTGTGTATGGGGCTGCAAAAGAAAAGGATTGCCGCTCCAAACAAGAGTTTCTTAAAACACACGTCCTAGTGAGGCACACAGGTGCAGGCTCTGCAATAGATCAAAGAGCAAGAAAAAATCCTGGACGGCCGCACACCGATACAACACCTTTATTTGTGAATTAAAATCCAAAACAGTCAGTCCATGCTATGCAGAGGTATAGGCAAATAGCTTACGCGTTTCACACCGTGAGTTGGTGCTTAATCATAGCTCGTGTATGGGGCTGCGTAGCTGCATACCAGTCAGGGTGCCCATGCTGACCCGTGTCCACAGCCAAAAGCACCTAATATGGGCAAACGATCATCAGAACTGGGCCACAGAGCAATGGAAGAAGGTGGCCTGGTCTGATGAATCATTTTCTTTAACAACATATGGATGGCCGGGTGCATGTAGGTTGCTTACTTGGAAAAGAAATGGCACCAGGATGCACTATGGGAAAAAATAAGCCAGCAGAGAAAGTGTGATGCTTTAGGCAATGTTCTGCTGGAGGTCACTGTTTCATGTACCACCTACCTAAACATTGTTGCTGACCCAGTACATTTCTTCATGAAAATGGTATTCCCTTATGGCAGTGGCCTCTTTTAGCAGGATAATGTGCCCAGCCACACTGTAGACATGGTTCTAAAGTTGTTTGAGGAACACAACAATGAGTTTGAGGTGTTGACGTGGCCTCCAAAATCTCCAGATCTCAGTCCAGTCGAGCATCTGTGGGATGTACTGGAAAAACAGGTCCAATCCATGGAGCTTTCTAACTTACAGTACTTAAAGGATCTGCTACTGACAGCTTGGTTCCAGATATCACAGCATACCTTCAGAGGTCTAGTGGCATCCATGGCTGGATGGGTAAGTTCTGTTTTGGCAACAAAAGGGGCTGTTTTGGTGGGAAAAGGGGGACCTACTCAGTTTTAGGTGGGTGGTCATAAAGGTATGGCTGATCGGTGTAAATCTTTCATTGTACTAAGACTTCTTTCACACTGAGGCACTTTGCATGCGCTATAACGCTAAAAATAGCACCTGCAAAGCGCCCTGAAAGAGCTGTTCCTCACACTTCAGTGTGAAAGCCTGCAGACTTTCACACTGGAGCAGTGCACTGGCAGGACGCTAAAAAAAGTCCTGCTAGCAGCATTTTTGAAGCAGTGAAGGAGCGGTGTGTATACCGCTCCTGCCAGTTGAAATGAATGGGCACCGTGGCTATACCGCCAGCAAATCGCTGCTGCAGCAACGCTTTGTGGGTGGTTTTAACCCTTTTTCGGCCGCTAGCGGGGGTTAAAAGTGCCCCGCTAGCGTCCGAATAACGCAGCAAAATTGACGGTAAAGCGTCGCTAAAAATAGCGGCGCTTTACCGCCGACGCACCCACCACCCCAGTGTGAAAGGGGCCTAATGGAGCTCATTTAACTACCAGCTTCTTGTTTGTGTTTATGTTAAGCCCTGTACACACGATCGGATTTCCTATGGATTCTAATCCGATGAATTTTTCCATCGGAAATCCGATGAAGCTGACTTCCATCAGTCTTGCCTACACACCATCAGTCAAAAATCCGACCGTCCCAAACGCAGTGACGTAAAAAACACTCCGACAAGTCAAGAAAAATTAAGTTCAATGCTTCTGAGCATGCGTCGACTTGATTCTTCTGAGCATGCGTGGGTTTTTTGTCCGATGGAGTTCCACACAGACGATCGGAATTTGCTATCGTTTTTTTTTCCCATCGGATAAATTTAAAACATGTTCTATTTTTTCTCACCGATGGAAAAAAGACCGATGGGGCCCATACACGATCGGACTGTTTTCATTGGTAAAACCGATCGTGTGTACACGGCATAACTGTAGTCTCCATACATTCCCATCAAATTCACAATATGGGATTCTAGATCAGTATGACAGGTCTAGCACTTGGTGAAAGGCTCTTTGTGTCATTTATCTTATTTCCTGTGACAAGAGACATATGGCATATTCAGCTCATAATACGATAAAAGCATCTTACCTGAATGCCGCATTTCTTCTTTGTTATCTGTGCAAATAATGGTTAACTATCACATTTAAGTGGCAGCAGCAACACCATTTTTTAAATATAATGCAAAGACCTCATTCCTTTGACTTCCTGCTTGCAGGCTGGGCTTAATGGGAAAAGTGAAGTATCTGGGAGATCAAAGCAATCTTTCCTATTACATGACCAAAAAAGCAGTTCTTCCTAAATCTCCTGTGCACACTTTAAAGATCAACTCAGAGCTGTTTCATTCTCATTTGCTAGTGGCTATTTTTAAGTGAAAGTCTTCACTTGTTAGGGTTTTAATGACTTATTTAACACATTTGAGCACGTATGTGACATTAAGGTGCAAGGACAAAATATTGCACAGTTGTTTAATACATTTTGTTCTTATATATAAGAAAGTAACAGGTTGTTTGTCCTAAAATTAATTTACGGGTCAATGTACTGCCTACTAGGGATGAGCTCGGTGTTCGAGTCGAACATACGTTCGACTCGAACATCGGCTGTTCGATCGTTCGACGAAGATCGAACGATTTGGGCCGTTCGCGCCTAATTCGAGTGACGCGAACGGCCCACAATGCACTACGCCATCGCAGTGTCATCCAGGCGCTGTGATTGGCCAAGCATGCACTGTGACCCCGCATGTTTGGCCAATCACAGCGCCGGCAGCGAGGAGAGCAATGATTGGCCACAGGCAGGATGCCTGTGGCCAATTATTGCTGAGGGTGTTTAGTACACGCCCCACACTATAAAAGCCCGCCAGCACGGCGGCCTAGTGTAGTGTGTTCCGGAGCAGGGAAAGAGAAACATAGGCAGGGACAGTGACATTTTTTTTTCTTCCTTAACCTGGATTCCTTTAGTTTAGGGAAAGAGAAGGATAGGTAGGGAGAGTGTCAGTGTGTTTTAGTGTGCTAATCCTTGTTTGTAGGGACAGGAAAGGACAGTGAGGGAAATTCTCCTTGTGCTATACTGTGCTAAAGCATTGATCATCAACCATCTTTAAAAAAACATTTTTTCTAGGGACAGAAAACGATAGGTAGGGAGAGTGTCAGTGTGTTTTACTGTGCTAATCCTTGTTTCTAGGGACAGGGAAGGACAGTGAGGGAAATTCTCCTTGTGCTATACTGTGCTAAAGCATTGATCATCAACCATCTTTAAAAAAACATTTTTTCTAGGGACAGAAAACTATAGGTAGGGAGAGTGTCAGTGTGTTTTACTGTGCTAATCCTTGTTTCTAGGGACAGGGAAGGACAGTGAGGGAAATTCTCCTTGTGCTATACTGTGCTAAAGCATTGATCATCGACCATCTTTAAAAAAACATTTTTTCTAGGGACAGAAAACTATAGGTAGGGAGAGTGTCAGTGTGTTTTACTGTGCTAATCCTTGTTTCTAGGGACAGGGAAGGACAGTGAGGGAAATTCTCCTTGTGCTATACTGTGCTAAAGCATTGATCATCAACCATCTTTAAAAAAACATTTTTTCTAGGGACAGAAAACTATAGGTAGGGAGAGTGTCAGTGTGTTTTACTGTGCTAATCCTTGTTTCTAGGGACAGGGAAGGACAGTGGGGGAAATTCTCCTTGTGCTATACTGTGCTAAAGCATTGATCATCAACCATCTTTAAAAAAACATTTTTTCTAGGGACAGAAAACTATAGGTAGGGAGAGTGTCAGTGTGTTTTACTGTGCTAATCCTTGTTTCTAGGGACAGGGAAGGACAGTGAGGGAAATTCTCCTTGTGCTATACTGTGCTAAAGCATTGATCATCAACCATCTTTAAAAAAACATTTTTTCTAGGGACAGAAAACTATAGGTAGGGAGAGTGTCAGTGTGTTTTACTGTGCTAATCCTTGTTTCTAGGGACAGGGAAGGACAGTGAGGGAAATTCTCCTTGTGCTATACTGTGCTAAAGCATTGATCATCAACCATCTTTAAAAAAACATTTTTTCTAGGGACAGAAAACTATAGGTAGGGAGAGTGTCAGTGTGTTTTACTGTGCTAATCCTTGTTTCTAGGGACAGGGAAGGACAGTGAGGGAAATTCTCCTTGTGCTATACTGTGCTAAAGCATTGATCATCAACCATCTTTAAAAAAACATTTTTTCTAGGGACAGAAAACTATAGGTAGGGAGAGTGTCAGTGTGTTTTACTGTGCTAATCCTTGTTTCTAGGGACAGGGAAGGACAGTGAGGGAAATTCTCCTTGTGCTATACTGTGCTAAAGCATTGATCATCAACCATCTTTAAAAAAAACATTTTTTCTAGGGACAGAAAACTATAGGTAGGGAGAGTGTCAGTGTGTTTTACTGTGCTAATCCTTGTTTCTAGGGACAGGGAAGGACAGTGAGGGAAATTCTCCTTGTGCTATACTGTGCTAAAGCATTGATCATCAACCATCTTTAAAAAAACATTTTTTCTAGGGACAGAAAACTATAGGTAGGGAGAGTGTCAGTGGGTTTTACTGTGCTAATCCTTGTTTCTAGGGACAGGGAAGGACAGTGAGGGAAATTCTCCTTGTGCTATACTGTGCTAAAGCATTGATCATCAACCATCTTTAAAAAAAAAAAATTTCTAGGGACAGAAAACTATAGGTAGGGAGAGTGTCAGTGTGTTTTACTGTGCTAATCCTTGTTTCTAGGGACAGGGAAGGACAGTGAGGGAAATTCTCCTTGTGCTATACTGTGCTAAAGCATTGATCATCAACCATCTTTAAAAAAAAAAAATTCCAGGGACAGAAAACTATAGGTAGGGAGAGTGTCAGTGTGTTTTACTGTGCTAATCCTTGTTTCTAGGGACAGGGAAGGACAGTGAGGGAAATTCTCCTTGTGCTATACTGTGCTAAAGCATTGATCATCAACCATCTTTAAAAAAACATTTTTTCTAGGGACAGAAAACTATAGGTAGGGAGAGTGTCAGTGTGTTTTACTGTGCTAATCCTTGTTTCTAGGGACAGGGAAGGACAGTGAGGGAAATTCTCCTTGTGCTATACTGTGCTAAAGCATTGATCATCAACCATCTTTAAAAAAACATTTTTTCTAGGGACAGAAAACTATAGGTAGGGAGAGTGTCAGTGTGTTTTACTGTGCTAATCCTTGTTTCTAGGGACAGGGAAGGACAGTGAGGGAAATTCTCCTTGTGCTATACTGTGCTAAAGCATTGATCATCAACCATCTTTAAAAAAACATTTTTTCTAGGGACAGAAAACTATAGGTAGGGAGAGTGTCAGTGTGTTTTACTGTGCTAATCCTTGTTTCTAGGGACAGGGAAGGACAGTGAGGGAAATTCTCCTTGTGCTATACTGTGCTAAAGCATTGATCATCAACCATCTTTAAAAAAACATTTTTTCTAGGGACAGAAAACTATAGGTAGGGAGAGTGTCAGTGTGTTTTACTGTGCTAATCCTTGTTTCTAGGGACAGGGAAGGACAGTGAGGGAAATTCTCCTTGTGCTATACTGTGCTAAAGCATTGATCATCAACCATCTTTAAAAAAAAAAAATTCTAGGGACAGAAAACTATAGGTAGGGAGAGTGTCAGTGTGTTTTACTGTGCTAATCCTTGTTTCTAGGGACAGGGAAGGACAGTGAGGGAAATTCTCCTTGTGCTATACTGTGCTAAAGCATTGATCATCAACCATCTTTAAAAAAACATTTTTTCTAGGGACAGAAAACTATAGGTAGGGAGAGTGTCAGTGTGTTTTACTGTGCTAATCCTTGTTTCTAGGGACAGGGAAGGACAGTGAGGGAAATTCTCCTTGTGCTATACTGTGCTAAAGCATTGATCATCAACCATCTTTAAAAAAACATTTTTTCTAGGGACAGAAAACTATAGGTAGTGTGACAGCAGGAAGGTAAAGTCACCTGGTTGCATCCAGGGGGTAGATATATTTCGCCCAGATTCAGGCTTTACGCCGACTTATACAACTAGGTGGAGAGTTGTATAAGCCCAGCTGAGGCTAGTGGGCTCATGGATGACTCATACCTCTAGGGAGAGTGTGGGGCGTCGTGCAGACAGGGAGTTGATGAGACCAGCTGAAGCTTGTCAGCTCATTTAGGCCTCTATAAGAACTCCCAGCTTCATTAGATGTTAGCTCATGCCTGGACCCAGACCTGTGTGGACTGTCTAGGGAGAGTGAACCCCTGTGCGGTGAGACAAAGTCTGTGTGGCTATTTGCTTGGACATTTAAAACCAGGGACTTAGGGACTAGGACAGCACTAGGCTGATCCCAGTTGTTAGTTAGGAAACCTGTATGTTTAGTCAGAGGTCAAGTTGACCAGGATTTATTTTGTTTATGTTTCTTTTGGCTTTGCTGTGTTTTGTCACTGTAAATAGAAAATAAACCGCACCTTTTTTTTGATTTTGAAAACCACAACCTCCGTTTGCTGGGCCTGTTTTTGTGTGGGGAGCCCATCCCGGGGGTCACACACACCCGCTGCCGAGCTAACCCCCTCACAGTTGGTGGAGAATGCGGGCAGTTTTTTTTAAGCCAGCATGGAGGAGATACTGAAGCAGCTGGCTCTAGCAAATGCCAATCAACAGCAGACAAATGCAGGTTTGCAAAAGAGCCTTGCAGCTCATCAACAGAGCCTTGCAGCTCAACAACAGAACTTCGCAGCCCAGCAGCAAGCTCATCAACAGAGCCTTGCAGCCCAGCAGCAAGCTCACCAACAGAGTCTGGAAGCTCAGCAACAAGCCCAGCAGCAATCTGAGGCCCGCTTCATAGACCTGTTACAGAAGCAAGAGCAGAGACTACAACAAATGGAAGCAGTAATGCAGCAACGTCCGCAGACCAGTGAGGAAAGCCGTCCCACTAATACCGCGTCCTTTGGGGTGAGTCGTTTATTGACAAAAATGACTGGAGAGGATGATCCAGAGGTATTTTTGACCACATTTGAAAGGACTGCTGAAAGAGAAAAGTGGCCTGAGGAGCAGTGGGCTGGACTGGTGGCTCCTCTGTTAACTGGTGAATCGCAGAAGGCTTACTATGACCTAGAGCCTGACCAAGCAAAAGACTATGTGATGCTAAAAGCTGAAATATTGGCAAGGCTGCGTGTCACCCAGGCTGTCCGGGCTCAGCGTGTGCATAACTGGACTTTCCAGCTTGGAAAACCCCCCAGGTCTCAAATGTATGATCTCATTCACCTGAGCAGAAAGTGGCTACAGCCAGAGACTTTGTCCGCACCAAAGATTGTGGAACGTGTTGTAATGGATCGGTTTTTGAGAGCTCTTCCTACTGCCATCCAAAAGTGGGTAAGCCATGGAGACCCAGAGACGGCCGATGGTCTTGTGGATCGTGTGGAGAAATACTTGGCTACAGAGAACCTGACGGCCTCTTCCAGAGACACTCGGACTTTCCACCCTAAGACCAGACCATCCCCAGGGGCGGATAAGAGGATTCCAAGGGGTGAGGGTGGAGAGAGTGAGAGGGTGGGAGCTCTACCCCAAGTTTGGCGAGAACAGCCTGGGAAATCAGCGACTCAAGAGGCGGCAAGAAGGATCGTTTGCTACCGCTGCCGGCAAGCGGGACATATTGCAGCCAATTGCCCGGTTGTGGAGGAACCCATGCAGTGTGACTTTCTGACGGGCAGACGTCAGTCGCTGTGTGCGACAGTCGCATGCACTGCCATTCGAGGAACTGAGAAACATTTATGCAAAATGTGTGTTAATGGTAGAAATGTTGTGGTATTGCTGGATTCAGGTAGCCTTGTGACCCTGATAAAGGCTGAGTTAGTTAAAACAGAGGTCTCTGGGAATAGCAAGGTAGCTGTTATTTGTGTGCATGGGGACACCCGAGAGTATCCAGTGACTACAGTGTGTTTCGAGACCCCCAAAGGTACCCTCTCTCATCCAGTGGGCTTAGTATCTCAGTTACCGCATGACGCCATTGTGGGAAGGGATTTTCCGAAGTTCTGGGGACTGTGGGATGATCCTGAGCCCCCCACTGGTGCCCCTATGTACCAGGAATGTGATAGCCAGAACTCCCCTGAGAGTGGTGAGGACTCTCCGGAATTTCCCTTATCAGTATTGGCAGGGGAGACTCAAGAAACTGGAGAGGAGCCCACCTCCTCAGACGAAAACCTACCGTCTGTGGAGTTTTCTGATCTTGAGGTTCACAGGGAAAACTTTGCCACAGAACAGTTGAAAGACCCCGCCCTAATAAAGGCACGGGAAAACGTAGTGAAAATAGATGGCGAGTTAGTGAACCCAGATAATACCTGCACTTACCCATACTTCAGCGTAGAGAAGGACCTACTGTATCGGGTGGCAAAAAGGGCAGAAGAAACCGTTGAGCAGCTTGTGGTGCCCAAACCTTACAGGAAGTTGGTGTTGGAGTTGGCCCATGGGCACATTCTTGGAGGTCATCTGGGGACAGAGAAAACCCGAGAGAGGGTATTACAGAGATTCTATTGGCCGGGGGTGATGAAGGACATAGAAAATTATTGTTCCTCCTGCCCTGTGTGTCAGAGGTCGGCCCCGATGCCACATTTCCGTAGCCCGCTGGTCCCTCTACCCATCATTGAGGTCCCGTTTGAGAGGATCGCCATGGATTTGGTAGGTCCTATAATCAAGTCCGCTAGGGGGCACCAGTACATATTAGTTATAATGGACTATGCCACCCGTTATCCAGAAGCGATCCCTCTCCGAAATACCTCGGCCAAAACCATAGCCAAAGAGCTATCTCTTGTGTTTAGCCGGGTGGGTATTTGTAAAGAACTGCTTACGGACCAAGGTACACCCTTTATGTCCCGGGTTATGAAGGAGCTGTGTAAATTGTTCAAAGTGACGCAATTACGTACATCTGTGTATCACCCCCAAACCGATGGGCTGGTTGGAAGATTCAACAAAACCCTAAAACAAATGTTGAAGAAAGTGGTGGATAGAGATGGAAAGGATTGGGACTGTCTACTTCCTTATCTGATGTTTGCTATTAGGGAGGTGCCCCAATCCTCTACGGGATTCTCCCCCTTTGAGTTACTGTATGGGAGACACCCAAGAGGGCTGTTGGATATTGCCAAGGAAACTTGGGAAAGTGAGAGTTCTCCCCACAGGAGTGTGATTGAGCATGTCGCCCTGATGCAAGATCGAATTGCACAGGTAATGCCCATCGTGAAGGAACATTTGGCCCAAGCGCAGTTAGCACAGCAGAGAGTGTACAACCGTGGAGCCAAGACCCGTACCTTTTCCCCGGGGGATAGGATACTGGTACTTGTCCCTACGGTTGAAAGTAAATTCCTTGCCAAATGGCAAGGCCCCTACGAGATAATGGAAAAAGTGAGCGAAGTGAATTACAAGGTCAGACAACCAGGAAGGCGAAAGCCCGAACAGATCTATCACGTTAATCTGTTGAAAGCCTGGAGGGATAGAGAGTCCCTAGTCGCAGACACTTGGTCACCAGCTCAAACTGGTTGCGTGATTCCTGAGGTTGGAATAGCAGCCACCTTGTCACAACCCCAACAACAGGAGGTTAAGGAGTTTGTGCTTCGCAACAAGGAGGTATTCTCTGAGCTGCCGGGACAAACATCTGGGGTAGAGCATGACATCATTACCCCGCCCGGTGAAAGGGTGAAGTTAAAACCCTATCGGATCCCAGAGGCCCGACGGGAGGCAATACGGGAGGAAGTACAGAAAATGCTGAACTTAGGGGTGATAGAGGAGTCCCAAAGTGATTGGTCTAGTCCCATTGTGTTGGTGCCTAAACCGGATGGGAGCTGGCGATTTTGTAACGATTTTCGTCAGTTGAACAAAGTTACAAAATTTGACACCTACCCCATGCCACGTATAGATGAGTTGATCGACCGGCTGGGAACAGCCCGATACATGACGACTCTTGACCTCACAAAAGGGTATTGGCAAATCCCCCTGGCCAAATTGGCCAAAGAGAAAACCGCATTTGTAACCCCAGACGGGGCGTTCCAATATAAAAGAATGCCGTTCGGGTTACAGAATGCGCCAGCCACATTCCAGCGGAAAATGGACCAGATGCTGAGGCCCCATCGGAAGTATGCTGCGGCTTACCTGGATGACGTAATTGTCCATAGCACAGATTGGGCCTCACATCTGCCAAAAGTGCAAGCAGTCCTGGACTCTGTTCGGGAAGCGGGGTTTACGGCTAACCCCAAGAAGTGTACCATTGGGCAGGAGGAGGCCAAATATCTTGGGTACACCATTGGGAGGGGAGTAATAAAACCCCAACTCAACAAAGTCGAGGCCATCCAGAGTTGACCACGTCCCAACAGCAAGAAGCAGGTACGAGCCTTTCTGGGAATCGCTGGGTATTATCGGCGATTCATTCCCCACTTTGCTTCTATGGCTGTGCCCCTAACCAACCTAACGAAGGGGAAAGGGTCGGTCATGATTAAATGGACCCCCGAGGCTGAGGCAGCATTCCAATTCTTGAAACAAGCCTTATGTAGCCAGCCAGTGTTGTACTCACCCGACTTCTCTAAAGACTTTGTCGTACAAAGTGATGCGTCAGATGTGGGGTTAGGAGCAGTATTTTCCCAGGTCTGGAACGGGGAAGAGCACCCAGTCATTTACCTCAGCAGGAAGTTGAAGTCCCATGAGGTAAATTACGCCACCGTTGAAAAGGAGTGTTTAGCGGTGAAGTGGGCTCTAGATTCCCTTCGGTACTACCTGCTAGGTAGGCACTTTGACTTGGTTACGGATCACGCTCCGTTAAAATGGATGGCTCAAAACAAGGAAACAAATAGAAGAGTGAATAGGTGGTTCCTGGCCCTCCAGGAATTCAACTTCACAGTAAAGCATCGCCCTGGCGTTCAAATGGGGAATGTGGATGCTTTGTCTCGAGTACATGAATGCCTGATTGCTGGTGTTCCAACCCCGAGGTTAAAACAAGAGGGGGGGGTATGTGACAGCAGGAAGGTAAAGTCACCTGGTTGCATCCAGGGGGGTAGATATATTTCGCCCAGATTCAGGCTTTACGCCGACTTAAACAACTAGGTGGAGAGTTGTATAAGCCCAGCTGAGGCTAGTGGGCTCAAGGATGACTCATACCTCTAGGGAGAGTGTGGGGCGTCGTGCAGACAGGGAGTTGATGAGACCAGCTGAAGCTTGTCAGCTCATTTAGGCCTCTATAAGAACTCCCAGCTTCATTAGATGTTAGCTCATGCCTGGACCCAGACCTGTGTGGACTGTCTAGGGAGAGTGAACCCCTGTGCGGTGAGACAAAGCCTGTGTGGCTATTTGCTTGGACATTTAAAACCAGGGACTTAGGGACTAGGACAGCACTAGGCTGATCCCAGTTGTTAGTTAGGAAACCTGTATGTTTAGTCAGAGGTCAAGTTGACCAGGATTTATTTTGTTTATGTTTCTTTTGGCTTTGCTGTGTTTTGTCACTGTAAATAGAAAATAAACCGCACCTTTTTTTTGATTTTGAAAACCACAACCTCCGTTTGCTGGGCCTGTTTTTGTGTGGGGAGCCCATCCCGGGGGTCACACACACCCGCTGCCGAGCTAACCCCCTCACAGTAGGGAGAGTGTCAGTGTGTTTTACTGTGCTAATCCTTGTTTCTAGGGACAGGGAAGGACAGTGAGGGAAATTCTCATTGTGCTATACTGTGCTAAAGCATTGATCATCAACCATCTTTAAAAAAACATTTTTTCTAGGGACAGAAAACTATAGGTAGGGAGAGTGTCAGTGTGTTTTACTGTGCTAATCCTTTTCTAGGGACAGGGAAGGACAGTGAGGGAAATTCTCCTTGTGCTATACTGTGCTAAAGCATTGATCATCAACCATCTTTAAAAAAACATTTTTTCTAGGGACAGAAAACTATAGGTAGGGAGAGTGTCAGTGTGTTTTACTGTGCTAATCCTTGTTTCTAGGGACAGGGAAGGACAGTGAGGGAAATTCTCCTTGTGCTATACTGTGCTAAAGCATTGATCATCAACCATCTTTAAAAAAACATTTTTTCTAGGGACAGAAAACTATAGGTAGGGAGAGTGTCAGTGTGTTTTACTGTGCTAATCCTTGTTTCTAGGGACAGGGAAGGACAGTGAGGGAAATTCTCCTTGTGCTATACTGTGCTAAAGCATTGATCATCAACCATCTTTAAAAAAACATTTTTTCTAGGGACAGAAAACTATAGGTAGGGAGAGTGTCAGTGTGTTTTACTGTGCTAATCCTTGTTTCTAGGGACAGGGAAGGACAGTGAGGGAAATTCTCCTTGTGCTATACTGTGCTAAAGCATTGATCATCAACCATCTTTAAAAAAACATTTTTTCTAGGGACAGAAAACTATAGGTAGGGAGAGTGTCAGTGTGTTTTACTGTGCTAATCCTTGTTTCTAGGGACAGGGAAGGACAGTGAGGGAAATTCTCCTTGTGCTATACTGTGCTAAAGCATTGATCATCAACCATCTTTAAAAAAACATTTTTTCCAGGGACAGAAAACTATAGGTAGGGAGAGTGTCAGTGTGTTTTACTGTGCTAATCCTTGTTTCTAGGGACAGGGAAGGACAGTGAGGGAAATTCTCCTTGTGCTATACTGTGCTAAAGCATTGATCATCAACCATCTTTAAAAAAAAATTTTTTCTAGGGACAGAAAACTATAGGTAGGGAGAGTGTCAGTGTGTTTTACTGTGCTAATCCTTGTTTCTAGGGACAGGGAAGGACAGTGAGGGAAATTCTCCTTGTGCTATACTGTGCTAAAGCATTGATCATCAACCATCTTTAAAAAAACATTTTTTCTAGGGACAGAAAACTATAGGTAGGGAGAGTGTCAGTGTGTTTTACTGTGCTAATCCTTGTTTCTAGGGACAGGGAAGGACAGTGAGGGAAATTCTCCTTGTGCTATACTGTGCTAAAACATTGATCATCAACCATCTTTAAAAAAAAAAAATTTCTAGGGACAGAAAACTATAGGTAGGGAGAGTGTCAGTGTGTTTTACTGTGCTAATCCTTGTTTCTAGGGACAGGGAAGGACAGTGAGGGAAATTCTCCTTGTGCTATACTGTGCTAAAGCATTGATCATCAACCATCTTTAAAAAAACATTTTTTCTAGGGACAGAAAACTATAGGTAGGGAGAGTGTCAGTGTGTTTTACTGTGCTAATCCTTGTTTCTAGGGACAGGGAAGGACAGTGAGGGAAATTCTCCTTGTGCTATACTGTGCTAAAGAATTGATCATCAACCATCTTTAAAAAAACATTTTTTCTAGGGACAGAAAACTATAGGTAGGGAGAGTGTCAGTGTGTTTTACTGTGCTAATCCTTGTTTCTAGGGACAGGGAAGGACAGTGAGGGAAATTCTCCTTGTGCTATACTGTGCTAAAGCATTCCTCATCAACCATCTTTGAAATCCTTGTTTTTTGGACAGTCAGGGAAATTGTCATTGTGCTATTCTGTGCGAAAGCAATCATCCTCAACCATATTTAGAAATCCTTAAGTAAAGGGACAGAGAAGGACACCTGAAGGTAGCCCTTATTGCTTTTTTCCCATCTCCCTGCAGGCCATCCATTAGAATGTCTGGAAGGCAAACAAGGAGAGGCAGACAGTCAGGAGGCAATAAAAGAGGGCAAGCAGGCTCTGTGTCTGGGGGCAACAGTGCTGGTCGTGGACGCGGTGCATTGTCATCAGCACATGGCCATGGGACACGCTTGTCCTTCTTTTCGGCAGCTGGACCTGTTGAGCCACATCATGCCGAAGACTTGGTAGAGTGGATGACCAAGCCCTCCTCCTCCTCCTCATCCTCTCTCACCCAGGCTCAGGGTACTGGCAAAGCAGCTGCCAAAGCGTCCTCTTCCCTGGTATCAATGTCAGACTCATCATCAGTCACTCCTTCCCTAGACCCACCATGTCCTCCTCCTGAGGAGTCCCCCGAACTGTTTGAGCACAGTGTTGGGTACATGCTCCAGGAGGATGCCCAGCGTTTCGAAGGGTCTGATGATGAAACCCAGCTACAGGAAGGCAGTAGCGTGAGAGCAGACAGAGGGGATGCTCAAGAAGGACACCAATCTGGCAGTCATGTTCCAGCAGCTGCAGCATACTGCCAGATTGGCTCCAGTGATGAGGAGGGAGGGGATGATGAGGTCACTGACTCCACGTGGGTGCCTAATAGGAGAGAGGAGGAGGAGGAGGATGAGGAGGAGGCACATCTCCAACGAGGCAGGATGCCCTTTGGTGGCCAGCGTATGGGCAGTACACCGACGGAATCACACCGCAGAGCTCCGCCTGTGCAGGGCGCTGCCTCTGCCCGTCATTCAAAAAGTTCTTTGGTGTGGGCCTTTTTTGAGGCTAGTGCATCAGATCGCACAGCTGCTGTTTGCAACATATGTCTCAAGCGTATATCGCGTGGCCAAAACATCAGCCGCTTGGGTACCACATGCCTGACCAGACATATGTTGACCTGCCATGCAGCTCGTTGGCAAGCCTACCTCAAAGACCCACACCAAAGAACAAAGCGGACCTCTCCTTGCACCGCATCAGCTGGGATCTCCAACCCCACTATAACTTCAGTCCTCTCTGAAACATGCACTGAGAGGAATGAAGGTGTAGAATTAGGTGTGTCACAGCCAAGTACTTGCGGCCACTCTGCTAGCAGTACACCAACGTCCGATTCTAGCAGGCAAATTTCCCTGCCCCAGCTGCTGGACCGTCGGAAGAAGTTCACTCCCAGCCATCCATATGCCCAGCGGTTGAATGCTAGCTTGGCTAAATTGCTAGCGCTTCAACTGCTGCCTTTTCAGTTGGTAGACTCGGCCCCCTTCCGTGAGTTTGTGCAATGTGCGGTTCCTCAGTGGCAGGTTCCCAAACGCCACTTTTTCTCACGGAAGGCTATTCCGGCTCTCTACCGGCATGTGGAAGGCAATGTCTTGGCCTCGCTGGACAGGGCGGTCAGCGGTAAGGTGCATATTACCGCTGACTCATGGTCCAGCAGGCATGGACAGGGACGTTACCTTTCTTTCACGGCCCATTGGGTCACTCTTTTGGCAGCTGGGAAGGATGCAGGACAAGGTGCAGTAGTGTTGGAGGTTGTTCCACCGCCACGCCTACAAAATGCTACTAGTGGTTGTGACACACCTCTCTCCTCCACCCCCTCCTCTTCTTCTTCCTCCATGGCCTCTTCCTGTGCTTTGTCCTCTGAACCAGCGGTGCTCCGTAGCCGTTCAAGGGGCTACGCAAGTACGCAGGCAAAAAGATGCCATGCCGTGCTTGCGCTGGTGTGTTTGGGGGACAGAAGCCACACTGGGGCAGAGGTCCTGTCTGCTCTGCAGGGCCAGGCCGAGAGGTGGTTGACGCCACGCCAGCTTAAGCCAGGAATGGTGGTTTGCGACAATGGCACCAACCTCCTCTCCGCCCTCCGACAGGGACAACTGACCCATGTGCCCTGTGTGGCTCACGTCCTTAACCTGGTGGTGCAGCGGTTCTTGGGCAGGTACCCGGGCTTACAGGATGTCCTGAGGCAGGCCAGGAAAGTCTGTGTGCATTTCCGCAGATCTTATAATGCCAGTGCTCGCCTGGTTGAGCTGCAAAAGGAGTTGAACCTGCCCAAGAACCGCCTTATATGTGACATGCCCACCAGGTGGAACTCAACGTTGGCCATGCTGCAGCGGCTGCACATGCAGCAGAGGGCCATCAATGAGTACCTGTGCGACTACGGCACCAGGACAGGGTCAGGGGAGCTTGGTTTTTTTTCTCAACGCCAGTGGGGCATGATCAGGGATGCATGCACTGTCCTGGCACCATTTGAGGAGGCCACGAGGATGGTGAGCAGTGACAGTGCATGCATCAGTGACACTGTACCTCTTGTCCACCTGTTGGAGCACACGCTGCATGGAATAATGGACAGGGCACTTGAGGCAGAACAGAGGCAAGAAGAGGAGGACTTCCTTGCCTCTCAAGGCCCCCTTTACCCAGACAGTGTTCCTTCTGTCCCACCCATCGCACAGGAAGAGGAGGAGGAGGAGGAGGAGGAGGAGGAGGAGTAGGAGGATTGTGTCAGCATGGTGGAGGCTGGCACTCAGCATCATCAGCAGCAGTCTTTTAGGGATGATTTACAGTCCCAAGAAACCAGTGGACTTGTACGTGGCTGGGAGGAGGTGGCTGCGGATCATGTCATCCTTAGTGACCCAGAGGACTCCGGACCGAATGCCTCAGCTAACCTACGCTGCATGGCCTCCCTGATCCTGCAAAGTCTGCGGAAGGATCCTCGTATTCTTCGGATCAAGGAGAGGGACCATTACTGGCTGGCCACTCTCCTTGATCCACGGTACAAGGGTAAGGTTGCGGACCTTATGTTACCGTCGCAGAGGGAGCAGAGGATGAGACAACTCCGGGAGGCCTTGCAGAAAGGTCTGTGCAACGCGTTCCCAGAGACTGGGAGGTTACAAACTCCTGGTCCTGGACAACGAGTTGCTGAGGCTTCGGCCAGTCAAAGAAGGAGCGGTGGGGAAGGTGGCCGTCTGACCGATGCGTTCAGACAATTCTTTAGTCCGCAGCCTCAAAGTATGATCGGTTCCAGCAACCATCGCCAGCGTCTGATAAACATGGTGCAGGAATATCTAGGGGCAAGGTCAGACTTGGACACCTTCCCCACCGAAAATCCTCTGGCTTACTGGGTCTTGAGGATGGATCACTGGCCAGAGCTTGCACAGTATGCAATTGAGCTACTGGCCTGTCCTGCATCCAGCGTTCTTTCGGAACGCACATTCAGTGCTGCTGGAGGATTTGTCACGGATCACAGGGTGCGCCTGTCCACCGACTCGGTTGATCGACTGACTTTCATCAAGATGAACCAGTCTTGGATCACCACCAGCTACCACACACCTGATGCTGATATAACAGACTAATTGATTTTAACATGTCACATCCCTTCAAGACTGATGCTGATGCTGAGTGCCTGTGCTGTTATGTTGACTGGCTATCCTCCTCCTCCGAGTCCTCAATGATACGATTGATGATGATAGCTTGGAAGATCATTTTTGTTTATGGGTGCCGCCACCAGTGCCTAACGCCCAATTTTTCAGCCCCTGTTTAACAGGGGCGTGTAATTACAATTTTTGAAGCAATACTTTGCAACAGGGCTCATTGCTGTGCTCCAAGTACAGTATCTGTGAGGGGTTGCAGTGTTGTGCCACCAGTGCCTAAGGCCCAATTTTTCAGCCCCTGTTTAACAGGGGCGTGTAATTACAATTTTTGAAGCAATACTTTGCAACAGGGCTCATTGCTGTGCTCCAAGTACAGTATCTGTGAGGGGTTGCAGTGCTGTGCCACCAGTGCCTAAGGCCCAATTTTTCAGCCCCTGTTCAACAGGGGCATGTAATTACAATTCTTGATCTAATAATTCACAGCAGGGCCCATTGCTGCACCCACCAAGAGTAACTCTGAGGGCTTACAGTGTTGTGGCAACGCCACCACCACCACCACCACGAAAGGCCCAATTTTTCAGCCCCTGTTCAAAAGGGGCATGTAATTACAATTCTTGATCTAATAATTCACAGCAGGGCCCATTCCTGCACCCACCAAGAGTAACTCTGAGGGCTTACAGTGTTGTGGCAACACCACCACCACCACCACCACCACAAAAGGGCCAATTTTTCAGCCCCTGTTCAACAGGGGCATGCAATTACAATTCTTGATCTAATAATTCACAGCAGGGCCCATTGCTGCACCCACCAAGAGTAACTGTCAGGGCTTACAGTGTTGTGGCACCAGCACCACCATCAAAGGCCCAATTTTTACTACCACTGTTCAACAATTATATGTAATTACAATTCCTGATATAATAGTTGACAGCAGGGCGTTCCAGCACCAACCAAGAGTAACTGTGAGTGCTTACAGTGTTGTGCCAACACCAACAACTAAGGGGCTTATTTCTGCAGCGTATATACGGCAGGTCCCTACTTTCAAACATCCAACTTACAAACGACTCCTACTTGCAAACGCAAGAAGACAACAGGAAGTGAGAGGAAATCTACCCCTAGGAAGGAAAATTCTCTCCTGTAAGAATTAATATGGGAGAAAGGTGTCTCCTCTGTACTGATGCTTTATCACCAATCCTTGTTTCAAGAAAAACACCACATTTCAAAAACAGTTGTCATTGGGACGGAAAGTGAGGTGAAATGTTCTGAACAGGGGCACAGACAGCAAAACAAATGTTACAGGGGTGATAACCCTTACCTATGTTTTCCAAAAAGTTTAAAAATAGATTTTTGGGCTGGAGCTACACTTAAACAATGTACCTGTTCAAAATTACAAAAAGATTCTACATAAGAACAAACCTACAGTCCCTGTCTTGTATGCACCGCCTGTATACGGCTGTTCAGAGTATATAGGGCCTTTTTTATTTTATGTGCGGGGTTCCCCTTAATATCCATACAAGACCCAAAGGGGCTGGTAATGGGCTGGGTGGGGGGGGGGGGGGGGGTCATGGGGTAGCTATGCCATTTTTCTTAAAGATTTTCATCCATATTACCGGGACCAGACATTACATTAAAGCCGCAAGCAGTTTTAAATGGCTTTTTTTTCCTTTAGAAGTGTCATTTTGTGCAGGGACAGTTCTAAACACGGGAAACACGTGGCACTTCACAGGCATACTTTAGACACCCCCCAGGTACGATATTTAAAGGAATATTTGACTTTTTTTTTTTCACTTTATGCATCATTAAAATGACTGCTCCCGAAAAACGACCGTTTTTAAAACTTCTTTTTGCATTGATACATGTCCCCTGGTGCAGAACCCGGGTTCCCAAGCCCTTTTTAGGACAATAACATGCATAATAGTCGTTATAATTAGCACTTTAGAATTCGAACGTTCGCATCCATTGTATTTAATAGGGTTCTAATGTTCGTACGAACTTTCGGTCCGTTCGCGGGTTCTGGTGCGAACCGAACCCGGGGGTGTTCGGCTCATCACTACTGCCTACTACTTTTAATCTTTATGTATTTTAGCTCATATTTTCGCCGTGGTTATAAAAACTGACAGATCATAATATGCCTGAAACAAAGCTCACTTATGCACAAAGAAAACTTTCTGTCCCTCTAATGCCGCGTACACACGATCGTTTTTCACGCCGTTAAAAATGCCATTTTTTAAATTGGGCATTAAAAACGATCGTATGTATGCCCCAGAGCATTTTTAACGACGTGAAAAACGGCCATTAAAAATTTCGAACATGCTCTATTTTTTCACGTCGTTTTTCATGTCGTTTTTCTTAACGTCGTGAAAAACGGTAGTGTGTATGCTTTTACGAGGGGAAAAAAACGCGCATGCTCAGAATCAAGTATGAGACGGGAGCGCTCCTTCTGGTAAAACTAGCGTTCGTAATGGAGATAGCACATTCGTCACTCTGTAACGGACTGAAAAGCACGAGGCTGAAAAGCGCGAATCGTTGCTCAACAAACTTTACTAACATGAAGGGTGGCGCCATCCGAAGGGAACTTCCCCTTTATAGTGCCGTCGTACGTGTTGTACGTCACTGCGCTTTGCTCAAGCCTTTTTTTTAATGAACGTGTGTATGCAAGACAGGCTTGAGAGGAAACAAGAAAAATCACGTCGCGAAAAACTTTGTTTTTTAAAATGACATTAAAAACGGTCGTGTGTACGCGGCATTAAAGCAAATTCCCTATTTCAGTGGAAAATCCACATCATCTCTTTTTTTTGTCATATGGGGACCATCAAAATACCTATTTTACCCCAAAATTATTATACCTTTTTGAGACTTTGCCAGTGCCCACCTCCTATATTAAAAGGATACCAAATTACCTTTTAGATGTTAGAAAAGGGAAAAGGTGAGTGCCACAAAAATTGGCTAAAAATGCATTAGAGCTTTATTAAATACTAGTGAAAAATAGACAAAAAGCACCAATGCGTTTCAGCCATTAGGTCCTAATCATGGCTTATAAATAGGATTATTAAGATGCAATATATAAAATTTTGGGGTTGGATACTGCTTTAATATTATATCAGAATTAAAGCAGTAGTAAACCTCAGTTAGGCTGGTTTCACACTGGGGCGGTGGCGGTATAGCGCCGCTATTTTTAGCGGCGCTATACCGTCGGGATTGCAGAGGTATTCGGTCGCTAGCGGTGCGGCTTTAACCCCCACTGACGGACGAAAAAGGGTTAATACCAGCCACAAACCGCGGCTACAGCCGCGGTTCGCGGGCGGTACTACCGCGGTATCCCATGAATTTCAATGGGAAGGAGCGGTGTAGGAGCGGTAAACACACCTTTCCTCTCACCGCTCCAAAGATGCGGCTAGCAGGACTTTTTTTTAAGTCCTGTTAGCGCACCGCTCCAGTGTGAAAGCCCTCGGGGCTTTCACATTAGAGAGACAGGAGCCGCTGTTTAGGCTCAGTTTGCAGGCGCTATTTTTAGCAAAATAGCGCCTGAAAACCTCCCCAGTGTGAAAGGGGCCTAAAGGAAAAGAAATCGCCTGCAAGGCATTGTCATAATGTGCTAGTATGAATCGCATACTAGCCTATTATGGGAGACTTACCTTAAAACAAAGCCCCCCAGCATTGCGCTGTCACCACTGAGAGGGCTTCCATCTTCACCTGGTCTTCCTTACCGGATTCGTGACCTCCAGCTACATGAGTGGCCGGGGGAGCAATGACGTCACTCCTGCGCATACACGCAGGAGCCGTCATTTATGGCAGGGGCTCTGAAGGTCTGTCCTTCAGAGCGCATGCACCGGTGATGTCACTGGCTGCATGCAGACTGAATATCTCCTAAACAATGCAAGTTTAAGAGATATTCACAGTATTACAGGCTTACATGTAGGTAAAAGATGCAAAAGTAATTTTACTATCACTTTAAAATGTTGTGTTACCCTAAACATTTACCTACTTATGTGTATGTTTAAATATGTGAATTTCATTTATAAATCATAGTCCATCATATTCATCTCCTTCTTCCATCATTATCTAGTTGATTCTGCCAGTCACTTTTCTTCCCTGTTCTAAACTGACCACACAATGCACACAAAAGCTGATCTGTGTTAGTGTAGTCAGTTTTCATCCTTTGGCTGGACATTCAGAGGTATGGGCCTCTATTGGATAGTTTGTTCAGCTACCAACCCCCTCTCCGACCAATCACAGCCTGCCTCTGGCAATTCTTTCTCCCAATCACAGCCTGCTTCTTAAACACACCTCCTGCTCAAACACAGTCTGCATCTTGGCTCAGGCTGAACAGACTATGGAATACAAGCACAATGTGTGTTTGCACAGTGTCCTGTAACTCCTCCCCCCACTATCAGAAAGAAGAGATGCGTGGGCACGACAGAACCTTTTAACATTGTAAAAAAGGTAAGAAAGATAATTTCTGAAACGAATCAGGAACAGTTATGGTGCCTGTATGTTGGAAAGTGTCTATAACAGTTAATTGCATAACAACACCTTTTGCAACAGTCACAAAAACCTTGGGTTGAGAGTAACTTGGTTTGAGAGAAATTTTAATAAATTTTGACTTGATATACAAGCGATGTCTTGATATAAGAGTAGCATCATGTCATAACTGAGTATGAAAGAGAAGAGAGGCGCCTCTAAGAGTCGGTTCACACAGGGGCGTCCTGGGATCTGACTTCAAGTCGCCCCAAGTCGCACGGTTTAGAAAAGTAATGGAAGTGAATGGAGCCATCTTAATGTACACTACTGCAGTCGCTTCTACTTCAGAAAAGGTTCCTGTACTACTTCAATCTGACTTCTAGGCGACTTGTACCCATTGATTTCAATGGAAGTTGCCTCCAAGTCGGATCCCCTGTCTTAACTGAAGCAACTTTCCATGAAGTAAAAATAGTTTTCCAGGCAAAACCCCTCCCTCCCCCCTCCCTCCCACAGAGCTCATTATTGTTTGATTGGCCACTGGAAAGTCGCCTGTCCTGGAGGCAACTTGAAGTTGCCCTGTAAGTTGCCTGGAGTCGCGCTGTGATTCATGCTCAAGTCGTGTCCAAGTTGCCTCCCAAAGTCGCGCTGGAAGTCGTGTTGCCCCTGTGTGAACCGGCTCTTAGTGTAGCAATATGGGTACATTTAATGAAGGTACAACATTTAGCAACATATTGCTACACTTAGAGGCGTCTCTCTTCTCTTTTATACTCTGTAGCTCTTACTGGATTTTGCTTCTAATCCCCTTGTGGAAGCTTCCATTTGTGGATGGACATTTTATGGTTACACAACCTCACATTGCTATAATCTTTTTATATGGACTATAAACTGAAGAACCTATGAATAAATTGTTGCGGAACGAATCATCTGAGTTTCCATTATTTCTTATGGGGAAATTCGCTTTGATATACAAGTGCTTTGGACTACAAGCATGTTTCTGGAACGAAATATGCTTGCAATCCAAGATTTTACTGTAAATGACATGTCTACCAGCACCTCCCCCAAATCTCGATTGTGAAACACCTGGGAGGAGAGGAGGGTAGGGAAACCAGCAGCATTTTGGTGGGGCGGGGGGAAGACCAGGCAATAGGGGCGATTGGCACCGCATGCAGTTATTAGGGTGCGCCCAGGCACACCTGGCACACCCCCTGTGCATGTCTATTGTTGTAATATTCTTAGTGATACCAGGGTAAATACAATAATCTGGCCAAACCTTTGCTCACCATTTTCAGACCAGAAAATACCAAATCCAATAGATTCTGCTGTATCTGTAAACAATTGGAAATGCTCTTCTAAAACAAATTCCTCCTGCCACATAGAGCTAACATTGTAAGTAGAATTACATTTGTGCTAAATCAGCAGATCCTTTTTTTTATCTTATTAACAAGATCAACATGTAAATAAGGGACTATAAGGCCTGAGATAAGAAGTTCCAGCCTACTAGAGAACATTATGCCCATAGGCATAATGCATAATGCAAACGCCAAAAAAACAAGAATTAATGAATTATGTGAACAATATACAGTACTTGTTTCTGACAAGCATTAAATATAAGTAGGTTCTTAAAAAAATAATGGCTTTTGTAGGAGTTAAAAATTACATCCTGGTGGAATCAATAGTAATACCCAGGAGATCAAATGTGGTTCAAGGCAAATCTGTGTTTCAGCAGCCAAAGGGACACAATATTCTTCATTAGACGCTGAAAAGTAGATAATAAATTACCAATTTACAGTCTCAAACTCACCACCTTGTGTATAATGGACAGGAGCTCTAACCATTACACCAGAACAACTCATAGCTCATAGAAGACCATCTATTTAAGAAAATGATAGGCAAGGCATTGAGCACCCCATAGGAAGATGTCTGATGTAGAAAAACAGGGCAATAGCAGATGTGATGTTAGAATTGACAAACAGGGCCTCTAGACCACACAATATACGGTAACCACAAAAAGAGCTTGAAACAAATTTGGGTATTTTAGTAAGAAAAGGCTAACAACAATTTGATCACCAAAGAAGAAGAGCCCATAGCAGATGACAAATAAAGGATTACCGTTTATACTCGAGTATAAGCCAAGTTTTTCAGCACATTTTTTTGTGCTGAAAATGCCCCCTCGGCTTATACTCGAGTCACCTTTTTGCGCCTGATCTCCCAGACTTTGGGGACCCGGTACCGGCCGGCCTTAGTGTAGTGTAGTGTAGCCCCACTCTTCCTCTACAAGTGTGCAAAGTTTGTTGTCCAGGGGACCTACGGCCGGGGAGCACTAATTTTTCAAAGCCGGGCACCCCTTCCATAGACTCCCATGTTAAACGTCAGGACACAGTGAGGCATGGGCACAGTGAAGCATGGGCACAGTGAGGCATGGACACAGTGAGGCATGCACATGGACACATTGAGGCATGCACATGGACACAGTGAGGCAAAGTGAGGCAAAGTGAGGCATGCAGATGGACACCCTAGGCTTTTACTCGAGTCAATACGTTTTCCCAGTTTTTTGTGGTAAAATTAGGTGCCTCAGCTTATATTCGGGTCGGCCTATACTTGAGTATGTACGGTAACCTAAATTTACTGGGTTCGTATTTGGGGACCACAGTGAGAAGTGATAACCTAAAATCAACAAAACAAGGAACTAAAAAAGGGGGCCGCAGTCCTACCTTCATAAATTTCTTTTGACAATTATAACACTCAAGCAATTTATCAACAGACTTTAAAATTGACAACCATAAAAAGCCTAATCAATGAAAAAAGAAAGCTCATAAACCCCTCAGAAAAGCCAATAATGATAAATTGATCGACTGGTTAGGCACACATGTAACCTGGGTATTACTTTTTTCAAGCTCACTGAACTCAGTGGTTTTGAAAAAAAAAAAAAACTTCCCACCAGACAAATAGTTTTTTGGAGGAGATTTCTAAAAATAATGGATCGCAAGCTGCAGGCCTCAAAAAGAGCACTCAAGCATACATTTTAATCACTAGACATCTGGAAGGTTTTACCTCCCCTTCATTACCAGGGCAAATTTTGCTATTCAGCACTGTGCTGATTTAACTGGCAACTGTGCAGTCATGCAACACTTTACACAAATGAAATTTATATAATTTTTTTCCACACAAGTAGAGCTTTCTTTTGGTGGTATTTGATCACCACAAGGTTTTTTATTTTTTATTATATAAAGCAAAAATCTAAAATTTTGGGAAAAAAATGATTTTTTTCATCTGTTATAAAAGACATGCCATAAAAAAGTCATAAAATCCAATTTCTTCATAAATTTAGGCTAAAATGTATTCTGCTACATGCCTTTGGTAAAAAAAATAATCCCAATATGTGTATAATAATTGGTTTGTGTGAAAGGTATAGCATCTACAACGTATGGTATATATACTGGAATTTACGTAGCTATAGATACTATACTGTAATAACAGGGATCAGCGACTGGTAGTGGGACTGTGATAGGGTGGCGTAAATCTGGTGCTAACGGAGGGTCACTAACTGACATTGCTAGTGACACTAATACAGCGATCAGTGATAATACTCTACACTGTTACTGTACTAATGACCCTGGCTGGGAAGGGGTTAACATCTAGGGGCAATCAAGGGGCTAACTGTGTGCCTAACTAGGTGTACTGTGTGCAATATGTGCTGCTTTTACTTTCTGATCTGGCTGTTTTGTAAACACAGAACTCTATCTGTGATTGGACACAGCCGATTAGCTCATTTCAGCCAAAATCATTGGTTAAAATCTGCTGCCAAACTCCTGCTGTGTCCAATCACAGCACGGACCAGCAGGGGGTGCATGCATACCTGTCCCAAACCTGGAAGATAGGTGGCGACATACAGGTACATTGTCCAGCCTGCTTGTGCCTCCCGTTCGCAGTAAATCTACTGTGAGCGGGAAGAAAGTATTTAAAGTGTTCTGGCACAAGAGCATTATTATTCACTGATATTAGACGCATCTGTACTGCTCCTCCATTAAAAACTGCAGTTAAAGACAAATTGAATCCTCCGGCAAGACCTTGACAATGTAGGTAGAGGCTGATGTGACGTCATCATGCAAAGTAGCTGCTGACTGGAGGATTAAAGTTGTTTTTAACAGCAGTTTTTATGGTAGAGTGGTACCGATATGTCTAATATGAATGTGCACTTTTATATTTTAATAAAGCCTTTCTAAATTTCCTACACTATAAGGGTGGCTTCCTGTTTTACTTTCATCTTTTTAAGAGCCCGGCACCAAAAGTGAGAGTGAGTGAGTGAGTGAGTGAGTGAGAACTTGTATAGCGCTGCAAATGTGAACTCAATCGCCTCAAGGCGCTTGTCACCCAGTGTCGTTGAGATCCTTAGAAGAGATGAGTCTTTAGTTTTTTCCGGAAGGCTCGATGGTTTTCTTCCATGTGGATGTTCGTGGGTAGCGCATTCCATAGTCTTGGTCCTTGGGCAGCAAACCTTTGTTCTCCCTTGGCTTTGTAGCGAGTCTTGGGGATGTGGAGGAGGTTTTGGTTGGTTGATCAGAGGTCGCGAGTAGTGGTGTAGTGTTTTATTTTCTCGCATAAATATTGAGGTGCGTTTCCATGTGCGCATTTGTGGGTGAGGCAGAGGGTCTTGAATGTGACCCGATCCTTTACGGCTAGCCAATGGAGGCTTCTCAGGGACGGTGCGATTGATTCCCAGGGTTTTTTCCCCGTTACCAGTCTGGCCGCTGTGTTTTGGATGACTTGTAGATGTGCAATCTGGTATTTGGGTAGTCCTAGGTAAAGGGAGTTAGTGTAGTCAAGCCGGGAATTGATGATGGTTCCGACTACTACTGCTCTGTCTTTTTCCGGGAAGAAGGGGATAAGTCTTCGTAGCAGGCAGAAAAGGTGGTAAGATCCGCTGACTACTGATCCTATTTGTGCGTCCATAGTCATGTCTGAGTCAAAAATTACTCCTAGGCTTTTAACTTTGGTGCTTGGGGTTATGTTTTGTCCAAGGATGGTGGGTGGCGTCCATGTGGTCCTAGCGTTTTTCTTTCGGTTAGCATGGAAAATGAGCAGTTCTGTTTTGGATCCATTAAGTTTGAGGGAGCTGTCTGTCATCCAATTGTCGATTAGTGTAAGGCATTTTTCCAGTCCGTAATATTGATCTTTTTTGTTGTTGATGCGAAAGTAAAGTTGAGTGTCATCTGCATAGGAGTGATAGCGCAGGTCCTGTTCACTGATGATTTTAAAGAGTGGCCGGAGGTAGATGTTGAAGAGTACCGGTGACAGGGGTGATCCTTGAGCGACTCTGCATGTATTTGTGAGTGGTGCCGAGGTGAAGGCTCCCAGTTTCACTGTCTGGGGATTGATTTTCTAAAAAGGATGCGAACCATGGTAGGTCCTCGTCTGTGACTCCTGCTACTTCGGTGAGGCGCGTGAGCAGAATTTTGTGATCTACTGTGTCAAAGGCTGCGCTGAGGTCCAGCAGCACCAGGAGACACGATTTTCTGTCATCTGATGCTTCGAGTGCGTCGTCCCATATTTTGAGAGGAGTGAAGCTCCTACATACAGGAGTTCTGGGAGAATGTCCATGTACACCCTCCCAAAATTGTAAGCCCGGGGCTCGGGTGGAAGGGGGGGTTAAGGGAGGCCCATCATGGTTTCTTGCATCGGGGCCCTCAGGGTTTTAGTTATGCCCTTGACTACAAAGACGTCTTCTTATTTTCATCTTTACTAAATAGGGGAGGGGAATTAGTAATATTTTTTTTACAACAGATTTTGTAACATGGAAGGAAAGTAGCATTGTTTGTGTACAATTTACAGAAAGTGACAGAAACACTGAAAGATCAACAGGTATTATCATTATGTGCTGAAATTATTCTTAGTCTGTAATGAAAAAAACAAATGCAGCCCCATATTTAAGGACCTGTAAGATGCAATACATTACAAGTATTCCTAAGTTTGGTTAGTGTGCTGCTTCCGCAGTATGAGGGATATGCAGTTCCATCTATATGTATTCTGTAACACCAGCTGCAGTGAGCCTGTTATCCTCTAGTGCTCAGCCTGGACACTGTGTCATCATCTCCTGAATGGTTAGGCAGACTTTTAACCCTTTGATCACCCTAGATGTTTAACCCTTTCCCAGCCTGTGTCATTAGAACATTGACAGTGCATATTTTTAGCACTGATCACTGTATTAGTGACACTAGTTCCCACAAAGTGTCAGTAATGCCGCGTACACACGACCGCTTTTCTCGACGAGAAAAAATGCATTTTTTCTTTTCGCCGAGAAAAACGATCGTCTGTGGGCTTTATGTCGTTTTTCTCGTCGAGAAAAACGGCATAAAAAACGACGAGAAAAATTAGAACATGTTCTAAATTTTCTCGTCGTTTTTTCCAGCATTTTTTTCCGCGGCAGTTTTCCCATAGGGAATCACAGCCGCGGAGCCCACAGACGGTCGTTTTTCTCGTCAAGAGAAAAAATGACGGGAAAAACGACCGTGTGTAGGGAACCAAGCGGTTCCCTCGTTTTTCCTGTCATTATTCACGGCGGTTTTTTAACCGCCGTGAATAATGATCGTGTGTACGCGGCATTAGTGTCAGACTATCCACCGCAATATTGCAGTCTCGCTTGCTGATCGACTAGTATATAAAAAAAAATTCCAGTATATATTCCATAGTTTGTATGTATAACTTTTGCACAAACAAATTAATATACGCTTATTGGTATTTTTTTTTAATCAAAAATATGTAGCAGAATACATATTGGCCTACATTTATGAAGAAATTCAATTTTTTTTTTATAGGATATGTTTTATAGCAGAAAATAAAAAAATTGGGGCATTTTTTTCAGAATTGTTAGTCTTTTTTTGTTTATAGCGGAAAAAAAAAAAATACCGCCAAAAGAAAGCTCAGTTTGTGGGATTTGTGGGAAAAATATGTCATTTGGGTACGATTGTCAGTTAAAGTAACCGCAGTAAAAATGTCCTTTTTATGAAAGGGGATAAATCTTCCAGAGGTCAAATGGTTAATATATTCTCTGCCTTAAAGTTAAAAAAAAAAACTTTTAATGATAGCTTCCCCCCTGCCCCCTAAATACTCACCTGAGCCCCAACTTGATCCAGCGCTGTGCATATTTTGTTCCCCCCCCCCCCCATCCAATGTCTCACAGGCCAGGCTTGGCTGGGGCATGAGTTAGGAAGTGGCTTCCTATGGGGGCACTCAGTGGGGGGAGCCAGGAGTGCCGTTGGGTGACCCCAGAAGAGGAGGATTGGGGCTGCCCTGTGCAAAACCATTGCACAGAGCAGGTAAGTATGACATGTTTATTTTATTCTTCATGAAAAAAAATAACGCTTTACAATCACTTAAATACAGAGATGCATTTCCAATGAAGCAGAATTTCTACATGGATGCAGTTCAGTTCTAAAACCATTTGCCAGCTGGCATGCTCTGCACTTCCCAGCCTGGATGGTGGGAAATGAGGATGGGTGATTCTGGACTCCATGTTTTTTTGCTTGGCTAGGGGAACAGTTTGAGTAGAAAAATAAAGTCAATGACAGCTTAATCCAAGTAAGGTTAGACTCTCCTTTTTTTCCCCTTGGCTCAGATTCTGCTCACAAATGCTAACATCTAAATAGCTATTAAAAAAAAACAAAAAAAAACCCATCTCATTCAGTACATCTCTGTAATACATGCACATTACCCTATAATGCTAGTACTAAAATAAAATAGATAGCGACCTCCCAGACCTCCAGTGCACTCCTAACTTCCTGAATAAGGCTGGGTTCACACATGCTGTGGCTGCGGCTCATAGCAGGGGGTCCGGTGCGTCCCTGTTCACCAATTCAGGTACCTGAGTTCGCACTTGAATCAAAATCAAAGTCGCACAGGAACCTTTCCAAATGCGGACCCGTTGCGCTCTGGAGCTGTGTGAACCGTCTCTATTGCGACACTCTCCTGTCATGCAAATTGGCTGAAACCCGCAAGTGTGTACCCAGCCTAACGATTTTCACAAAACCTGAAACCTGTGCACACTGGTGCATGTTCCATAGAGATGGTGACGGGTGGTGCAATGCATTGTTATGTACAGTACATTGTTTTTTTTTTTAAGTGTAATAATGCATTTTCATTTTGTGTGATGGATGACCAGAGCACCCATCCAAAGTCATTAATAGAACATTATTATAACATTTGGACTTTTGAAGTGCTATATATAAACATACAGTAGGTCCATATATTCAAATATTACATGTATTTATATTTAAAACAAAAAAATTAACACTTTCTGCCCAGCCCTGGCATCCCCTTAAAGTGTGTGTAAAGCTTATTTTTTTTAAAAATAACAAACATATCATACTTACCTCCACTGTGCAGTTCGATTTGCACAGAGTGGCCCTGATCCTCCTCTACTGGGGTCCCTCGGCGGCGCTATCAGCTCCTCCCCGCATCATATAACCCCCTAGGAGAACTGCTCTCCCTGGGGGTTACCTTGTGGGTGAGCTCCCGAGTCCAGCATTTGCGTCCATAGACGCAGAATGTAGGACTCGGCCCCGCCCCCCCCCGCCCACGTCATTGGATTTGATTGACAGCAGCAGGGCCAATGGAGTGTAGTGCCATCCCAGGAGAAGCTGTTGTATTTTTTTGGGCCCTTCTGCCATTGGTTTAACTGTTCTTAAATTTGGGTATCTATCATTGTAACGGCACCCCCAATATAAAGGGGTATAACGCCGTTTACGAGGTTCCCTCTCCTAGACACACATCCACTCGCTACCAATATCCACAGCTAAACGACCCTTTCCCATAGGGCCGATCCCTCTGGAAGAAAACGAGACGCACTCTGTCTTCTTCTGTAGTAGGAATGACTTTATTATTGAGAAACATTGTAACTTTATACACAATTCAATACACAGGATTTGACATGAACAAGGGCCCAGCTCCACCCACACCTCCTAAGACTCAACACCTCATCCTGACGTCTGCTAGGCTTCAAAAGATCCCACCCAATACACATCTTCTCACAAAGGGTTGGCAGCCAGTCTGTCTGGCACTTTACAATACACACAAGGACTTAATCTCTATTCATACCAGACCTTCCCCAGTCATAATGAACAATAGAATGCAAAACAACTTAATTCCTCACAGCAATGATTACTTAACCCCCACATACAGTATACATCCAATCTATATACAATGTATATACAGCCTTGAATATGGCTATCACAGACCATATCAGGGGTTTCTTTTATTCACCCTGTGTCCAAAGTGACCCCACTGTCACACATCTCCCCTTTCGGCAGGGGACTAACAGAGGAGGGGACCCCAGACGGGTTGACTCCGAAGTTAGTCCATAGTTCTATTCCCCCAATGCCGGTATCCACACAGTACCCCAAACAAATTGCTCCAAACAGAGAATCACTTACCCAGCCAACCTCTGCCTCTCTCAGAGAACACACCCGCCGCTGGGGAGAGGCCTGGACTGGCCCTTCTCCCTGGAGTCCTTTCTGCTGCTGGAGAAAAGACAGGGTGACTGGGCTCAGTCCGTCATGCTGTTGGGGATCTGGGTCGACTGCCCGGCCTCCCTGGGGTATACAAGTGGAGACTGCAGTCCCATCCACTTGTGGTAGGTGAAAATCTCCCAGTGCTTGCAAAGCAAGGCTGACATCCTCCTGTCTCAGTGTCACACCATTTTCTGGGGTTGTGTCAGTGAGGACTGAAGTCCCATCCATTACCACAGGAACTCCCTCTTCTGTTAGTTGGGAGCCGAGGCCCGTGGCGCTCGGCTCTGTTGCCAGCTCTTCTGCTGGGTTGCTGTGAGTGGAGACCGCAGTCCCATCCACCGATATCCGCTCAAGTGGCAGTTGTGTGCAGCGGCCAGTAGCATTCTGCCCTGCTGCCAGTGATTCAGCTGGGGGTAAAAGCTTTACCACCTCTATTTGTTGCTGGGGAGAGGGGCCAACTGCCCCGGCTCCCTGAAACTCCCCAGTGGTTTCCGGTGCTGGGCAGAGGTAAGTATCACTCTGCCCTGTTGCCAGCACTTCTGCTGGGGACTCCGCACCATCTGCTCTGGTTAACTGTTGGGGGGGAAGATGGCCTGCTTCTCCTCCCTGCATCTCTCGCAACCTCCTTCCGAATTCCTCTTCCATGGCGGCTGGTTCTTTAGGCGTTGTCCCCGATTGCCGTATTTGCGCCATTCTCCACTCATGTTGCCGCTCTAGTTCTCTCTTTTGTCGCTCTCGTTCTCTCTCTTGTCGGGCATCCTGCAGCTGAATGCCTTCAATGGCTTCCTGTATGGCGGTCTCTGATGGGTTAGCCCCATATAATGCCAACCGCTGCCGCACTCGTTGCTGAAACAAATCTTCAACTGACCGGGGTCCTGCATCACCCTTCTTCTGGTCCATCTCGGCTCTCAAGTAGGTCTTTCAGCGTGACTTTCCTGCAGGCTGCATAGCTGGTCCTTCACTGTGGTGGTTTGGAGTGTCCCAGGAACTGGAGAGCAAATCCCACCGCTGCCAACCAATGTAACGGCACCCCCAATATAAAGGGGTATAACGCCGTTTACGAGGTTCCCTCTCCTAGACACACATCCACTCGCTACCAATATCCACAGCTAAACGACCCTTTCCCATAGGGCCGATCCCTCTGGAAGAAAACGAGACGCACTCTGTCTTCTTCTGTAGTAGGAATGACTTTATTATTGAGAAACATTGTAACTTTATACACAATTCAATACACAGGATTTGACATGAACAAGGGCCCAGCTCCACCCACACCTCCTAAGACTCAACACCTCATCCTGACGTCTGTTAGGCTTCAAAAGATCCCACCCAATACACATCTTCTCACAAAGGGTTGGCAGCCAGTCTGTCTGGCACTTTACAATACACACAAGGACTTAATCTCTATTCATACCAGACCTTCCCCAGTCATAATGAACAATAGAATGCAAAACAACTTAATTCCTCACAGCAATGATTACTTAACCCCCACATACAGTATACATCCAATCTATATACAATGTATATACAGCCTTGAATATGGCTATCACAGACCATATCGGGGGTTTCTTTTATTCACCCTGTGTCCAAAGTGACCCCACTGTCACAATCATTTTGTTTACTTGTTTTCCCTAATACAATACTTTGTGTATTTATATAATCACCAGCGTATCCTTAGATAAGGTTTGGAATATTAATGTGCACGTTTTTTCTGTTAAATTATACAGTTAGCTCATGCACCTAGCTCTGTCTCATGGGTGTTTTTACAGAGATTCATGCATACGTTTCTGGATCCATCATACAAGGTGCAAGGTAAACTGGATTCAGTCTGTATCTGTATTCTCAAGTCTCTAATGTTTAGCAGCAAGATGTGTTTCAGTATATGCTCACTGTATTTTGTCTGTTTACTAGATAGCTAATGCCAATGGGAAATATATGCGTTATTTCCATTACTAAAGAGCATGCAACATGGAGAGTTCCGTAATAAGATAATGTAAAAAAATCTCATTTAATTTCAGGATTTTCTATTTGTACTTGTTAGAAATAACTCTACCTTTAAGTTATAATATATTGAGCTAAGAACAGTTTTTCAATTCCAAAGTTACAGGCAGCAATGTATCTGGTGGTGTTTATTATATTTCTCCATTATATGTGTAGCACACGGACCCTTTTCCCTTGCTTTGGCTCAATGGCAGGAAAAGGGCACACCGTACTATATGCCCGTACCCTCCTGGATGAGGAGGTTAAGCCGTGTTATGTATTTGGGTCCCACAGCTAGGTTCTTCCGTCAGTTGGTTCTCGTCTCCTAGGATAAAGGGACAAATCTCTGTATTCCCCCCAGTAATTCCAATGTCCACACCACTTCAAACTCCAACGTTGAGTTGAGTTTATTTTCTCAATGTTCAGCAGATAGGAAAGGGTGAATGAGAGACAAGACAGCAAGGTTTTGGGAGGTTAGTCCAGGCACAAATGGATATCACAATCACCACTCTATCCCAGAGTAGGTTTAGCTCTCCCGGATAGTCTCCTACAAAGTGGATCCTAGCAGTTCCTAGATGCGATCGGCAGACTCTCTGCCTCAGAATCTATCAGACCCCGAACCTCTTTGCTTCTGGTACTTAAGGACAGGTGCCAGCAGCAGCACATTACTAGGCCCTTGGTGGATAGAAGAATCCCTCCAGAGAGTTACCGGGCCCCTTCCTTCACCGTGAACTCTCACCGGTCCGTCAGAAAGGTCCACCCCCGGCCTCCTCTTCTTAGAAGCGAGCTCTCTCGCGAGAGACACCCTGGGACTTCTCCTCCTCGAAGCGGGCTCCAGCTAAAGGTGCTGGGCCCAATGCTGAAGATGCAGCCCCAGGACTAAAGGTGCCTGGGACCGGTGCACACGTGGCCCCATGGCCTGGAGGGCCATACCACGCACTTGGGCTCTCCTCCTCCTCTGAAGACGAAGACCCCTTCCAGGCGGCGTCTGCCCCTTATGTATCCTCTCCCAGCATGCACAGCAGGTCGACCACACCCACTGTACCGCTGCCGAGAGAGGACACCCAAGGCACAGCACTAATTCAACCCTGACCCATTATGGCAGTGCCACCTATAGGCCACAGGGAATTGCACGCCAGTATACCATCCTGGAAATAAACAGCACAGCCTAGAAATTGAGAACGGTCTGAGCCTAACTACTATCTCAGACCAGCCCCTAAATTTGGGTATATAGCACCCCTAAATGGGGTGGGCGCAACATATGAAATATTGGTGACATTGTGGTTAGTGTTATTACTACCTCCCAGTGCTGGGATACCACTTCTGATTCTAGACAATTGGATCATTGCCTTTGGGAGAGAGTTGTTTTACTGCCAAATAATCTGTATTTCTATTCATTTACTCCTGAAAGTTGCACAGCCCTATCACAAAGCACAGCCGGGTAAATTACATAAATTACAACAAAGAAAAAGTTCTCTTCTCATCAGCCTACTGATTTTCCACAGAAAGAGCAGCAGCAGACTGATGAGGTCATGTTTCTGCTCACTTAGCTTAGTCAACATATTTGCAATAAACACACCTGTCTTCCATATTCCAGTCTGAGTTCTGCTGTATAGAGTATTGCAAGAGGCTGATACAAAGTGCCAAATTTAGGTATTTACGCTGGTTGCATTTAAATAGATACATTGAAATGTTTAATAATATTAAAACTGAAATAAGGGCACAAAAACCTTCATCTATTACTTTTTGTGTGTCAAATGTATTTTCAAACCCAGACTAAAAGTAGTAATGTTCCCTGGGTGTGTTCTAACTGTGTGGGGGCTGGGCTTTCTGGGACAACACAGAGATCGCTGTTCCTGATCACTAGGAACAGCTGATTTCCATATTGTCCCCTGTCAGAACGGGGATCTGCCTTGTTTATATAGGCAGATCCCTGTTCTGCCTCTCTGTACTGTGATCGCGGGTGGCCGGCGGACATCGAGTCCGCGGAACCTGTGTGCGCGCTCCCCCGGCGTGTAGCGAGCACGCTTACACTATCACATGCACAGACCAATGTACAGGTACATCGGTTTGCGTAGCTGAGCCACCTTGCTGCAGTATATATGCGGAAGGTGGTCAGCAAGTGGTTAAGTGACTTTGAACATGGCATGGTTGTTGAGACGGGCTGGTTTGAGTATTTCAGAAACTGCTGATCCACTGGGAATTTCACGCACAACCATGTCTAGGGTTTACAGGGAATGGTCCAAAGAAGAGAATATATCCAGTGAGCGGCAGTTGTGTGGACTAAAATGCCTTATTGATGTCAGAGGTGAGGGGAGAATGGGCAGACTGGTTCGATGATAGAAAGGCAAAAGTAACTCAAATAAACACCCATTACAACAAGGTATGCAGAATATCATCTCTGAACGCACAACACATCGAATCTTGAAGCAGATGGGCTACAGCAGCAGAAGACCACACTGGGTGCCACTTCTGTCAGCTAAGAACAGGAAACTGAGGCTACTATTCACACAGGATCACCAAAATTTGACCAATGAAGATTGGAAAGATGTTACCTAAGCATACTATGGAACAAGAAAAGTCTGCTACACATTCCAACGGTGCTGCATGGTGAATGATGGAAAAACACAAATCAAAGAAAAAAACGTGTATAGTAAGTGACAGTGATTTCTTTATCTTCTCAATCAAATGAATCTATTTTTATATCATCTTAAAATTTCCATAGTTACAAGATGTTTGGAGCAATTGCAAACCTTAAAACCATTTTTCTATATCAAATGTTCTGCAGAAAGGCTATAGCTTCTTACTTTCCTATTTCATCTGGGAATCCAGAATGAACTTCATTTTTCTTTGCATTATTACAATTAAATCAATTGCATTGAATTTTAACTTCAGTGGTTCTCTCTGCAGAAACAGATTGCTTGAGGGATGCCGCGTACACACGATCGGAATTTCCGACAACAAATGTTCGATGTGAGCTTTTGGTCGGATATTCCGACCGTGTGTAGGCTCCATCGGACATTTGTTGTCAGAATTTCCGACAACAAATGTTTGAGAGCAGGTTCCCCGATTTTTCCGACAACAAAAGTTCTTGTCGGAAACTCCGACCGTGTGTATCCAATTCCGACGCACAAAAATCCTACGCATGCTCGGAATCAATGTGACGCATGCTCAGAATCATTGAACTTAATTTTTCTCGGCTCGTTGTAGTGTTGTACGTCACCGCGTTCTTGGCGATTGGAATTTCCAACAACATTTGTGTGACCGTGTGTATGCAAGACAAGTTTGAGCAAGCATCCGTCTGAAAAAAAAACACGGTTTTGTTGTCGAAAATTCCAATCGTGTAAGGTGCAAAAAACTATTTTAGAAAATAAAACCACCCTATATCACTGTTCCTCTGATGGTTTTCTGCTTTCATTGCAGTCTGTAATCAGAAGGGATAGAGAATCCATCTCGGCATAGAAAACTATTGTTACCTATACAGTACAGCTCTGGAACATTTCTTTGGATCTTCTGTGTTTAATAACATGAAACAAGGCAGAAGGGTCTATAAATCAACCTTGTCCATATAGTCTCCAACAATGAGATCTCAGGGTTCATCCAAATTTTCCTACTCCTGTTGCCTTCTGTACTATTTACAAAAACATGTTCAGTAGTAAGTAATTTCCATAGCAAGTTTCACAAACCTGAGAGCTCAAGCACAGAGATCTCAACACCATAATCCCCAAGAGACATGAGCATTTATCAATGTGATATAAAGCGGTTGTACACTCAATCGCTAAACTTTCATCTAAGCTTTAACCTGTTAGTATAACTTCAAAAAAAAAATTTCAATCATTTTTGTTCGTTCAAATTCTTTATTTTTCAGAAAGCGTACAGACCAGGAGAGAGACATGGCTTAACATAAAGGAGTCAATTATATCTTGTCCTTTTCCCAATGCTAATTAGTAAATTGAGTAACAACAAAAGGACTAACCAAGCACAGGGAAATGCAAGCCGTATTATGATACCATGTCCAAAGGCATATAAAATCAAAGGTCAACTGTAAGCAAAGAACATAGGGGAGGATACAACCAGAGGGCAAAAATGGTTGCAATAACTCAGAGAAAGATTAAGTGAATAGGCAAAGAAAAAAGGAAAGCAGGAGAGTGTGTGGGAAACGGGAAAGCACTACATGGGGGAATCACATTAATAAGAGGGGAAGAGAAGAATATGGAAATAAATGGTCTTACGGTCAAGGAGGCCAAATTAACGCGGAACTTCCCCCTAAAAGGGGAAGTTCCACTTTATGCCATCCTCTAACCTCCTCTTCTATTTGTGACACTTTTTTTTTGGGGGGGGAGAAGGTACCTGTTTTTGATCGGTACCTGCTCCTATTTCCGTCAGACAGTTGCAGCAGATCCACCAGAAGTTTCCCCCACCCCGCCTGCATCCTTCTGACATGTCACAGGTCCCAGAAGGCTGCAGGACCATTTATAAAGTGCAGATGGCGCATGCGCAGTGGAAAGCTGGCTATAAAGTCGCTAGGAATCACACTTAGCTGCCCACAGTAGACATGCTGGTGCTCGGGACCCAAAGACCGGCAAAGAATCTGTTCAGGCGAGGATGGTTCTGAATCCCTAGACAGTTAAGAAAATAACGTTTTATTGAGCATAAATAAAAAATAAACATACAAATGGAAAGTGAAACAGGCACTATTCATAAGACAGGGATATACAATGTAATACTGACATAAAATGCCACATAGGCTGTACTTGATGGACTTGTGTCTTTTTTACTAAATATGTAACTATGTAAGGTACATTGATATATTCATACTGGATGTAAAACATTGAAGGTCAGATTACCTAAAGTACTGATTACCGATTTGAATGTAACAGAATATATTACACACATAGGGGGGGACACCAAACAGCCCAGTGCATGTCAATAAAACCAGAGATGTCCGTGGGGGGAGGGGCAATAAAGTGAGGGACACAAGAATAACTACACTAAACATTAATAAAAGGTAATACTGCGCTAATGTGAACAGATGAAAATATCGTGCTTATTAGCAGCTAGGCTGTGACATAAAAAATATGTGAAACCATATCAAGTAAATAGGAATTAGAAAATGTCGCGCACAGACATGTGAAAAGAGTAAAACACTGATGAGAGTTCCTCTAAAAAAGTGAAAAATATATGAGTGAAGGTGAATAAATTAATATGTATATAAACACCAAAAAAGAAATAAGCAAAACAGGGACTCAACCCCTACTCAGAATACTAAAATAGTGATCAACTTAATATGTGATATTAAAATGAAACATATAAGGCACAATACTGTTGTCAAGTATTACTGCAATAGTGCTCTAAATATTGAAAAGACAGAAGAGGGAATAGTCTATTCCTTGATAGTTCAAATGAGGTCCAATATAGCAAACAGTTCCAATGCGACAAACAGTTGCTTCAGATGAAAAAACAGGGGGTTGTGAGGAGATGTTTGGAAAAAGATAGAGCCCAAGATGAATCCACAGAAAGCATAGGAGAACTGCATCCACCACGGTGTGTAGGGAATCAAGATGGGTACCTTACCACAAAAGGTGGACCTCCACTGTGGCAAGGTCAGAAGAGCCTGCAGATATCACCCTCTGCGGGGTATTGGTACTGATCCTGGGGGTGTCACGACTCCGGAGTCATTATATTCCCTCTGCCTCTCGTTGTACTGTTTCCTCCACTGGTGGCTGGTATAATCCAATCATTTAAAAAGAACCAACAGACAGACACACTGAATGAGAAGCGTCTTCTTCCTCCCTCCAGTCCTGGAGGGTGGATGCAGTTCTCCTATGCTTTCTGTGGATTCATCTTGGGCTCTATCTTTTTCCAAACATCTCCTCACAACCCCCTGTTTTTTCATCTGAAGCAACTGTTTGTCGCATTGGAACTGTTTGCTAGATTGGACCTCATTTGAACTATCAAGGAATAGACTATTCCCTCTTCTGTCTTTTCAATATTTAGAGCACTATTGCAGTAATACTTGACAACAGTATTGTGCCTTATATGTTTCATTTTAATATCACATATTAAGTTGATCACTATTTTAGTATTCTGAGTAGGGGTTGAGTCCCTGTTTTGCTTATTTATTTTTTGGTGTTTATATACATATTAATTTATTCACCTTCACTCATATATATTTTTCACTTTTTTAGAGGAACTCTCATCAGTGTTTTACTCTTTTCACATGTCTGTGCGCGACATTTTCTAATTCCTAACTACTCTAAACATACTTAGGGGAAGATTACCAGTTTTGGTTGGGGATTCATTCCTCAGCAGAACAAGTGGAAGCGTCTTCTAACCACCTATCCCAGAATTTGTGATATTTGCTCGGGCAGCCCCTGTGCAAGTACAGTACTTTTTTATAGGGGAGGGTAATGTTAATGGCCCTGATCCACTGTTGGATAGTTGGGGGTGACTCTCTTATCCATGTCCTGGCTATTTACGTTCTAGCTAAGAACAGTGACTCATGTAAAAAGATGTTTAGGTATTTGTCCTCCTCAGAGATGGAAGGGGGCCCAATACACACAGGCGGGGGCATAGAGTCAGGGGGGAACCCATGTAATCATGACGGAATCTGACAACCTGTGACCAGTATCCTTGGATAGAAGGGCAGGACCATAGTAGTTGATAAAATGTGCAGGTACCATGAGGTGGTTGTAGAGCAAAGAGATAAGTTAATTGGGATCCCGACCTGTGCCTATATCCACCAGATATAGCGATTCAAGGCTAGGAATGGAGTCACGGAATTGAGAATTGAGCGCATGTTGGAATTGGAGGTAACAAAAAACATATGGTTGGGCACACCAAAACCATCTTTCAGTGCTTGAAACGATTTAAGAGAGCCGTTTGCTATGACATGCAAAAGATATATGACCCCCTTGTCAATCCATAGTCTGTAATCTGGGACAGATAACAACTCGGGCAAGTGCGGATTGCCCCACAGAGGCTTATGGATATGAAATACAGGAGCCTTGGTAAGGTTCATAGCCAACTGACAGATTTTGTGATGATGGAATACGACTCCTGTTGCTTATGTGGGACAACTCACGAGTACCACAGAGTAAATTTTGGAAGGGATGAGCAACTGAGTGGGAGGCATGGGAGCATACCAGAAAGTAGTACCTATTCCTGTCCACCTGATTAAAGTAAAAGAAATGGGAGAGCTGGGAAGCAATATAATATAGGGTTAGGTCTGGTAATGCGGTGCCACTTATGTTAACAGGAGATTTCAGAGTTCGCCATGATAGTTTGTGATGGGAGGAACCCATAATAAATGTGTTAAGAATGGATTCCATAGATTTAAATATATGTGGTGGGATGTACAAAGGGTCCTGCCAAAAAAATATAAAGTAATTTGGGAAGAAGTATAATTTTTAAATTTTTACTAGGTTGATGCGTCCCATAACTCCAAAAGGATGAGATGAGACCACGACTGTGTTTTGATTTTTAGAATGTCATATAGGGGTTCAAGATTAAGGCCTATGTAGTCCGTGAAAGATGCCCAAGTGTGATATTTTGATACATTTCACTTACTGTTGCTGACCTCATATAAATTGTGGTGATGTGGTTTTTATTTTCACAGTTTTAAAGGGAAAAGCACACCAATATTTTACATATATTTCTGGTTATGAGGTCCCTGTTTCCCAGTTGTGCTCCTGTGTCATCCTGTCACATCACCCCTGATAGAAATTACAAGCAGACATACATACATCATAATCTATCATTTTAGCTGTTAGGAGGCCGGTTTAAAACAATGATGTTAGCCAGGGCCGATCCTAGACGGGGTGCAGTTCACCCAGGCGCCACAGAGGTGGGGGCGCTCAAGCGCCAGAGTGCTTCCCTCCCTCCTTCTCCTCCTTGTTGGTATCCAGAGGCCGCTCTCTACGGTGACGTAGTGGGGGGCGGTCCGTACTGAAGGCGCTCGGACAGGCAAGGATGGCTTCCTGGAGAAGGTGTCAGCTAATGCTGCGGGCGGCTCCCCGCTCTGCCTCTGTCCCACCGGACTCTGAACCTCAGCAGAGCCTGCACCAGGGCCATGAGCGCCGGCGGGAGGAGTTAACTTCCTCCTCCTCCACGCATAGTGCTCTCCACCATGCTCTCCACCTCTTCTATCTTCTGGCAAGTGACACTGCATCTGGGCTAGGTGTCAGTGGGGATCCCACTCACGGCATCCCAAAGAAGAGTCTCTGCTACTTCCAGTCTCCACGGGGATCTCTACTGGGCGACTGACCCTTCATAGCACAGAGCAGCTGACACCAGCAATGTTCCCCGATCACACTGCACAGTGAGTATTATTCTAGTAGGGGGGGACCTGCCAGCCTCTGCCCACACCATAAGGTAACTGCTGGGGCCACACTGGATTGTCAGAGGGAGTTGTAGGAGTTCTATAGAGCTGTTTGTTAGATGGATGAGCCTGTGCCTCCTTGTCGTCACTTTCTTCACCTCCCCCCTCCCTAACCTGCCAGCTTGGAATGCTCCGCGGTGGCCATGCTAGAAGAATCATAAATCACTGTGAGGAGACCATGAACGAGTGCTCAGGAGGGAGGGGTGAAATGTACAGCTGTCAATGTGTTTGTACATCTCTACTGCCTGTGTGTGCTACACTGAGACATGAGACAACAGTGGCTGTGTGCAGAGAGACTGCTCGACCACTCACAGCATGTCACTGTACACAGAGAGAGTCCCTGACCTGGAGACCAGTCCCTCTCCTTCACCCACTACTGTGTATGGCATTATCCCTGATTAATAGGGACAGTCCCTGTTTTATAAAAACTTACTGCTATAAAACATCCAATAAAAAAATTGAAAAAAATCGAATTTCTTCATCACTTTAGGCCAATAAGTGTTCTGCTACATATTTTTGGTAAAAAAAAATCCCAATAAGCGTACATTGATTGGTTTGCACCTATATGGTTATAGCAGCTACATGGAACATTTATGGAATTTTTATTTATTTTTCTTCTACTCGTAATGGTGGCAAACAGCGACTTATAGCGGGACTGCAATGTTGCAGTGGACAAATTGGACACTCTGCATCTGGTGGCAAGTGACACGCTCAGGGTACCTACAGATTCAGCATTATGGTGAGTTAAACTATTTCATTATATATTACAATGTAGTAACAGAAATAATGTGATTTGATCATCCTGACACCATATCAAGCATGGTGTCAGGATGATTAAAGTGCTAACACCAGCCATTCGCCCAACAAATCACCCGCTGACAAATTCCCTGTCAACTCCAGAGACTACATTCCACCTCGCACTCTCCCTCCTCACTGGACATGGAGGCAGCATCAAGAGCCACTAGCTCCTGCTGCTGTCAATCACAGCTAGTTAACAGATAGTAAAGGGCAGAGCCACACTCTGTGTGTCTATAGACACACAAAGTGCTGCTCTGGATCAAGCAGCTTGCTATGAGGGCACTAAGGCCCCATTCACACAGGGGCGGCACAATGCGGCATGACTTCTGGGGGCGACCTCGGCGGCACGATCTCTAGACGACTTGAGACGCCCGCCGAGGCGATTTGCATAAAGAAGTCAATGCAGGTCGCCTTGGGTCGCCCCCAAAAGTAGTATAGGAACCTTTTTCTAAGTCGGAGCGACCTGAGTCGCTCCTATTAGAACGGTTCCATTGAACAGCATGGGACACGACTCGTCAGGCGAGTGAGTCACCTGACGAGTCGCCCCTGTGTGAACCGGGCCTAAGGCTGGTAAGTATGATGTGTTTATTATTTAAAACAAATACATTTACAATCACTTGCTCATTTAGGTCTAGGGGAAAGTAAAAGCATTTTACTTACTCAATACTCTGTCCCCCCAGCAGATGTCACTCTTCAATGCTTCAACGGTGGACTGTTCCTCGACATCATGTTGTACAATGCAGAGCTATGGACATTGTGTTGATTTTGATGATGTCAGGACCTTAGACTGCTGGATATATAGACAAGTGGTGGCGCACAATATCCACAGAAACATGTATTACCCAAAGTAATCAATATGAAGCAAGAAAAAATAATAAAAAATAATGAATGAATAAATAATTAAATAAAAAATAAAAAATAAATAAATAAATAAAAAATAAAATAAAAAAATATATAAAATATAAAGATAAGATGAAAAAATACCATACAACATATGTATATATATAGACAGTCTTAAAGGAAGTCCTTAGGAGTCTGTTTACACACTGCGGTGTATATGGGTGGAGCAGGGATAAATGGGATCCACTGTGCACAGGGCGGCCATCATAGATGAACAGAAACCATGTTCAGGGGTAACTGGAAGACAAGGAGAGAGGCGCCTCTAAGTGCAATAGTGTAACAAGTTTTTAATAGTAGATACAAATACACTCACATTTAGGTGAATTAACATAGGCGTTTAAAATGTCAGGATGACGATCATCAGCAGCAGGTCACAGGGGGTTCTCAGCTCTGCGTAGAATGACAGGAGTGTCTCTGAAGATGGAGCGGCCGGCTTCCGGGGACAACGATCCTGTAGTGTGTTAAGAGCGAGGCTAGGAGCGCACATGTGGTTAAGCTGCAGAGGGTGACGTCATCAAAAATGGACGCGTTTCGTGAGCGTGCGGACTTGCGGTGTCCTGGCAAGTCGCGCTCCTTTATCAACATGACATGACATCTTGATAAAGGAGCGCGACTTGCCAGGACACCGCAAGTCCGCACGCTCACGAAACGCGTCCATTTTTGATGACGTCACCCTCTGCAGCTTAACCACATGTGCGCTCCTAGCCTCGCTCTTAACACACTACAGGATCGTTGTCCCCGGAAGCCGGCCGCTCCATCTTCAGAGACACTCCTGTCATTCTACGCAGAGCTGAGAACCCCCTGTGACCTGCTGCTGATGATCGTCATCCTGACATTTTAAACGCCTATGTTAATTCACCTAAATGTGAGTGTATTTGTATCTACTATTAAAAACTTGTTACACTATTGCACTTAGAGGCGCCTCTCTCCTTGTCTTCCTTAGACTGCTGGAGAATGGGGAGAAGATGCTGCAGGGATCAGTGTAGCAGGGCAGAGGAGCGGAGGATTGAGTAAGTAAATCTTTTCTAGACCCCTAGACCTAAAAAAGCTTTTCAAGTTTCAAGTGTCCCAGATTTGGGCTTTAAAGTATATTTTTAATGCATACAGGTAGAGAAAGTCAGAGTAAAATCATAGCTCCATAGTTGTGTACTTACTGTATTTAAGGTCAGCAACTCGGCAAGAGAATCAACATGGCAGCCTGGACATTTTCCACAGGAGGATCCAGCAATGGTAGCCTCCAAAAGTCCCTCATGAAAGATTTCCTTTGTTTTAGAACAGGAGATTGCGTCTGGTGTGTCCAGCTTGGAAAGGAGCAGTGATAGAGAGAAAAATATGGCAGTGACAAATACAGAGAAAATGTCCCCCCTTTAAATGAATTCCCTTCATAATTGCTTATGCTGGTGTTAACAGTCTCATTATATCGTCAGACTGTGACCCCCCTCACGGCTTCATTTCCTGTGTTTTCCTGTTATTGCTGTCTTTATTGTGCATACATTATTTTATTTTCCTGAATTGACTTAAATTCCACATGGAATATCAATGTTGTATAAACAAAACAATACAACTGCGTATTTGTACAATTCAGAAATGATCTATTTAGGTAGGGAATGTGCTTCAAAATGTGAAGCATACTACTTGCAAAAGATAGGAATGAATTAAGTGCAGCATTTGCATAAATGTTTGTTTTTAATCAGATTACATGGATTATGCATTTGTGCCACTGTTTAATAGATAAAAAATTCAGTGAACAGGAACTTGATGATGACTAAAATTAGTTCACTGTTGGCTCATATCTCCTTTGAGCTGTGGATAATGTTCGGAAGTTGGAAAATTAGTACTTTATTTAAGCAGAAACACTTTCTTTAAAGAGCACTTCAGACAAAAGATATTATACAAAAAAAGAAATGTAAAATATAAAAGCTAACATTCTATCTCTTAGAAGCATAGACTTTAGCTATTAGGTACACTGCTCAGCAGAAAAAGTAAATGGTACTAATAATTAAAGCGACTTTCTCTTGCCTACAACTAAGATTTGTCCCAAAAGTGTCCAGAATGTGATGGCGACATTTTCCAATGTATAAGGCAAAATTAGTTGAAAATCGCCCAAAAAAAATAAAAAAATGTGAAATTCACATTCCCTGAAAGCTCAGCAGAGAAAGGTCTTTTCTGTAACATTTATCCTAAAGGGTGAAAGTCAACCTTTAGTTGTGGAGTTGCCTAGCTTCCTTCGTGACACTAAGCAACTCTTGTTGAAATTAAAAGACCTAAAATGGAACAGCAATTACAGCTGGATCTCATGACACGTGACAAGTCTCTACTCATCTATTGCTCACACTTTGGGTCTGCAGGCAGTTGCATATTTCCTAGCGAGGTCAGGGAGGTTTTCATTGATCATGCAAGAGTTTATTTTGATGAGTCTAGAGTATCTACTGACACATAACTTTTTTATGTTCGACGGGGACTACTACCTCCAGAGGTGCGAAGCCTCCATGGGGGCTAAATTCTCACCGTCCCTAGCTAATTTATACATGGGATGGTGGGAGAAATTCTGCATTTTTGGGCCGGGTAGTCCCTGTCGAAAGGATACTGTATTTTACAGTAGATATATAGATGACCTCCTCTTTGTGGTCTCTGAACCACACATTGACCTTGACTCATGGCTGTCATATTCAGATGATAATGAACTCAACTTAAAATTTACTGGACGCCATGATTCAATGTCAATGGAATTTTTGGACGTGTTGCTGACTGGTGGTAATGATGGTGTCACTTCAAATTTATTTAGAAAGCCCACAGCCGGCAACGCTTTGTTGCGAGCCGACTCTAGTCACCCAGGACACACAATAAAAAGCATCCCAGTAGGGCAGTTCCTTAGGCTTAAACGATCGTGCAGCAATGATTCGGATTTTAAAAGTGAAGCATCTTGTATGGCCTCTAGATTCAAAGAGAGAGGATACTCTGCACCAATCAGAAATAGAGAATTATCCATTACCAGGAAAACTCCACGATGTGATTTGTTGTGCGATAAACTGTCCATAAAGCATAGATCTAAACACAGGGAATTGAATCATTTTGGTAACATTCCTGTCTTCTCCACACCATACAGTATTGAATTCGACAGAATTAAAAAGATTGTTGTTAAATATCTACCTGTTCTATCTAGTGATCCTATTTACTCACAGATACTCTCAAATGGCAGTAGAACAGTTTCAAGGAGAGCACCCTCTCTAGGAAGATGCTTGTCACCTAGTCTATACACAAGTACCAAGACACCCACCCATTGGTTACAATTCAAGGGTACTTTTGGGTGTGGCATTAACAGTTGCACATATTGTCCCTTTGTCAAGAAAGGTGACACTGTTCTTTCGGTCACTACTGGCAAATCCTACAAAATTAAATAATTTATCAACTGTAATACACGGTTTGTGGTTTACGTGATTACATGTACATCATGTCCCATCCAGTACGTAGGTAGGATGACACGTAGGCTAAGAGATCGGCTCTACGATCACCTCTACGATATAGATAGAAATCATCCCACCAACATAGCACGACACTGGAACGATTACCACGACAAGGATGTATCAAGTTTAGTGATCAATAGGATGGAAAAGGTAATAACACCACTCAGAGGGGGCGATAAATTTTAAATATTATGTAGATATGAAGTCCATTGGATATTTAATTTAAACACTAGAAAACCCACTGGCCTCAACTTTGAGTGGGGCATGTCCCACTTTTATGAATAAAGGACTGTGTAAAAAATGCATGTTCATTTGATTCTGACTTTGTGTTTTTCTACTAATAAAAGTGCTCGATATTTCTCATTCGGAGATAGTTTTTGTCCTTTTCCATTAGCGATCGTTTCTCTATCTTGTCCCATTCCGTGCTCTGCCAGCTGGTGCTGTGCCCCTGTCTTTTCACCTTTTGTCTCTCGTTTTTCTAATTTTTTCCTTTGCTGTCTCTTGTTTTCCTGCCCCTCCACTGTTGACTCTTCGCATTTTTTTTGGTCTACTCAATATGTGCATATTTTCAGTGTAGCAATACCCCCGAAGGGGCCGCTGGTTTAAATTTTCGGGTCTGCCGTTACCTTACTGTTCACCACATCCGTCTTAGGGGTCTTCCTTGAAGAGTTGTTCACAAATGTCTGCACCAAACACTTAGTCTCTTTTTCTCAAGGGTTTTATTAAAGAACTTCCAGACAGAGGGATGGAGGGTTGGGGGAGATTCAGGTACCTTGCTTGCGGATCACGGTTATTTTCCTAATCCAGAGGACAAAGAGCTTCCTCACTGGATATAGCCACCACCGGATAGGCCTCTCTCACTGACCTAGCAGCCAGTGCGAGCTCGTTCAAAAGTCTCTGCCACAGTCTTGGGTAACCACACACTTGGTAACACATAGCACACAGTACCAGGATCTTTCAGCCAAGCCAGCAGCACTGTGAGGTAGATTTTTATCCGGATGCGTCCCCCAATTAAGTCCTCAATTGCTCAGTCTCTTCCCGCAGGCAAGGCGACACAGGACCATCCCTAGATCAGTAGGCCCCAGAAACTCCTGGGCCTACTCTCAGTAACGGAGCCCCAAGGCAGAAAAACTGCTAACACATCCCTGAGGCCAGGAGGGCCGTCAGGTCAGGATCGGAAGACCCTGAGAAAACGGTGTCTGTCCCTTAAGTACCCTCTCCCAGAATGCACAGCTGGGTGACCAATCCGACTGAGCTGCTTCTGGGCAAGAGATACCCAATACATCTAGCCTGCTGCATTTCCGACCCTGACCTGTGGTGACAGCGACACCCACAGTCAAGTGGAAAAATGTGCAACCCAGCTAAACTGGAACATAGACCAATAATTTGGTACAATTATTCTGAGCTAAACTACAGCTCATACATCTAAATTTACCAGTAGCGCCTACCCAATAGGAGCAGGGATCTACACCAGCATTAAGAAATACACTATACTGATATTGCATCGATTGTTTTCCTTTAATCGGCAAAACCATAGCCGATCATTGGTGATTACAATCTTTGAGGATATTTGGTATCTTGTAGAATAGTGGACAGGATTTCATATAAAACCTTGTCCACTCATGTGTACCACGCACACTGACTTATTGTTCCCCCCTAAAAATATATGTTTGTTTCAACATATACGTATATGAAACAAAAGGCTACACGGATCATTGATAGTAACACTAAGAATTACAACAGTAATAAATCTTGTGGAGAAACAATAATAATAAATGGTAAACTGTCAACAATAAGGAATGAGGGACCTAGAATGTGAAAGATGAAGAGTGATCAAGGTAGAGTATGTGAGCTCTTCAGTGGAGGACAGGAAAAGATAGGAGACTAGCAATGTGAAGTGAGCCACAGGGATCAACATCATATATATGTAATTTATAAACATATAATCATTCGACTTTGATGTTCCCGTGGCTCAATTTGCTTTTGTGTCTTTTGCTTTTTTGCCATGTTTTTTGAAGTTTTTTACTCCTCTTTTCTCTTTTTTGTGATATTCATTTAAATTCATGACATTTATTAAAAAGTTGAATATAATGCAATTATTTATAAAAAATATATATTTTTTTTAGTCGCTTCAGCCCCGGACCATTTTGGTGGTCAAGGATCAGGCCACTTTTTGCAATTCGTCACTGCGTCACTTTAACTGACAATTGCGCAGTCGTGCGACGTGGCTCCCAAACAAAATTAACGTCCTTTTTTTCCCACAAATAGAGCTTTCTTTTGGTGGTATTTGATCACCTCTGCGGTTTTTATTTTTTGCGCTATAAACAAAAATAGAGCGACAATTTTGAAAAAAATTCAATATTTTTTACTTTTTGCGATAATAAATATCCCCAAAAAACATATAATTTTTTTTTCCACAGTTTAGGCCGATACGTATTCTTCTACATATTTTTGGTTAAAAAAATCGCAATAAGCGTTTATTGATTGGTTTGCACAAAAGTTATAGCGTCTACAAAATAGGAGACTGTTTTATGTCATTTTTATTATTATTTTTTTTTACTAGTTATGGTGGCGATCAGCGATTTTTATCATGACTGCAACATTATGGCGGACACATTGGACACTTTTGACACCATTTTGGGGCCATTGTAATTTTTGCAGCAATCAGTGCTATAAAAATGCACTGATTACTGTAAAAAGTACACTGGCAGTGAAGGGGTTAACAACTAGGTGGTGCTGCAGGGGTTAAGTGTTTCCTAGTGAGTGACTCTTACTTTGAGGGGGCGTGGCTACACGTGACACGTCACTGATGACCGTCCCGATCACGGGGAACGGTCATCAGTGACAGTGTCACTAGGCAGAATAGGGGAATGCCTTGTTTACAAAGGCATCCCCCTGTTCTGCTCTTGCCGACCGCAATCGCGGGACTCCCGGGAACATCGAGTTCCCGGGGACCTGCGGCCGCACTCGCGAGGAACGCAGCGGGCACGCGTGCGCGCCCGCAGGGTGGCAGATTTAAAGGGATGTACCTGTACGCCAATCTGCCTGCCCGTGCCATTCTACTGACGTACATCAGCGTGTGGTGGTCGGCAAGTGGTTAAAAACTGTCAGTTTTGGTTTCGGCCAAGTTCATCCTGAATTTTCGGTTTTGGTACCAGAATTTTCATTTTGGTGCACCACTAGTACATATATTTGAAAATGAATCAGTCCTGATGTACTTAAAACAAAACAGTGTTGCGCTTCCTAAATACAAAATAACTCCTTAAATGAGAATAAGTGATTAACTTGCAATATAGCAAGATACTGAAGAATACCCTTGCTGAAGAAGTCATTTGACGTAACGCGTATAGGGGGGAAGGAGTCGCAGTGGCTACGTCATCCCACGAGCATCTTGTCGTTTCTATGCATCCTGAGCCCGCACTGCTTAAGTGCTGCGTTTGTGAGTACCGTTTTAAAGTTTTAATGAGCAAAAAAAACGTTTTGATATTCAGAGAGCACTAGATTTTGCCTTTTCTATTCCTATGTGCACCGGACCCCATTGAGGGAATCTGTATTGGCTAGTACCCATCTAATCAGCCGGAGGCAGCACGGACGGAATAGGAGCTCCATGACCAGCTGATTTGTTTATATCCCTGAGAGGGAACCTGCTTTTTCTGACCTGCTGGTGAAACAGGGGTCAGAACGTGAGGTGAGCGGCTAGGATATAGAGGTGGAGTAGAGCACTTGCATTTTCAACATTCAGGCACTAGTGGTGTGTTGTGGTTTTTATGCAGAAGACTCTGAGGACTATACTTGTGCATTTTGGACTCTTAATTTCTCTTTAGTGTGTGAACTTTATTGTTTTGTTTATTGTTCACTATTCCCATTCAGGGAACACCTATTTTTCATTTTTGGTTTACTATTCCCAGTCAGGGAACACGAATATTTGATTGTGCACTCAGTATCTTACTATATTGCAAGTTAATCACTTATTCTCATTTAAGGATTTATGGGGAGTTATTTTGTATTTAGGAAGCGCAACACGGTTTTGTTTTATATATTCTACATGTGAAGTGAACGCATTTTCTGTGTGTGCAGCAGCCAGGTGTGGGGGGGGGGGATTATTTGTTTTATAGTCCTGATGTACTGATCTTCCTAAGGCCCTAAAATGCAAGGGCAGTACAAATACACCCCAAACAATCCTTTTTTCAAAGTAAATAGTTCAAGGTCTTTAGTAAGTGGCATGGTGAGTTTTTTAAAGATGTCATTTTGTGTGACAATTTTTGGGAAAATTATTTTTTTTAAATGATTTTTCATGAAGTTGTCATCTTAACAAGTTATTTCTCACACACCGCATAGGCATACTTACAATAACACCCCCAAAATAATTCTGCGTTTCCTCCTGAGTATAGGGATAACACATATGTGAGACTTTTTCCATGCCTAGATACAAAGAGGGGCCAAAAATCCAAGGAGCACCTTCGGTCTTTCGAGGAGCATAAATTACGCATTCCTTGAGTCCCTGGAAAGTGAACACCCCAAAGTATTTTCTGAAAGACACAGTAAGTCTTTTGAACATTTCTTTTTTTTGCCACAAATTTGACACAAGTTTTTGGAAAATGCAGGAAAGAAAATGAAAATTTATTTTTTGTTACACAAAGTTGTCAATTAATAAGAATTTTATTTTTAACACACATCATAGGCATACGTAGAATTACACCCACAAAACATTCTGCTACTCCTTCTGAGTAAGGTAATGCCACATGTGTGAGCATATCCACATGAAGGGATCCAAAATCCAAAGAGCACCTTCAGGCATTCTACGGGCATAAAATAAACACCTAATTTCCTGACTACTTATCACATTTTGGAGGCCCTGAAGCACCAGGCCAGTAGAAACAGACACAAAATGACCACATTTTGGAAAGTAAACACCTCAATCTATTTTTAAAGGGCACAGTGAGTCTTTTAAAGACTTAATTTTTTTGTAAAATGCGGAAGAAAATGAAAAAAAAATTTTTACACAAAGTTGCCAACTTAAAGTGATGTATTTCACACACAGCATGGGCATACTTAGAATTGTAATCCACATTTTGCTACTCCTCCACCACTTGGTGATACCACATGTATGAGACTTTTTCAGTGTTTGGACTGATTATGTACTGAACATTGTATCTTGTGTATCACACAAATCAACCAATTTTATTAAAACCAATGTACTGGTCGCCTCTATAAGAGTGGTCAGGGAATTTAGCTTAGTGTAGTGTCACCTATAGCAGTCCCTATTCTTATGAGCCAAACAAGCCTAGCCTACTGGTATGTGGGAAAGTTCACTGGCCAGGAAGAACAGGAGGCTTAAAACAAGAAGGATAAAAGGGTTTCTGTGGTTCCCGATGTCAGGTAGAGTGATTACAGACACCCAGCAGCGGGGTTGACGAGATCTACTGTATGTAGTTGCTATCAGGAAACTGAAACCAGACTACATATAATTTATATAAGATTTATTAATAGTGTAACAAAACCCATCCAAACACCAACAAACAGAATGCACATACAAATGTTAAGATATCAGTGAACAATAAACCAAGTGACAAAATACCCAACTAGCAAAGTAACTAAGAGACAGAAAACCTAACTAGCAAATTAACTATAATACAATATCTATATAAAAAGGGGAAACACAGATCAACAGTGTAAAACTGGATGTGCAAAGAACAGTCAGGAAGGGGGCCAGAACTAGATTCAGGAACAAAGTGAGAAGATAAGAGACAGCAGGGTACTAGATACAGGTACAGGGCAGGACAGGAGCAGGTTGAAATAAGACTCAGGATGAATCATCAAGTTGTATCTGGCTAGCAGGCAAAACACTGAAGCAAGAGGGTAATGTATGTTGAAAGAAGCAACAGCAAGTTGTTTTCTATATTGTGAACTATATAAATGCATTATACCTTTCTATCCAGCAGGTGGCACGGCAGTGTTATAATGTGTATTCTATGGTAATGTAATAAGAGAAAGTGTTTGCTTTCCTCTCTGTGCACTTGTTTGTTGTTCTCTTCCTGTCTACATGATGTAAAGCTATGATAAAAATATCCTCCATGAAAGTGAAGTATTCTGCTGTATACAAGAAGCTTCTAGCGCATGATTCAATACTCTGTACAAAAATGTAGAGGAGGGACTAAAAACCTTCCCAGCAGCCTGCATCAGGTGAAAACAAATTGCTGGGAAAGCCTGGCTGCTGGGAGACACCCGCTGGTGGAAACTGAAACTACAATCTTCTGGTCTGGGAACCACAGTGTCACCAGCAGGTGATCCTGTTCCTGATATCAGGAGTGCAGTTGTCCACAGGCAATTGCTTGGACTGGTGTCTTACAGGAACGTAGTGTTGAAGATATAGTTGAATTCAAGACCACATTTATCCTAGAAGAAAAGGTTTAAGGTGCACCCAAATAAAGCATGATTCTAGAGAAACTGACATGGACACAAGAGGGCATTTTTGGCAGTTTCTGTCTTTATTTTTAAGTAGATGTCACACTTAACCCATTTCAGGTGGTCAGACACTATAACTAGCTTCCGTGTTCTTCATCTATTGCAGCCCCCTTTCCCATAAGGCAAGGTTGCCCCCACGACTTATACACAATGCTATAGTGCAATGGTCTCCAAACTGCGGCCCTTTGCTTGCCTTTATATGGCCCTTGGAGCACTATCCCACCCAATGATACGAGACACTATTCTGCCATCTGACACCAACAATGGAGCACCATTTCTCCCACTGACTCTGCTAATTGAGCACTATTCCTCCCTATGATATCAGCAATGGGGCACTATTCCTCCCCCTAATACCAGATGTTTACTCCTACTGATGCCAGAAAATTTTTCACTCCCGCTGGCCAAAGTCCGGCCCTCCAAGAGACCGAAGGACAATAAACCGAGCCTTTGTTTAGTATGTTTGGAGACCCCTGCTATAGTGCCTGGCTACCAAGCCAGGGCATGCATAAACTGAGCAAAGCAAACATGTATTTACAGTTGGCAGACAGGCAGAGTGGTTTAATGACAGTCCAGGTGCAAGGCAAGCAAGAATCAGAATAGTTGGGGTCAATTCATACTCAAAAAGCAGGCAGAGTTCAGAGAATAGTCGATACCCAATCCGAGGTCGTCAAATTACATTCTAAATTAAATGTGCTAAACTCAAAGCAATGTGTTCTTGACTCAAATGGTCCTTATCAACAGGATATAGCTTAGGCAAAACCCACATATTATCAAAATCAGGAAAGAAGAATAAACCAAGAGTTAGGCTAAAGTGTGCTAAATGCTAGTGTCCATCTTGCATTATAGTTAAAGCAATGTTCTGAATGTCCATAATATCTTCCTCAATCATCAGTCAGATGTGCCGATGTGTCAGTTCAGGCAGCAGACAGAGACATGGTCAACAAACAGGCAAAGAATCAGTCCATGCAGCAGGCAGAAACGTGGTCAATAAACAGGCCAGGGTCAATATGGGTGCCCGGCAGAGGAAACACTGCATTGGTGTGGCAGTGATTAGGAACACTATTGTTGGCTGCACTTGTCTGGTGACACTGGGACTTGTGCAGCTGTGATCATGATCACTGTTGCTAGCTTACCCTGGTCTAGTGATACTGGGGACAAGTGTGGCAGCAATCAACAACACTGGGGCTGGTGTAGTGCCAATCAGAGACACCATTGCTGGCTTACACTAGTCTGATGCACTGCAACTGAAGTGGCAATGATAAGGAACACTGTTGCTGGCATACACTGGTCTGGTGACACTGGGAATGGCGTGGTAATGATCATAGACACTGTTGCTGGTTGCATAATTATGGATCATTCACATGTGAGGCTGGAGGGTAGTAAAACCTTGCACCTGAGCAGCAGTTTTACCACCCCTCAACTGCTACCATATTTTACGGCAGGGGCATTAGCTGGGGGTGTACACATGCCACAGCTGCAATGCTTTTTTTTTTGCACCTGTGAAGGGAATCATACCATCTGTATGCCCACCAATTGCAAGCCATTCAACAGAATGGGGGTGCTTGTGCAGGGTCCAAGGGGTTATAAAGCAGATGATGAGGAGGTGATACAATGCTTCCTCCATATTGTCCATTGACACTATAACCAAGGTTATAGGGACACTGACTCATGTGGCAGTGATTAGGGACACTGTGACTGGTATGGCAATGATCAAAGACACTGTGACTGGTGTGGCCATAATCAAGGACACTAAGATTGGTGTGGAGGTGATTAGGGAGTTAGGGACACTGTAACTGATGTGGAGGCGATTAGGAACACTGTGACTGATGTGGAAGTGATTAGGGACCCTGTGACTGGTGCAGCCTAGTGACATTGTAAAGCTGCAGCGTTGATCAGAGAAAATGGCTGGTGGCACTTACAAACAGTAATATCAGAGCAGCCAACCATTGTACATGATCACTGCCACAGCAGTACAATTTCACCATAGTGACACTGCATTTTTTTTACTATATTTTTTAACGTACTGTCATCAGAGCAGTGCAGTGTCACCACCATGATACTTTACTGCTCTGGGGGGAAGATGTTTTTTTTTTTTTACACTATGATGATAATGTAAGCAATACGTTCTAACATTGTTCGGCTACATTGATGCAGTCATTATTTATTACTGTGATCTATATCTTTGGCCACAATGACCACATGGTAAAGGGTCAATTTCATGACATTGGCCCTGTACCCCGATCTGCAATCTGCTGTGTCTGAGGAACAGATGAGGCCATGCACAGAGCACCCAGAACGGGATTACCTACCGTTACGACCCCCCTCTCAATTGCGCTTGTCTTGCCCGGTCTTTTATATATAGTGGCCAAGTGGGATATGGAAAAATAATTCCAGTGTGGATCATTGTTACTATGCATACACCATACCTGTGGGATCCCTGTAGAAGCTGGAAATCACTCTAAAGCCCCGTACACACGATTGGTTTGACTGATGAAAACCGTCCGATGGATGGTTTTCATCAGACCAACCGATCGTGTATGGTACCCATCGGTCTTTTTTCCATCGGTTGGAAAAAATAGAACTTGTTTTAAAATTTTCCGATGGATAAAAAACCGATGGTAATTTCCGGTCGTCTATGGGCAAGTCCATCGGTTAAAAAACCCACGCATGCTCAGACTGAATTAGGAGACGGGAGCGCTCGTTCTGGTAAAACTAGCGTTCCTAATGGAGAGAGCACATTCGTCATTCTGCAAGTTATTGCTTCGTTTAATGCAGCGCATGTTTTGTTGCTTTAGAACGGTGTTTAAAATGTCATTTTGGCAGCAGATCTTTCTCATGAGTTCTGACAAACGTATGTCTTTCTTGTGATCTTAGGAATAATTAGTTTAATTCTTCAAGGCCGAGCTCACAAATTCTCCCTTTTTTTTATTTTTTTTTGTCTTTTAATTTATTGTGCATTATTTGGTGTGTCAATTTCTCAGAACAACTTTTTTTTTTTTTTTCGTTTCCTCATGGAGGTTGGTGTCCCTTGTTATTAATTACACATTGTATTTATGAAATGTTATTGCTACTTAAAAAAAAAACACATCAGGCATGTATGTTGGCTGAAATCAAATTTCCCTTTATTTCGGAAAAAGAGCAAACAAAAAACGAAGGGCAACTATTCAGAAATTAGCAGAAAATATCAAGTCATTAGATCCCAAATGCAGACCTGACTATAATGAATAATAAAATCAACAACAGCATGAAATCAGGAGCAGCAGCAAAGACATACATCATCCCAAGCTGTGGTACTCCATCAACCTGCAACTTCTGGATGAGCAGCTCGAGGCCAGGGAATCACCTCCTGCTCTTCGCTGTAGCCTTCCCTCCACGCTTCCCTGCAGTGTTCCCTCCACGGCCCCGTCCACGCACCCTTGCAGGCTGGGCCACTGTGGGTGGTGATGTGGCAGGAGGAGGAGGAGAAGGAGGAGAGGGATTGGCCTGATGTGACAGATGGGTGGCCTCAGTCAGCAGCCCTCTCGCCCCCATGTGTACGGCCATATATATGAGGTGCTCACAAAGGGCCCGTTGTCCCGCCTCCATTTGGAGCAACTTATCCGCCAGATAGCTGCTAAACCCCTCCGTAGGGTTGAGGGGGGCCCTCATGATGGCAGCAGCCTCCTGAATCATCTTTAGTGACTACTCCTCCACTTGTGTCATCCGCCGTTGTTTTGGCGGTCTGACGTGGAGGGGAGCCACTTGGGAGACGGTGCTGCCACTAGGTCTGGGGACCTGCTGAGTCCTACTTGGCCCTGCCTCCTCCTGCCTGCCACACTCCTGACCCTCTTCCTCCTGGCTTGCCTCATCCTGTTTATAAAATAAAAAGTAAAATTGTATTATTTGGGGAATCTATCACCCACAATTTGGATATCATTACTGGTGCATATTTTTTTTGGGGGGGGGGGATGATATCATTTATGGGTAATCCAAACAGTTCAACACAATATTACTTAGTGGACAATGATTATCATCAAAAATACTATACCTGGCTGAAGATGCGAAGATCTGGCTCTTCAAGTTCAGGAGGCTCCTCCTCCACCTCTGTAGGGGTGGAGGGAAGGGTGGAAGGAACGCTGGAGGGAAGGGTGGAAGGAAGGGTTGAGGGAAGGCTGGAAATAGATTCCCTGGCCTCGATCTGGTCATCCAGAAATTGAAGATGTCTGTAGTACCACAGCTTGGGCTTTACTACATCGTCGGCTGCTGCTCCTGATCTCTTTGACTGGCGCACTTCCTTGTATTTTTTTTTATAGGAATTACGCAGGTTGTTGATTTTATTATTGATCATAGTGTAGTCTGCATCTGGGATCCATGGCTTCATATCCTCTGCTAATTTGGTAATAGTTGCCCGACGTACATCACTCTTGTGGTACGCAGGGTGTTTCAGTTCCCACAGGTTGCGCTGTTCCTTATATTTTTCAATAAAAGTCAGCATCACCTCCGGCTCACGTAGTTTATGCATCTTTTTGGATCAGCAAGTAAAAAAACAAGGATAAAAAAAAAAAAAGATCAGATTTGATTCTCCTCAACTTATCACAATATTGCCCTTTACAATCATGAACCATTATAGGCCACTGCAGGCCCGAGTTCCCTTCTTACCTTAGTTCAGTTCGTTGGTTCACTTCCGGTTGTCCTTACTCCGCGCATCCCTAATAACTTCTTTCCCCTTTTTATACCCTGCGCATGCGTGTAACTCCGCCCTCGTCGCCCGCCCATGACTGACTTTTTCTGCATTTACCCGCCCCTTAACGATCGGCGCACAGTGTGAGACGGCGACATGTCGCAGACACAGGTGGCTTCTTTCTTAGAAATTACCGACGAGGAAAGCCCGGAGGCGGAAATGTCCCGATCCAGTAAGAAAAGATACAAGGCGACTAATATGTCTTTTGCTGAGATGGCGGAGATGGTGGACATTCTGCGGAGGAAGGATTACGACGGCAAGCATGGCCCATACGACACCCCTAATCTCCGGAAGTCACAAATTATGGACAAAGTGGCGAAGACTCTCTATAAAAAATATGGGGTCAGGAGATCCAAGGAACAACTCCGTAAAAGGTGGTCAGACCTGAAGCTCAGGGAGCCGGAGCAGTATAGGAAGCTTCTAAAAAGCATAGAAAAAAGTAAGTTTATTTTACTGTGTTCTTTCACATTGTAATATGTATTCTTCCATGTTTTGCAACATGTGCTTGGCTTGACTGGTTTCACATTTTAAAATGTCAACTTTTATGTTAAGTGGAGAGTCCACTTATTTGGTAAATGTGTTGTTAATAAAAAAATGCTGCTCTTCCCCCAAACATGTTTGGCACATATCCACGTAAACTACATGTGGGCATGCCTCATTTTACTTCAACAATGTTTATCTACACATTGTTGGCTAGATGATGTGTTGTAAGGGAAATTAGAATGTGAATGAAAGGATAAACTGTATTCTGGGTAAAGGAGATGACACTCCAGCAGTTGTGTACTTTTTTTTGTTCTTGATCAAGATACTATACTCTGGGCCACATGACCAAATTTCTTAATGGTGTCACACACAGGTGGTCCAGTGGATACCTTGGTGGTTATCCAAGTGTATTTGTGAGTGTCCTCCAAAATAACATCATACACACACTATAATCCAGCGCTCATGGAAAGTACCCAATCACTATTGAAAACTTAAAAAATAATGATAAAAAACTTGGTCTGTTTATTAGTCACAATAAAAAGAGGGAATCCAATCCCAAATATACAGAAGGCAGATGGATCTTGACTCTCTAGCCGCCAGTGATAGGCCCCTTGTTGAGCTTGCAATAAAATCCGTGGAGCAAGAAGGGGTTTAAAGAAAGTCAGCACAAAGCCTGCAATCTGATCACAGTGTGGGCACAGTACCTTGGATGATGTGAACTGACAGACCAGCGTGTGGAGGGCCCTCCAACATGAGAGGTGCAGAACCAGGTTCGTAGCGCGGCTGGTACAGGGGGAATCACTTCTGCGTTCCTCCGGATCGATGACGTCACCCAGCCGCGAAGCCGGCTGATGTGTCGGAAGGCAGACAGTATGATGAGACGAGTAGTGCTGTCCAGCGAGTTCGTCTCCTACGGGGATGACAGCGTCACTGCTCTCTAGTGGAGTAATAGGAGAATGACCACTTCGGGAAATAAAAAATATATGTTCAGACCAGCTCATGAACACAGTAGCCAAGAAGGTTCCAATGTAGAGCAATTCGTGAAAAATATAAAAAAATGTATAAAAGATATAATATCTTGAAGAGGGAAGGGTATAGTGCCTCGACTAACGTTTCACGCTCCCTGAGCGCTTTATCAAAGTCAAGGCATAGAGGCACCCATAATAGTTAAATAGGAATGGGGGAGGGGTTTGTGTGGCCTGCAAGGGGATGTGGTTGTATCTTTAACCCCTACCTTGCTCGCCAGATAAGAACATAACATATACATCAAAATACAAAAACAAATACAAATATATTAAAAAGTAAAAAATAGTAAAAAATATAATGGAAAATATAAAATATCAAAAAATAATAAAAAAACAATAATAAAAAAACATCAAAAATTAATAATAAAAAAGAAAAAATATATAAAAAAGAAAAATGACAAGCAATAACACACAATGGATCATTAAGAATTATAGTTTTAAGAAATTATTTAAAAAAATATTTATATAAAACTACATGTCTCAATTCCCTCGTTTAACCCTTTGGGGGCCAATGAATCGAACATAAAAATCCAAAAAACCTCCCTTCTGCATAAGAGGGAAAATCTTTCATTGATAGTTAATGTTCCCTTAGGGATAGATTCGATCACAAATACCTCTAGGCATTTGAAATCCCTATTGTGTGCACGGTCAAAATGCCGGGGTACGCTGTGATCGTTACAACCCTTCTTGATGAGTCGGCGATGATCTCCGACTCTAGCGCGAAGTGCGCGTATGGTACGCCCTACGTAAAATAAGCCGCAGGGGCACCGCAAGACGTAAATGACGAAATCAGTGGAACAGGTAACGAATTGTCTGATCCTAAATTCCTTACCTGGATTTACCCTGATTCTGTCAGTACCATGCACAATAAACTGGCAGGTTAGGCATGCTCTTTTTTTACACTGAAAAATGCCTTTTCTGTCGTTAAAATAGGACCTGATGTCCAAAGGAGATCTCGTGGATTTTGCTTGCACTTTACTGGGGGCCAGTATGTTTTTGATGGTTCTTGCCCTACGAAAAGTTATATGTGGAACTGGAGGTAGTACCGGAGCTAGTCTCTGATCCAGATGTAGGATATTAAAATGTTTCTTAATTATCCTAGATACTGACTTGTATTTATCATTGTAGGTAGATATAAATCTTACTGTGTTGGTATTGTGGCATAGGTCTTTCTGTACTTTCTTAGTCGGTTCAGAGCCCGCAAAGGACAAAAAGGCTTCCCTGATGAGCTCACAGGGATAGCCCTTGTACTCGATTTTTTTTGACATCAGACTACTCTGTTCCACATAGTCTTCATTTCTAGTGCAGTTCCTTCTAAGTCTATTAAATTGCCCCTTAGGAATGTTATGTTTCCAGGTAGGATGATGGCAGCTCTTATAATGAAGATAAGAGTTGCCACTGGTAGGTTTCGTATGGTTTTTAGTGATACTCCTTAAGAATCACTTGTTAAAACTAAATCCAAGAAAACCAATTCTTTTGGATCCAACACGTATGTGAACGTTAAACCAAACGTGTTGGTATTGCAGTGGGCCACAAAAGAGGAGAAAACATCTGGGCTCCCGTTCCAAATGAGCACAATGTCGTCGATGTAGCGACCATAAAACACTATGTGCTCAGCAAACGGGTTGTTGGACCAGATGTACTCCTCCTCCCAATGGCCCATGGTCAAATTGGCATATACTGGAGCAAAATTCGTTCCCATGGCTGTACCTCTACCTTGGACGTAAAACTGCTCGCAAAAAGTGAAATAATTATGTTTCAAGCAGAATTCTATGGATTCAACCAAGAACTGGGATTGAAGTGAATTGAAATCTCCACTCTTAGATAAAAAATATTGTACAGCTCGAAGGCCTATCTCATGGGGTATGGAGGTATACAATGAAGCTACATCCAGAGAGGCCCACATATACCCCTGCTCCCAAGAATAGTACTGAAGAGCTTCAATTACTTCATTTGAATCTTTGATATAAGAAGGTAATTGTAAAACCAAGGGTTGCAAAATAAAATCAATATACATAGACAAGCCATTGATAAAACTATTTGTACTTGCTACAATGGGTCGCCCAGGGGGATCATACTTCCCGAAATATTTGGGATTTTTTATGATTATTCATTCATCAATTCTTTACTCTTTTTCCACCTATTTAGCGCTTGTGATTAGAGTTGAGCGGGTAGCTGGATATTCGGGTCCGGCGGGTTCGGCCGAACTTCGGAAAAAAGTTCGGATTCGGGACCGAACTTTAACCCGAACCCGGACCCCATTGAAGTCAATGGGGACCCGGACTTCTGACGACTAAAAAGGCTCTAAAAAAGTAATGGAAAGGGCTAGAGGGCTGCAAATGGCAGCAAAATGTTGTTAAGAACATGGCAAGTGCTCTGCAAACAAATGTGGATAGGAAATAACTTAAAAGAACATAAAAAAAAATAAAAAATAAAAAAATATGCTGGAGGCCCCCTTTTCAGCAGAAGAGGTACAGGAAGTCATTAAGAACCTCAGAAACTCAACGGCACAATGCCACACATATGGTGGGAATGCCCCAGAATACGCCCTTTCTGGAATAAATTATTTAATTTAATGGATAAGCTAGTGGGAAAATAAAATACTTTGAAATAAAAATGTAGCGGGGTGCTAAATTTAAGGAAAGTGTTTGAGTGGTAAATAGGCTCAAATACCCTAATTCTGTAGGATTCATGGACCATTTTGTCCTCGGGGGACAGTATTGGTGTGCAGTTCCCTGCGGCCTACAGGTGGCGCCTTTTGTGTCCCCTCTTGGCAGTAGTACAGCGGGGCGGGGAACCTGCTGTGCATGCCGGGAGAGCATATAAAAGGGGCAGACCTTTGGCCTGGGGGCTGATGTCCAGTGGGGTCCGCGCCCAGGTGCCTTCGGCCTGGGTGCATGTGTTCCTGTTCCATCTCGGGCACCTTTAGCCCGGGGTGAGGTACTATCCTGGAGTTCTTGCTGCCCTGGGTATGGAGGCCTAGGGGCGGGAGTAAAGCCTGGAGTCCAGAGCCGCCTCGTGTAGGGGACCCTGTTCCAGGGAAGGGAGGATCATTCTGATGGACCGATGTGGGAGTCACGGTGAAGGAATGGTCTGTTGACTCCCTGGAGAGATGTCTTCCCCTTGATATGGGCTAGGTTCGTAGAAGGAGAAGCTCAAGGTCACCTTGACTGTATCAGAGGCCTTATTCAACCGGCCCGTGGCAGGGGCCTTATACACCCTGGTCTGTGGCTGAGACCAAAGTTCTCCAGGCCCGTGGCAGGGGCCTTGTACACCCGGTCTGTGGCAGAGACCAACCTCAATGTCTGTGGCAGAGACCGTGCGCCAAAAACTGTTTGAGAAACCTAAGCAGTGAAGTGAATGTGCTACGTTTGTGCCTGGACCTCCTCCACACCTTAAGCTGTCCTGTTTCTTTGCTCTAACCTTTTCTATCTGAGTACAGTTTATTTTGCCATGAGAGAATAAGAGTTGGAGTTTCAGCTGGTGTGGACATTGACTTTACTGGCAATTAAAGGACTTGCCTCTACCTACAGTAGAGGTGAGAATCATCCTCTGGAGGAGTTTTGACTCCGGCTGTGGACACGGCCCGTCAAGTACACCGCTCAACCTCTTTATATAGGAGGATACGGGCTGGTAGTGCGGTGTGCCTTTCTCCCTCCTGCGAAGAGCCAACAACATAAAGGCAGGTAAGGGGGAAAGGATCTGTGCGCTACAAAAAAATAAAATAAAAATTTTAATCTTGGCCTAGCAGGACGAGGTCCATATGGAGTAGGAGGTTGAGGTGGCGGTGGATGTGGCTGTGTAGGTGGAAGCGGCGGTGGAGGAGGACGAGGTAGCCAACACTGGTTCAAAAATACAACAATGGCTGGGTAAGGCCGGTGATGTGTCGAATTCTGTCCCCTGTCGAATAGTGTCCGCCCTGTACTGCGCTTGCTGAGTATGTAGGACAAGGGGATTTCAAAAATCTCCCAAGACTAACGGCGCCTGCGTGTTGAGTTCAGGTGAAGGCCACACCATCCGTGGTTCAAGCCGAGCCAAGCAAGGCCGCGATCGAAGCGAGCCCGTGAGGGGCCCTGTTACTATGTGCTACCGTATGTCCTCTTGGATGGTGGGGCTTGAACCTGCACTCACAGCGCAGGCGCCGTTCATCTTCGGAGATTTTGTGAATCTCCTTGTCCTCTGTACTGCGCAAGCGCTGCGCCTGCGCAGTACGGGCCGGGCACAATCCGATGGCCGGACAGTTTTTGTCACAACACCGGTATACATGTCTATTCTGCACAAGGTACGGACAAGTCCTGTGGGATCCATGCCTGGTTCATTTTAATGAACGTGAGCTTGTCCACATTGGCTCTGGACAGGCGGCTGCGCTTGTCTGTGATAACGCCCCCTGCCGTGCTAAATACACGTTCAGATAATACACTGGCTGCAGGGCAGGCCAGCACCTCCAAGGCATAAACGGCAAGCTCAGGCCATGTGCCCAATTTGGAGACCCAGAAGTTAAAGGGGGCAGACCCGTCATCCAGTATGTGTAGGCCTGTGGACACATACTGCTCAACCATGTTGGTGAAATGCTGCCTCCTGCTAAGACGTTCCATCTCAGCTGGTGGTGCTGGTTGTTGTGGCGTGCTGACAAAGCTTTTCCACATTTCGGCCATGCTAACCCTGCCTTCTGAGGTGCTGCCGGTGCCCCGGCTGCGTTGGCGACCTCTTCCTCCTCCTCTGCCTTCGCCTTGTGCTTCCACCGTACGCCCGCTGTCAGGTGGGAATGCCACCAGCAGCGCGTCTACCAGCGTGCGCTTGTACTCGCGCATCTTACGATCCCGCTCCAGTGAGGGAATTAAGGACGGTACGTTGTCCTTGTAACGGGGATCCAGCAGGGTGGCCACCCAGTAATCAGCACCAGTTAAAATGTGGGCAACTCGGCTGTCGTTGCGGAAACACTGCAGCATGTAATCGCTCATGTGTGCCAGGCTGCCCAGAGGCAAAGAAAAGCTGTCCTCTGTGGGAGGTGTATCGTCTGTGTCCTCTGTATCCCCCCAGCCACGCACCAGTAATGGCCACGAGCTGGTCTGAGTGCCACCCTGCTGTGAACATGGCTCCTCCTCCTCCTCCTCCATCTCCTCCTCCACCTCGTCATCCTCCAGAACTGTGCCCTTTCTGCCGGACAATTGTGTACCTGGCGTTTGTTGGTGCAGGAACCCACCCTCGTAGCCACTTGTGAAAGACTGCCCTGAAAGCCTTTGAAATGATCCCGCTTCCTCCTCCTCCTCCTCATCCTCCTGTGCCACATCCTCTTCCATCATCGCACGAAGCGTTTTTTCAAGGAGGCATAGAACTGGGATAGTAACGCTGAGAACGGCGTCATTGGCACTGGCCATGTTGGTGGAGTACTCGAAACAGCGCAACAAGGCACACAGGTCTCGCATGGAGGCCCAGTTATTGGTGGTGAAGTGGTGCTGTTCCGCAGAGCGACTCACTCGTGATTGCTGCAGCTGAAACTCCACTATTGCCTGCTGCTGCTCGCACAGTCTGGCCAGCATGTGCAAGGTGGAGTTCCACCTTGTGGGCACGTCACATATGAGGCGGTGAGCGGGAAGGCCGAAGTTACGCTGCAGCGCTGACAGGCGAGCAGCAGCAGGGTGAGAACGCCGAAAGTGCGCACAGACAGCCCGCACTTTCTGCAGCAGCTCTGGCATATTGGGGTAATTTTTAAGGAACCTCTGGACCACCAAGTTCAGCACATGCGCCAGGCAAGGGATGTGTGTCAAACCGGCTAGACCCAGAGCTGCTACGAGATTTCGCCCATTATCGCACACCACCAGGCCGGGTTTGAGGCTCACTGACAGCAACCACTCATCGGTCTGTTGTTCCATGTCCCTCCACAACTCCTGCGCGGTGTGGGAATTTTCCCCCAAACAGGAAAGTTTTAAAACTGCCTGCTGTTGTTTACCCCTGGCTGTGCTGAAGTTGGTGGTGAAGGTGTTACGCTGAATGGATGAGGAGGCGGTAGAGGATGAGGAAGCGGAGAAGGAGGAGTTAGCAACAGGAGGCAAACTGAAGCGCCCTGCAATCCTCGGTGGTGGAAGGACATGCGCCAAACCGCTATCTGCCTCAGGCCCAGCCGCCACTGCATTTACCCAGTGTGCTGTTAGGGAGATATAACGTCCCTGACCGTGCTTACTGGTCCACGCATCCGTAGTTAGGTGGACCTTGCCACAGATGGCGTTGCGCAGTGCACACCTGATTTTGTCCCCCACCTGGTTGTGCAGGGAAGGGATGGCTCGCCTGGAAAAGTAGTGGCGGCTGGGCACGACGTACTGCGGGACAGCCAATGCCATCAGGCTTTTAAAACTCTGCGTCTCCACCAGACGGAATGACAGCATTTCAAAGGCCAGGAATTTTGAAATGCTGGCATTCAGGGCCAGGGATCGCGGGTGGCTAGGGGGGTACTTCCTCTTCCGCTCCAATGTTTGGGAGATAGAGAGCTGAACGCTTTCATGGGACATTGTGGAGATGGTTGGTGACCCAGGTGGTAGTGTTGCTGGCAGATCCTCTGTTTGCGGTGTGACAGGTGCCACTGTCACTACAGAGGTGGATGAAGAGGCCGAGACTGCAGCAGAAGAGGAAGCAGGAGGAGCCAGAGACCTTTCTTGGTTTTTGAGGTGTCTACTCCACTGCAGCTCGTGCTTTGCACTTAGATGCCTGGTCATGCAGCTTGTGCTCAGGTTGAGAACGTTTATGCCTCGCTTCAGGCTCTGATTGCACAGCGTGCAAACCACTCGTGTCTTGTCATCAACACACTGTGTGAAGAACTGCCACGCTAGGGAAGTCCTTGGACCTGGCTTTGGTGTGCTCGGTCCCTTGCTGCGTTGGGCAGTAGCAGATGTACTGTCTAGGGGACGAATGATCCGTTTTTGCACCCTGCTCCCTCTTCTGCTGTGCTGGTGGCTCTGTGCGACCACCGCCTCTTCCTCCGAACTACACTGGTCACCTGCATAACGTTGATTCCATGTGGGGTCGAGGACCTCATCGTCCTCCACATCATCTTCCACCCAGTCTTCACCCCTGCCCTCCATGTCTGTCTGCACAATTGCGAAAGCAGCAGCAGTTGGCACCTGTGTTTCGTCATCATCCGAGACGTGCTGCGATGGTCCTCCCATGTACCCATCATGAAACATAAGTGGTTGGGCATCGGTGCACTCAATCTCTTCCACTTCTGGGGCAGGGCTAGGTGGATGGCCCTGGGAAACCCTGCTAACAGAGTCATCGAAAAGCAGAAGAGACTGCTGCATGATTTGGGGCTCAGACTGCTTGGCTGATTTGCAAGGGGGTGAGGTGAAAGACTGATGGACATGGGCTTCAGGTGCCAACTCTGATCTTTCATCAGAAGAGTGGGTGGGAGACAATGTGAAGGAACCCGAGGCACTGTCAGCAACCCAATCTACTATCGCCTGTACTTGTCCTGGCCTAAACATTGGTACAGCCTCATTAGGCGCGACAAAATACCGCCGCAGGCTCGGTCGCCTACTCGCACCTGAGGAAGGTGTTTCACTTGTGCGTGTAGCTGGCACAGATCCACCACGTCCTCTCCCTGCAACAGGAGCTCCACCAGCAGCACCACGACCGGGGCCACCACGTCCCTTTGACCTTCCCCTCATATTTTCCAAATTTAGGATCTTGCCCTAAATGGCGTTTTTTGGAAGACCACAACACACCCACAGTACGCAATGGCTGAAACGCACAGCTACAGAACTGCAGAAAATGCTATTCAAAAAAAAAGGTTGTTTTTTTTAGTATAGCACAGTACAAGGAAAATATATAGAAATTGTTTATTTCACACACCTCCAGATGTGTATTTCACACTGCAAAATATTTTCTGTGGCCCTAAATGGCGTTTTTTGGAAGAGCACAACACAACCACAGTATTTAACCACTGAATCGCACAGCTATAGAAGTGCAGAGAATGCTATTCAAAAAAAATGTTTTTTTTTTTAGTATAGCACTGTACAATATATAGAAATTGTTTATTTTACACACCTCCACATGTGTATTTCACACTGCAATTTATTTTCTGTGGCCCTAAATGGCGTTTTTTGGAAGAGCACAACAACCCCAACAGTATATAACCGCTGAATCGCACAGCTGCAGAGGCCAGAGAATGCTATTCAAAAATAATGTTGTTTTTTCACACACCTCCAGATGTGTATTTCACACTGCAAAATATTTTCTGTGGCCCTAAATGGCGTTTTTTACAAGAGCACAACAACCCCAACAGTATATAACCGCTGAATCGCACAGCTGCAGAGGCCAGAGAATGCTTTTTAAAAATAATGTTGTTTTTTCACACACCTCCAGATGTGTATTTCACACTGCAAAATATTTTCTGTGGCCCTAAATGGCGTTTTTTGGAAGAGCACAACACAACCACAGTATTTAACCACTGAATCGCACAGCTATAGAAGTGCAGAGAATGCTATTCAAAAAAAATGTTGTTTTTTTAGTATAGCACTGTACAATATATAGAAATTGTTTATTTTACACACCTCCAGATGTGTATTTCACACTGCAAAATATTTTCTGTGGCCCTAAATGGCGTTTTTTGCCAGACCACAACACACCCACAGCACGTAACCGCTGAATCGCACAGCTACAGAAAATGCTATTCAAAAAAAAAGGTTGTTTTTTTTTAGTATAGCACTGTACAAGAAGAATATATAGAAATTGTTTATTTTACACACCTCCAGATGTGTATTTCACACTGCAAAATATTTTCTGTGGCCCTAAATGGCGTTTTTTGCCAGACCACAACACACCCACAGCACGTAACCGCTGAATCGCACAGCTACAGAAAATGCTATTCAAAAAAAAGGTTGTTTTTTTTAGTATAGCACTGTACAAGAAGAATATATAGAAATTGTTTATTTTACACACCTCCAGATGTGTATTTCACACTGCAAAATATTTTCTGTGGCCCTAAATGGCGTTTTTTGGAAGAGCACAACACAACCACAGTATTTAACCACTGAATCGCACAGCTATAGAAGTGCAGAGAATGCTATTCAAAAAAAATGTTGTTTTTTTTAGTATAGCACTGTACAATATATAGAAATTGTTTATTTTACACACCTCCACATGTGTATTTCACACTGCAATTTATTTTCTGTGGCCCTAAATGGTGTTTTTTGGAAGAGCACAACAACCCCAACAGTATGTAACCGCTGAATCGCACAGCTGCAGAGGCCAGAGAATGCTATTCAAAAATAATGTTGTTTTTTCACACACCTCCAGATGTGTATTTCACACTGCAAAATATTTTCTGTGGCCCTAAATGGCGTTTTTTGCAAGAGCACAACAACCCCAACAGTATATAACCGCTGAATCGCACAGCTGCAGAGGCCAGAGAATGCTATTCAAAAATAATGTTGTTTTTTCACACACCTCCAGATGTGTATTTCACACTGCAAAATATTTTCTGTGGCCCTAAATGGCGTTTTTTGCAAGAGCACAACAACCCCAACAGTATATAACCGCTGAATCGCACAGCTGCAGAGGCCAGAGAATGCTTTTTAAAAATAATGTTGTTTTTTCACACACCTCCAGATGTGTATTTCACACTGCAAAATATTTTCTGTGGCCCTAAATGGCGTTTTTTGGAAGAGCACAACACAACCACATTATTTAACCACTGAATCGCACAGCTATAGAAGTGCAGAGAATGCTATTCAAAAAAAATGTTTTTTTTTTTAGTATAGCACTGTACAATATATAGAAATTGTTTATTTTACACACCTCCACATGTGTATTTCACACTGCAATTTATTTTCTGTGGCCCTAAATGGCGTTTTTTGGAAGAGCACAACAACCCCAACAGTATATAACCGCTGAATCGCACAGCTGCAGAGGCCAGAGAATGCTATTCAAAAATAATGTTGTTTTTTCACACACCTCCAGATGTGTATTTCACACTGCAAAATATTTTCTGTGGCCCTAAATGGCGTTTTTTGGAAGAGCACAACACAACCACAGTATTTAACCACTGAATCGCACAGCTATAGAAGTGCAGAGAATGCTATTCAAAAAAAATGTTGTTTTTTTTAGTATAGCACTGTACAATATATAGAAATTGTTTATTTTACACACCTCCACATGTGTATTTCACACTGCAATTTATTTTCTGTGGCCCTAAATGGCGTTTTTTGGAAGAGCACAACAACCCCAACAGTATATAACCGCTGAATCGCACAGCTGCAGAGGCCAGAGAATGCTATTCAAAAATAATGTTGTTTTTTCACACACCTCCAGATGTGTATTTCACACTGCAAAATATTTTCTGTGGCCCTAAATGGCGTTTTTTGCAAGAGCACAACAACCCCAACAGTATATAACCGCTGAATCGCACAGCTGCAGAGGCCAGAGAATGCTTTTTAAAAATAATGTTGTTTTTTCACACACCTCCAGATGTGTATTTCACACTGCAAAATATTTTCTGTGGCCCTAAATGGCGTTTTTTGGAAGAGCACAACACAACCACAGTATTTAACCACTGAATCGCACAGCTATAGAAGTGCAGAGAATGCTATTCAAAAAAAATGTTTTTTTTTTTAGTATAGCACTGTACAATATATAGAAATTGTTTATTTTACACACCTCCACATGTGTATTTCACACTGCAATTTATTTTCTGTGGCCCTAAATGGCGTTTTTTGGAAGAGCACAACAACCCCAACAGTATATAACCGCTGAATCGCACAGCTGCAGAGGCCAGAGAATGCTATTCAAAAATAATGTTGTTTTTTCACACACCTCCAGATGTGTATTTCACACTGCAAAATATTTTCTGTGGCCCTAAATGGCGTTTTTTGCAAGAGCACAACAACCCCAACAGTATATAACCGCTGAATCGCACAGCTGCAGAGGCCAGAGAATGCTATTCAAAAATAATGTTGTTTTTTCACACACCTCCAGATGTGTATTTCACACTGCAAAATATTTTCTGTGGCCCTAAATGGCGTTTTTTGCAAGAGCACAACAACCCCAACAGTATATAACCGCTGAATCGCACAGCTGCAGAGGCCAGAGAATGCTTTTTAAAAATAATGTTGTTTTTTCACACACCTCCAGATGTGTATTTCACACTGCAAAATATTTTCTGTGGCCCTAAATGGCGTTTTTTGGAAGAGCACAACACAACCACAGTATTTAACCACTGAATCGCACAGCTATAGAAGTGCAGAGAATGCTATTCAAAAAAAATGTTGTTTTTTTTAGTATAGCACTTTACAATATATAGAAATTGTTTATTTTACACACCTCCACATGTGTATTTCACACTGCAATTTATTTTCTGTGGCCCTAAATGGCGTTTTTTGGAAGAGCACAACAACCCCAACAGTATATAACCGCTGAATCGCACAGCTGCAGAGGCCAGAGAATGCTATTCAAAAATAATGTTGTTTTTTCACACACCTCCAAATGTGTATTTCACACTGCAAAATATTTTCTGTGGCCCTAAATGGCGTTTTTTGGAAGAGCACAACACAACCACAGTATTTAACCACTGAATCGCACAGCTATAGAAGTGCAGAGAATGCTATTCAAAAAAAATGTTGTTTTTTTTAGTATAGCACTGTACAATATATAGAAATTGTTTATTTTACACACCTCCACATGGCTATTTCACACGGCAATTTATTTTCTGTGGCCCTAAATGGCGTTTTTTGGAAGAGCACAACAACCCCAACAGTATATAACCGCTGAATCGCACAGCTGCAGAGGCCAGAGAATGCTATTCAAAAATAATGTTGTTTTTTCACACACCTCCAGATGTGTATTTCACACTGCAAAATATTTTCTGTGGCCCTAAATGGCGTTTTTTGCAAGAGCACAACAACCCCAACAGTATATAACCGCTGAATCGCACAGCTGCAGAGGCCAGAGAATGCTTTTTAAAAATAATGTTGTTTTTTCACACACCTCCAGATGTGTATTTCACACTGCAAAATATTTTCTGTGGCCCTAAATGGCGTTTTTTGGAAGAGCACAACACAACCACAGTATTTAACCACTGAATCGCACAGCTATAGAAGTGCAGAGAATGCTATTCAAAAAAAATGTTGTTTTTTTTAGTATAGCACTGTACAATATATAGAAATTGTTTATTTTACACACCTCCACATGTGTATTTCACACTGCAATTTATTTTCTGTGGCCCTAAATGGCGTTTTTTGGAAGAGCACAACAACCCCAACAGTATATAACCGCTGAATCGCACAGCTGCAGAGGCCAGAGAATGCTATTCAAAAATAATGTTGTTTTTTCACACACCTCCAGATGTGTATTTCACACTGCAAAATATTTTCTGTGGCCCTAAATGGCGTTTTTTGCAAGAGCACAACAACCCCAACAGTATATAACCGCTGAATCGCACAGCTGCAGAGGCCAGAGAATGCTTTTTAAAAATAATGTTGTTTTTTCACACACCTCCAGATGTGTATTTCACACTGCAAAATATTTTCTGTGGCCCTAAATGGCGTTTTTTGGAAGAGCACAACACAACCACAGTATTTAACCACTGAATCGCACAGCTATAGAAGTGCAGAGAATGCTATTCAAAAAAAATTTTGTTTTTTTTAGTATAGCACTGTACAATATATAGAAATTGTTTATTTTACACACCTCCACATGTGTATTTCACACTGCAATTTATTTTCTGTGGCCCTAAATGGCGTTTTTTTGAAGAGCACAACAACCCCAACAGTATATAACCGCTGAATCGCACAGCTGCAGAGGCCAGAGAATGCTATTCAAAAATAATGTTGTTTTTTCACACACCTCCAGATGTGTATTTCACACTGCAAAATATTTTCTGTGGCCCTAAATGGCGTTTTTTGGAAGAGCACAACACACCCACAGTATATAACCGCTGAATCGCACAGCTGCAGAGAATGCTATTCAAAAAAAAGTTTTTTTTTTTTTTTTAGTATAGCATAGTACAAGAAAAATATATAGAAATTGGTTATTTCACACAACTAGAGATATACACTGCAAAATATTTTTTTTGCCCAAAAATAGGTCTTTTTTGCGCACAACAAAGTGCCTTTTTTTTTTTTTGCAACAGCACAATAAAGTGCCTTTTTTTTTTTGGGGGCCCAAAAATGGGTCTTTTTAGCAAAAGCACAATAAAGTGCCTTTTTTTTTTCTTCTGCCCGAAATGGGTCTTTTAGCAAGAGCACAATACAGCCACAGTATGGAATAGGTGTATCACTCAACGTAATGCAGTGCTGGTGCACTGAGCTTGCAACACAAACAGATAAACCTATGCAGATCGCTGAGCTATTATATCTCTCAATCTGGACTCCTATCTAAATCTCTCTCCCTGAAAGCACAAACAGGATCCTGCCCCTACACTACACTACACTGTCTCTCTATCTTTTCTATCAGTAGATTGCAGAATCAGGACTAACTCCTATCATATAATTCTCTCCCTCACAGCAACAGCAGCCAGGATCCTTTCCCTACACTGTCTAAAAGCAGAGTGACGATCTGTGCTGTGTGCCTCTTGCTTATATAGAAGCTGGTCACATGCTGGGTCACATGTTGCACTGACCAATCACAGCCATGCCATTAGTAGGCATGGCTATGATGGCTTCTAAGGGCACACCAGCTAATCAAATGGTGATTGGCTGGCCCCTGAAGCATTTCTAACTGCGCCATTAAATTCCCGAATCCGGACCCGAACCCGGACTTTAGCGCAAAATCCGGGTCCGGGGTCGGGAAAACGCCAAAATTCGGTACGGACCCGAACTTTACAGTTCGGGTCCGCTCAACACTACTTGTGATCTTTGTTGTTTTACTCCAAAATAACATGTTGCTTTGTTGAGTTTGCAAGATCTCATATGTTCATCTTGAAACTCAGGGCCAAATATCAATTGTACCCCACTTCAAAACAATGAGAATCCATTTTCAGGCCTAAAAAGTCTGTGTGCTAAAGGATACATTATTTTTAAAATTCCCATAGGGGAGAGGAGACTGAGAGGACACCATGCTCAGGAGACGAGGAACCAAACACCACAGAAATTCCCCGAAGATCACAAAGCAGACCAAGATCAGCATGTTCAGGAATCGGAGGGGGAGAAAGCGGAGGTGGAGGAAGGGGAGGTGGAGGAAGGAGATGTGGAGCTTATCAGCACAACAGGTCAGTGTCTGTCACCACAACTTCAAGGTAAATACAGATATAGGCCTGCATAGTTTAAATCCTCCATTCTCGAGTGCCAGCGCCAAAATAATCATTCAGGAAATCATGGAATGCAGTAGCGAAATGGACATTATGAGAAAGAGAATGATTGTGATTGAGCAAAAATATTAAAACATGATAGATATTTTGGGGAGAATAGTGTGAACCCCCCCCCCCCTGTTTTTGTGTTTTGTTATGCGTCCGAAATTTCCTATGGGATTTCCACCAGCCCAAAAGTGATGATGCACACACTGACTCAACATGTGCTATCTGCCGTCACAGGATATCTATGTTCCTGTTTTGGGGGTGCAACCTCTTCCTCCCTCCTCAAGTAGGTGAGAGGAAGGGTTTTCACCCCTAAAGCACGTCCATTGATCCCCCATGATGGCAGATAGCACATGTTTACCTTAGCCATGGGATCATGTTGAAGATACCCATTTGAGCCCCAAAAAGAAAGTGTGGTTCTTCACATTTGGGATGGATGAGGGGTAACATCACCCCATCTCATGTTTGTATTTTTCACTGTGTTATTTTGTTACTTTTTCAGAAAAAAAAATATTGGCTTTTGACCCATGCATGTTTCTGCAAAAAAAGCTGCACAAACAAAGAAAAGGCTAGAATTTCGCAAACCAACCAAAAATGTTGTGCAATCAATAAAAACATTCGGGAAGTCTAAAAAAGGTGTGGCTTGTTCTTTCTATGCTCAATAGCAGTTCTGAAGATGCAAAAACAGTGTTCTTACCTCTGAGATTTGAGGGTATTTACTAAGGACAAATACACTTGGCACTACTAGAACCTGGGAGACACATAAACCACAAATACAAGAATGACAACACAAGTTTGTAGTAAATCAAATTTTTTTTTTATTTGAAAAAGGTAATAATAAAAGGTCAGATGTGGTCTGGCATTGCGATGGCCCCCCTACCCGTGAAGTACTCTACGTATTTCTGACGTACTTCACGGGCACTTTGGGGGGCCAAGCCAGTACGGGGAGTGCTGAGGCCGATCAGATTTGTCAGTTCAGATGGACCGGCCTCAGGCCCAACTGATGACACATAATTAGCAGAAAATTTTCGCAAAAAGTTGTGCAATAAGCATCAGCAGTAGACAATGTTGTTCAGTTTATATTCCGCCAAATTGATAGCTGTCTGAAACAGGCGGAACCGGCTGGCTATTATCCCGAAGGCATTCTCCACAACTCTCCGGGCTCTGGCCAGCCGGTAATTAAAAACCCTCCTCTCCGGGGTGAGGGTGCGTTGGGGAAACGGCCGCATGAGGTGTGGTCCTAGTCCAAAAGCTTCATCCGCGATGAAAACGAACGGTAGCCCTTCCACGTTCTCTGCATCTGGAGGCAGTGCAAGACCCCCAGCCTGCAGATGGTGAGCGAACTCCGTCTCAGCGAATGCTCCGCCATCGGACATCCGGCCGTTCTTCCCCACGTCCACATACAGGAACTCGTACCGTGCCGACACCACCGCCATTAACACAATACTATTGAAACCTTTATAGTTAAAATAGTATGACCCCGAACGGGGTGGCGGCACTATGTGGACGTGCTTCCCATCAATTGCCCCTCCGCAGTTGGGGAAATCCCACCGCTGGGCAAATTGGGAGGCCACAGTCAGCCATTCCTGTGGTGTGCTAGGGAACTGTGGAGTCAAACAAAAAGAAGACATTAGTACGGTTTATGTTTACAGTGCAAGCAGATTACACGCAAAAACATTGTTGACCAACATCATTCTAACATTATTATTTAAGGGAGTTTTTCCTACCAATAAACAAAGGCCCACTTAGCAGATGCCTCACCCCCGCTGAGTGGACATTCTAAAATAATCTAAAGGGGGGGCCTAAGGTGATTGTGGGGGATCCAAAAAAAGGCTCTACCACTCTGCTGAGCTTGATTGAGAACTAAAAATATTTTTACATCTTTAGGGGGGGTTGTCAAACTACGAGGGCACTGACCCCAAAAATATGAAAAGGAAAATAGAAGGCTAGCTGGGTTTGCGCCCACGATAGCATGCTGGAGAGGTTAGTGAAGGGAAATAGGCATGTAGGGCCCAAAAAGGCCTTTACAGGTGAAAACATGCATGGGGAAAATGGGGACATTACCAGGATATTACAAACAGGCAAATTTGTGTTAGGAGGAAAAAAAAAGAGAAGATTCTAAAACAATAAAAACATATAATGTGATGTTAAAGGAGCAAAATTACCTTCATATAGTCCGTCTGCAGGACCTGAATAATGGCCGAACACGTCTCAGGGATAATGATCCCGAGAGCCTGGGGGGAGATGCCTGTTGAGAACTTGAGGTCCTGCAAGCTTCTCCCAGTCGCCAGGTATCTCAACGTGGCAATAAGCCTCTGCTCGGCAGTGATGGCCTGGCGCATCACAGTGTCCTGCCTCGTGATATAGGGGGACAGCAAATCCAACAGACGGTGAAATACGGGGTCTGTCATCCTGAGATAATTCCTGAAATCATCAGGATTATTCTCATGGATTTCCCGCAGCAGAGGCATATGAGAGAATTGGTCCCGCTGGAGCAACCAATTCTTAGTCCATGAACTCCTCCTCACCCTGTTCACAGACTGAACTCGGGTTACAGTGTTAACTGCAACACCAAGTCCAAAGCCAGCATGAGCTCGAGAACGAGAACGCACTTCAAACATGGTTTTAAACCAGTCGGCTGGTCAGAACGCACTCAAACAGAACGCACCGTGGAACAGCAAGGCCTGAGAAGAACGACCTGAAAAACAGTAAACGAACGGTCAAGAAGGCACTGCAAGGCACGGAATCACAAATACAAACCCACAAGCACAAACTGAACACCAGGAAACGATCTGCAAAGCACGGAGACTGAAAAGCGCGAATCGGCTATCACCAAACTTTTACAAAAGCAGCCCAAGGGGTGGCGCCATTAGATTTGTTCGGCCCTTTTATAGCGCGTCGTACGTTTTGTACGTGCCGTCGTTTTCTTGCCGTCGGTTTTTTGACTGATGGTGTGTGGCCAAGACTGATGAAAAACAGTTTCATCGGATTTCCGATGGACAAATCCATCGGACGAAAAACCATAGGTTATCCGATCGTGTGTACGGGGCTTAAGAGACACTTCTAGTGCAGCGATCTCCACTTTCCTGCCCTGCAACTGCAAAACATTCTCTGATTGACCAGGTGCAGAGCATGATATCACTGCCCCGCCTCTCTACCTCATCCAATCAGAGAACACTTTACATACTTACCTTTCTTGCTACCCACATTGATGAGTGGCACTCTGATAAAGAGATTCCTGTACAGAAACAGACAACTCCAAGAGTGTCAAACTCATGCGTTTCCCGCTGCATTCAGTGGTTCTTCCAGTGGGCCACCACATCCCTACAACACAAAAGCAACAGGCGAGGTAAATATTTACATTTTCTTTACAAGGACAGATTTATTTTACATATTCAAGGTAATTTTCATCTTAAAACGTATTTTATAAAGTAACCAGTAGAAGCAATGTGCTAGATATTTCCCTTAAATATTTTTTCTCAAAAACATGTCTTAGCATGCTTAAAAGTGACGAAACAATCTTTCTGAATTTGGTGGTGTGGAAGTAGAAAAAGCCATAATCTACTAGACATAAAATTTGTTATTTTACAACCAACTGAATGAATTGCTAGAAGATACAATCCTTAAAATCTATTTTCTGGCAATACAGATACTCATTGTTCTTGTCACTTACTTTTACATTTCTGTTCTAGATGTGACATGTATGCTCTGCCAGATGAGCTTTCTCAGGAAAGAGAAGAGAAAATTGCCCTAATCAAGGGTAGTTTTTGTAATAAATTCTCAGCAGTGGGAACGGGCTGCTGGGTGTGCTGTGACATAGATGCAGGCTTGATAGAAATTGCTCTTGTAATTCTCATCACCTTCCTTATTAGAAACTTATTTCTACCTGCACAGATAGGTAGTCAGCAGCTAGGCCTTTGACTCTCTGTTGAAGTGAGCCATGTCTATTGATGTGAAAAGATCTATGGGCAATTTAGGTTATTATCTTGATTTTCTTACATTTTCAATTATGGATTTATTTAGACTGCACGTGCAGGCTTTGGGAGGTGGCAAAGGTGCATTTTCATTTCACTGAATTCATTCTGCATAATAGGATTTATCTTTTCTTGGCGTCTAAGGCAGCACAGTGGAAATTATGAGCCGAGAATACACATTTACCTGTTTTGTGTTTAGGATACAGTTCACACATCACTGAAATTTATGCCTTCAGATGAATATGTGAATCACAAGTAAAAATAAGCTGAGGTTTGGTCCAAACCCGTGTTTGGCCAGACCTGAAAGAAAGCTGTGAATGCCCAATAAGCCAGGACATGCCTAGCTCTGCAGCTGCACATACACTAAGGGGTTGGAATGCCCGTTACATCTTTGACCTGATATGGCCACATAGGCTTATTGGGTCAATTGAGAGGGTTAGGGAACAAGACACCCATGAACTAGGCAGACTTCAAATGAGGGACAAAAATACTAACCATCTTCACAGCTAGAGGGTCATTAGATCAACTTGGAATTCTGTAAAATTAGCTGAAGACACTTGATGGTTCAGCTGCTGAACGTGTTGGGGAGAAGCCACCACACTTCAATCAGGGACCAAACTTCATCCAGCTTCTCAGGTTCCCCAGTAAAGCTGAAGTTGCTCCATGGTGCTTTGTTCCCCATGTTTAGCATACCAGGTCGCAAGTCACTCCTGAAAATGTATGCTCTTCACCAGGGCCGGCCCTACCATGGGACCCGATGGGACCATTGTCCCAGGCGGCAGATTCTGAGGGGCGGCACATTGACGCCCATAAATACAGTAATCCCGCCCAATCGGGCTCCGCTACGCCCACCCGCTCCGCTCTTCATCCCACTATGTGGATGGCCCAGCGCCGCTGCTATTAGAAGTATTGGCAGACCATTCGCTGCCATAACCACACAGCTGGCCGCCCGCCCATCCTCTCCACGGCTCCCCCCCCATGCTGCTGACGAGAAAGTCAGCTGACGAACAACAACGTAAAGGGGGAGGAGCTTTCGGCTGAGCAGAGACCCCATGATGGAAGAGGGATCGCTATAGGCGCGGCGAACACTGAGAGAAAGTAAGTGTCACTAATCCTATCTCCACCACCCCTGCCTGTTTCTAACCTCCCCTACCACCCCTGCCTGTGTCTAACCCCCCCTACCACCCCTGCCTGTGTCTAATCCCCCTACCACCCCTGCCTGTGTCTAACCCCCCCTACCACCCCTGCCTGTGTCTAATCCCCCCCTACCACCCCTGCCTGTGTCTAACCCCCCCTACCACCCCTGCCTGTGTCTAACCCCCCCTACCACCCCTGCCTGTGTCTAATCCCCCCCTACCACCCCTGCCTGTGTCTAATCCCCCTACCACCCCTGCCTGTGTCTAACCCCCCCTACCACCCCTACCTGTGTCTAATCCCCCCCTACCACCCCTGCCTGTGTCTAATCCCCCTACCACCCCTGCCTGTGTCTAATCCCCCCCTACCACCCCTGCCTGTGTCTATGCCCCCCCTACCACCCCTGCCTGTGTCTAATCCCCCCCCCTACCACCCCTGCCTGTGTCTAATCCCCCCTACCACCCCTGCCTGTGTCTAATCCCCCCCTACCACCCCTGTCTGTGTCTAATCCCCCCCTACCACCCCTGCCTGTGTCTAATCCCCCCTACCACCCCTGCCTGTGTCTAATCCCCCCCTACCACCCCTGCCTGTGTCTAACCCCCCCTACCACCCCTGCCTGTGTCTAATCCCCCCTACCACCCCTGCCTGTGTCTAATCCCCCTACCACCCCTGCCTGTGTCTAACCCCCCCTACCACCCCTGCCTGTGTCTAATCCCCCTACCACCCCTGCCTGTGTCTAACCCCCCCTACCACCCCTGCCTGTGTCTAACCCCCCTACCACCCCTGCCTGTGTCTAATCCCCCCCTACCACCCCTGCCTGTGTCTAATCCCCCCTACCACCCCTGCCTGTGTCTAACCTCCCTACCACCTCTGCCTGTGTCTAATCCCCCTACCACCCCTGCCTGTGTCTAATCCCCCCTACCACCCCTGCCTGTGTCTAACCTCCCTACCACCCCTGCCTGTGTCTAACCTCCCTACCACCCCTGCCTGTGTCTAACCATCCCTACCACCTCTGCCTGTGTCTAACCTCCCCTACCACCTCTGCCTGTGTCTAACCCCTTACCACCCCTGCCCGTGCCTAACCTCCCCTACCACCCCTGCCTGTGTCTAAACCCCCTACCACCCCTGTCAGTATCTAAACTCCCTACCACCCCTGCCTGTGTCTAACCTCCCCTACCACCCCTGCTTGTGTCTAATCCCCCCTACCACCCCTACCTGTGCCTAACCTCCCCTACCCCCCCTGCCTGTGTCTAATCTCCTCTACCACCCCTGCCTGTGTCTAACCCCCCTGCCTGTGTCTAACCTCCCCTCCCCCCTCACCACAACCGCCGCTGCCTCTGTCTGAACCCCACCACCACTATTACGTGGAAATCTGACTTCCTAATAAATGTAATTTTGTTTTTTATTGTCATAATATAAAATAATAAATGTGGGGGCCTTTTGGTGGGCGTGATTATTATTATTTAATTTTTTTGGGGGGGGCGGTAGGGAGGAGAGGGGCAGCATTTTGATCCTGGGCCCAGGCAGCACAATGTCTTGGGCTGGCCCTGCTCTTCACTAGCCTTCACCACTGGCAATAAACCACCTAACTATTGGCAAGAGGTATATAAAAATTGATAACTCTTATAAGCACAGCCTCTCACACTTTTGCCAGTGACACTTCCCATCAGCAAGTAGAAAAAAACAATGGCCAGAGCATACAGGAAAGACCCAACATAACTAAACAGTTAATCCAGCTCAGGCTGACTACAGCCTAGCAAATACCAAATTTAAATACACCTCAGTTTAAGGAATATGTCAGTTTTTTTGGGAGCAGTGATTTTAATGATGCTTAAAGTGAAAAAAAAAAGTGAAATATTCCTTTAAATATCATACCTGGGGGGTGTCTAAAGTATGCCTATGAAGTGGAACGTGTTTCCCATGTTTAGAACTGTCCACAAAATGACATTTCTAAAGGAAAAAAAGTAATTTAAAACTGCTTGCGGCTGTAATGTAATGTCTGGTCCCGGCAATATGGATGAAAATCATTGAGAAAAATGGCATGGGTACCCCCCCCAGCCCACTACCAGCCCCTTTGGGTCTTGTATGGATATTAAGGGGAACCCCACACCCAAATTAAAAAAAGGCCCTATATACTCTGAACAGCAGTATACATGCGGTGCAAACAAGACAGAGACTGCAGGTTTGTTCTTAAAGCAGAGTTCCACCCTGAAATTTTTTTTACACTAAAATTCATTAAAAAAAAAAAATAATAGAAAAAAAAAATTGTTATACTCACCTGAAATGCCCGTTGCTATGCGGAAGTCCCCTAATCTGTCTCTAATGTGCCTCTTCCTTATCCTCGGATTGAGAACTTCCATTTCCTCTTCTTGTGAATGGGGCGCGCTGCCTTCTGGGAACTGTGTGTATCCCAGGAGGCAAGCCGCCCATTCACAAAGTGCCATGCGAGTGGCGCATGCGCAATAGGCAACGGGCAGTAAAGCCATAAGGCTTCACTGCCTGTTTCCCTTAGTCAGGATGGAGGAGCCGGGACCTGCCAGCAGCAATCGATCGCCATCTGGGGACCGACATCGCGGGCGAGTAGGACAGGTAAGTGTCCTTATTAAAAGTCAGCAGCTACACTGTTAGGAGCTGCTGACATTTAAAAAAAAAAAAAAAATCTGGACGGACCTCCGCTTAAAGTAGAATCTGTTTGTAATTTGGAACAGGTAATTTTTTTAAGTGTAGCTCCAGCCAAAAAATCTATTTTTAAGCTTTTTGGAAAACATAGGGAAGGGTTATCACCCCTGTAACATTTGTTTTGCTGTCTGTGCACCTGTTCAAAACAGTTCACCTCACTTTCCGTCCCAATGACAAATGTTTTTTGAAAATTTGTTTTTTGTTATTGAAACAAGGATTGGTGATAAAGCATCAGTGGAGAGGAGACACCTTTTTCCCATATTAACTCTTAAGCCCTGTACACACAATCGGATAACCTATGGATTTTCGTCCGATGGATTTGTCCATCGGAAATCCGATGAAACTGTTTTTCATCAGTCTTGCCCACACACCATCAGTCAAAAAACCGACCGTTCCAAACGCGGTGACGTAAAACACTCTGATGAGCCGAGAAAAATTAAGTTTAATGCTTCTGAGCATGCGTCGACTTGATTCTGAGCATGCGTGGGTTTTTGATCCGATGGACTTGCCCATAGACGATCGGAGTTTTCGATCGTTTTTTTATCCATCGGAAAAATGTAAAACATGTTCTATTTTTTAAAACCGATGGAAAAAAGACCGATGGGTCCCATACACGATCGGTTGGTCTGATGAAAACCATCCATCGGACGGTTTTCATCAGTCAAACCGATCGTGTGTACAGGGCTTTACAGGAGAGAATTTGCCTTCCTAGGGATAGATTTCCTCTCACTTCCTGTTGTCTCCTTCCGTTTGCAAGTAGGAGTCGTTTGTAAGTTGGATGTTTGAAAGTAGGGGTCTGCCGTAGATACTCTGCAGAAATTTGGCCCTTAGGTGTTGGTGTTGCCACAACACTGTAAGCCCTCACAGTTACTCTTGGTGGGCGCTGGAACGCCCTGCTGTAATCTATTATATCAAGAATTGTAATTACATGCCATTGTTGAACAGTGGTAGAAAAATTGGGCCTTTGGTGGTGGTGGTGGTGCTGGTGCCACAACACTGTAAGTCCTCACAGTTACCCTTGGTGGGCGCAGGAATGGGCCCAGCTATGAAATATTAGATCAAGAATTGTAATTAAATGCCCCTGTTGAACAGGGGCAGAAAAATTGGGCCTTTGGTGGTGGTGGTGGTGTTGCCACAACACTGTAAGCCCTCACAGTTACTCTTGGTGGGCGCAGGAATGGGCCCTGCTGTGAATTTTTAGATCAAGAATTTGGCCTTAGGCACTGGTACCACAACACTGCGACCCCTCACAGATACTGTACTTGGAGCGCAGCAATGAGCCCTGCCGCAAAGTATTGCATTAAAAATTGTAATTACATGCACCTGTTAAACAGGGGCATAAAAATTGGGCCTTAGGCACTGGTGCCACAAAACTGCAACCCCTCACAGATACTGTATTTGGAGCGCAGCAATGAGCCCTGCTGCAAATTATTGCATGAAAAATTGTAATTACACGCCCCTGTTAAACAGGGGCAGACAAATTGGGCCTTAGGCACTGGTGCTGGTGCCACAACACTGCAACCCCTTACAGATACTCTATTAGGAGTGCAGGAATGAGCCCTGCTGCAAAGTATTGCATCAAAAATTGTATTTACATGCCGGCTGAAAAATTGGGCCTTAGGCATTGGTGCTGGTGCCACAACACTGCAACCCCTCACAGATACTGTAGTTGGAGTGCAGCAATGAGCCCTGCTGCAAAGCATTGCATCAAAAATTGTAAATACACGCCCCTGTTAAACAGGGGCTGAAAAATTGGGCCTTGGGTGGCGGTGTCCAGAACCAAAAATTTTCTTACAAGCTATCAGCATGATCATTGAGGAGGAAGAGGATAGTCACTCAGCATAACAGGATAGTCACTCAGCATCAGCATAGGCAGTCTTGAAGGGATCTGACATTTCTCCAAAAATTATTTGGTTACATCAGCATCAGGTGCTTGATAGCTGGTGGTGATCCAGGACTGATTCATTTTTATGACGGTCAGTCGATCGACCCAGTCGGTGGACAGGCGCACCCTGTGATCGGTTACAAAGCCTCCAGCAGCACTGAATGTGCATTCTGAAAGAACGCTGGATGCAGGACAGGCCAGTAGCTCAATTACATACTGTGAAAGCTCTGGCCAGTGATCCATCCTCAAGACCCAGTAACCCAGAGGATTTTCGGTGGGAAAGGTGTCCAAGTCTGATCTTGCTCCTAGGTATTCCTGCACCATGTAAACCAGATGCTGGCGATGGTTGCTGGAAGCAATCATACCTTGGGGCTGCATACTAAAAAATTGTCTGAACACATCGGTCAGACGGCCACCTTCTCTACCGCTCCTTCTTTGACTGACTGAAGCCTCAGCAACACGTTGCCCAGGACCAGGAATTTATAACCTCCCAGTCTCTGGGAACGCGTTGCACAGACCTTTCTGCAAGGCCTCCCGAAGAGACTTCATCCTCTGCTCCCTCTGCGACGGCAAGATAAGGTCCGCAACCTTACCCTTGTAACTTGGATCAAGGAGGGTTTCCAGCCAGTAATGATCCTTCTCTTTGATCGCACGAATACGAGGATCCTTCCGCAGGCTTTGCAGGATCAGGGAGGCCATGCAGCGTATGTTTGCTGAGGCATTCGGTGCGGAGTCCTCTGGGTCACTGAGGACGACATGATCAACAGCCACCTCCTCCCAGCCACATACAAGTCCATGGGTGTCTTGGGACTGTAATTGATCCCTTGAAGACTGCTGTTGATGCTGACTGCTAGTCTCCAACTCCATGCTGACACAATCCTCCTCCTCCTCCTCTTCTTCCTGTGTGATAGCCGGGCCAGCAGGAACACTGTCTGGATAAAGGGGGCCTTGAGAGGTAAGGAAGTCCTCCTCTTCCTGCCTCTGTTCTGCCTCAAGTGCCCTGTCCATTATTCCACGCAGCGTGTGCTCCAACAGGTGGACACGAGGGACAGTGTCACTGATGCATGCACTGTCACTGCTCACCATCCTCGTGGCCTCCTCAAATGGTGCCAGGACAGTGCATGCATCCCTGATCATGGCCCACTGGCGTGGGGAAAAAATACAAGCTCCCCTGACCCTGTCCTGGGCCATATTGCAATATTTACTCATTGATGGCCCTCTGCTGTGTGTGCAGCCACTGCAGCATGACCAATGTAAAGTTCCACCTGGTGGGCATGTCACAGATTAGGCGGTTCTTGGGCAGGTTGTAATCTTTTTGCAGCTCAGCCAGCCGAGCACTGGCATTATATGACCGGCGGAAATGCCCACAGAGTTTCCTGGCCTGCTTCAGGACCTCCTGTAAGCCCGGGTACCTGCCCAAGAACCGCTGCACCACCAAGTTAGGGACGTGAGCCAAACAGGGCACATGGGTCAGTTGTCCCTGTCGGAGGGCGGAGAGGAGGTTGGTGCCATTGTCGCAAACCACCTTTCCTGGCATGGCATCAACCACCTCTGAGCCTGCCCCTGCAGAGCTGATAGAATCTCTGCCCCAGTGTGGCTCCTGTCCCCCAAGCACACCAGCTCAAGCACCGCATGGCATCTTTTTGCCTGCATACTTGCGTAGCCCCTTGAACGCCTACAGAGCACCTCTGGTTCAAAGGACAAAGCACAGGTAGAGGCCATGGAGGAAGAAGAAGAGGAGGGGGTGAAGGAGAGAGGTGTGTCAGAATCACCAGTAGTAACATTTTGGAGGCGTGGTGGCAGAATAACCTCCAACACTACTGCACCTTGTCCTGCATCCTTCCCAGCTGCCAGCAGAGTCACCCAATGCACCGTGAAAGATAGGTAACGTCCCTGTCCTTGCCTGCTGGACCATGAGTCAGCGGTAATATGCACCTTACCACTGACCGCCCTGTCCAGCGAGGCCAAGATATTGCCTTCCACATGCCGGTAGAGAGCCGGAATCGCCTTCCGTGAGAAAAAGTGGCATTTGGGAACCTGCCACTGAGGAACCGCACATTCCACAAACTCACGGAAGGGGGCAGAGTCTACCAACTGAAAAGGCAGCAGTTGAAGTGCTAGCAATTTAGCCAAGCTAGCATTCAACTGCTGGGCATGTGGATGGCTGGGAATGAACTTCTTTTGGCGGTGCACCAGCTGGGGCAGGGAAATTTGCCTGGTACAATCGGACGTCGGTGTACCGATAGCAGATTGCCCGCAAGTACTTGGCTGTGACACACCTAATTCTACACCTTCATTACTCTCAGTGCAGGTTTCAGAGAGGACTGAAGGTATAGTGGGGTTGGAGATCCCAGCTGATGAGGAGCAAGCAGAGGTCCGCTTTGTTCTTTGGTGTAGGTCTTTTAGGTAGGCTTGCCAACGAACTGCATGGCAGGTCGACATATGTCTGGTCAAGCACGTGGTGCCCAAGCGGCTGATGTTTTGGCCACATGAGATACGCTTTAGACATATGTTGCAAATGGCAACAGTGCGATCTGCTGCACACATCTGAAAAAAGGCCCACACCAAAGAACTTTTGGAATAATGCGCAGAGACAGCAGCGCCCTGCACATGTGGAGCTCTGCGGTGTGATGCAGTCGGTGTGCTGGCCTTAAGCTGGCCCCTGGAGGGCATCCTGCCTCCTCCTCCTCCTCTCTCCTATAAGGCACCCGCGTGGAGTCAGTGACCTCATCATCCCCTCCCTCCTCATCACTGGAGAAAATCTGGCAGTATGCTGCAGCTGCTGGAACATGACTGCCAGATAGCTGTCCTTGTTGGGCACCCCTCTCTCTGGGATCACGTTACTACCCGCTCTCTCAGGGCTCACGTTACTGCCTTCCTCTAGCTGGGTTCCATCATCGGAGCCTTAAAAACGCTGGGCATCCTCCTGGAGCATGTACCCAACACTGTGGTCAAACAGTTCGGGGGACTCCTCAGGAGGACATGGTGGGGCTAGGGAAGGAGTGACTGATGCCATTGAGCCGAGGGAAGAGGCCGCTTTGGCAGCTACTTTGCCAGACAAAGTACCCTGAGCCTGGGTGAGAGAGGATGAGGAGGATGAGGACGGCTTGGTCATCCACTCTACCAAGTCTTGGGCATGTTGCGGCTCAACATGGCCAGCTGCCGAAAAGAAGGACAAGCATGCCCCACGACCACATGCTGATGAGGATGCAGCGTGTCCACGACCAGCACTGTTGCCTCTAGACACAGAACCTGCTTGCCCTCTTTTATTGCCTCGTGACTGTCTGCCTCTCCTTGTTTGCCTTCCAGACATACTAATGGCCTGCAGTGAGATGTAGCTGCACAAAGGTGGGATGTATATATATATATATATTTATCTCTGTACTGATAATGCAGCTATCAGAATCAACTGCCTACTGTGGTATTAGTATGAGAAAAGCAGCAATTGTCTTCAGTTAGTTTTAGGTGAACACTGTGCAGAGGACACAGTACACTAACTGAAAATTTTTACAGCTCTCTGCCTGTGGTTTTATTATGAGAACACCACAAATTGTATTCGGGTTCCTTTAAGTGAACGCTGTGCAAAGGACAGAAGTACACTACATGAAATTAATGCAGCTCCCTGCCTGTGGTTTTATTATGAGAACACCACTAACTGTATTCAGGTAAGCTTTAGGTGAACACTATGCAAAGCACACAGTACACTAAGTGATACACTGACTGCAGCTAGCACAATCACCTGCCTGCCTGTCACAGTATAGAGATTAGAGAATAACAGGAACAGATCTAGCTAAAATGAATACAGTGTATAAATATATATCAACACCTAGGATGCATATATATCCTCTACACACTGTAACTGCAGCTAACTGACTTGCCTGCCTGCTCTATCTAACTCAATATAAATGATACTGTCTCTCTCTCTCTGTCTCTTTACTTTAACCAACGCCAACACACTACACAAGGCCGCCAAGGCCGCCAAGCCATGATTGTCCAAAGCCACCCTGGCTTTGGCCAATTACGGCTCTCCGTTTTTACCGCGCTGTGATTAGCCAAAGCATGCGTGTCATAGTGCATGCTTGGCCAATCATCAGCCAGCAATGCACTGCGATGCCGCAGTGAATTATGGGCCATGACGCGCCACTCGAATTTGGTGCGAACGGCCCATAATGTTCGCAATTCGGCGAATAGCCGAACAGCCGATGTTCGAGTCGAACATGGGTTCGTCTCGAACACTACTCAGGATAATAGAAGTGGACAGGGCCAGTGGGGGACTCCAGAAAGGGAAGTAGGAGGCCACTCTGTGTGCAATATCCTTACACAGAGCAGGTAAGTATAAACTTACTTTTTCATTTTAGGTTAAAAAATTGCAGCCTTTAATATCAATTTAATACATCCCTAATCCATTGGCCTCTAACATTAGTTACGAATGACATGGTTATGCAAATGTGTTCAACATGTTTATTTAAAATGCTTTATTGCCAAGGTATCAAAATAAATTTGGAAGACCCATTATAACATATAGTTTATCAAAACCCTTTGTAACATTTTTAAAATGGCCTTAATACATGAAAGAGATACTGATTAAATATGGAACTCGTTCTAAAAAAGGAAATCAATACATAATTTTGAATTATTAAGTAATCTTCAAAAAGCAATCACAATAATTTATTGTAATGGACTATAACCACAGTGTATTATATACCACAGAACATGATAGGGAGCTACTAACAACTCTTCACATGATCTATCATTCTAATTAAAATGGGTTTCTACTGAGTTAATATGATGGATCAATTCATTCATTATGGTCTCTGCATCACTATATGGAATGTTGTATGCCTTTTATCTGGGAAGTGTACCATATTGCAATAGAACTTGCACAATTTAATTAATACAAACTGCTTACATGTGTATTAGGGTGACTCTAGTACAAGAGAACAAATATCAATCTAGAATATAACATGCATTTTTTTTTTTTTACTTATATAACAAAACTAGCAGTGATTAGCAGCAAATAATAAGAAAACAGCTTTAAGTGTTTCCACAGGTTTAGCATGAGTTTCAAGCCCAACTCCAGGCAAAAAAAGTTTTCCCATGCAGTGGGGCTGTGCCCTCAGTGCATCGGTTAACAGCTCATTTTGTTAAGGGGACAACCATAAAGCTGTATACTCACCTGATCCTCTGCTCCAGTGCTCCCCCACGATCTAGTGATAGACTGTTCCTGACGTCTTCATGTCCAGAGCAGGCCCATGATCGTTATGACATCAGAACAGTCCACAGCACAAGACTGCTAGACCGCAGGGGGACAGGAGCCGCAGGGACCGGTCTTGTGCTGGGAGGATTGGAGGATTAGGTAAGTATATCTCTGCTTTCCAATCCCTTAGACAAAAATTTGCAATTAACCCATGCAGTGTCGGCATGGGGGAAAAAAAAATACATTTTCTTGGTGGCGTTAAGCTTTAAACGTACACATAGGACAATTAACAGAAGGAAGTGGCAACTTACAACACTGCCATTTAGACCATGGGTTCTCATTAGTGGCATAGATGTCCCAGAGGGGTACCTCTAATGGGTTCAGGGCATACATCTGTACAAAAATGCATTACAACATTTAGAATTTACCAGCTAGTAAATTCAAAATTTACTATACAGTATACAGTATATAAGCCCACATTGGATTATTATGACTCAATGAGAAGAAAAATTACTTTACCAGGTGTCAACATTGCAGAAGTTATTCTCACCATTTTCCATGTTGACCTAAAATATATTTCCCCTCCCTTTCTGCCTCACTGACAATGGTCACCAGGAAAATATAGAGTCTACAGCAGGGGTGGCCAACCAGTGGCCCGGGGGCCACATGTGGCCCACAGAGCCATCTGATGTGGCCTGCGACCTCCCACTCTGGAATGGCGGGTTGCCAGAGCCCAGATTGCAGGTTGCTGACCCGTCATACCACAGCATCAGTGTTGTGAATAAAGCTGGTGATAGAGGAAGAAAATGGCTGCGGAGCAGAGCCCCATAAGCCGATGCTTCCTGTAGAGCGCCAGCTTTTTTCACAGGCGAAATCAATGGCAAAGTTCAGCTAACCTGCAGGATAGACATAGGTGCACTACGCTGTGTGGGTAAACCGCAGCACATCAGTGTGAAAGCAGTCTTAGGCCCTTTTCACACGATTGGCCTGAGCCAATTGGACCCTGAATTCACCTCTACAGAGTGGCAGATGTAAACAGACTTTTGTCCGTTTACGCCCGCCTACCTCCAATCCCATCCTCTAAAAAAAATAATAGAAGGGAAGTCATTACCTTCCATCTGGGCGGATCGGATCGGAGGGACTATAGAGTAGCCGTGACCTGTCATCCGCCTGCTCCGCTCATTGTGGCCGATACTGGTTACCAAGTTGCTTAAGTGGCCCTCGCTTTTCAAAAGGTTGAGCACCCCTGGTCTACAGGTTCACTTGTGCTTCCAAGTAATAAATGCTGCAGACTTTAGCTCTTAGGCCAGATTCACACCTATGCAGGTTGCAGTTTGCACATTCCAGGTGCATTTTGCATTTTTAAATACACGTTTTTATTCATTGAAGTCTATGGAACCAAAAACCAGAAAAAAAATCCCTGGCCCTCTCCATGAAATGCACAGATGTGAACTACATCCATAGGAAACCATGTTAAACGGACTGTAGTGTGTTTCTGCAAAACTGAAAACGCATTAAAATGCATAGGTGTGAACCAGGCCTTAGCTAGAAGGACAGCATGGCTCCAACAAGCATATGTGTGCAGGTCTGTGCAAAGATCAATGAGATAGTGCCACATAATGACAGGTCAGCTGCACATCCATCCTACATAGGCCTCTTGCACACGTACACCAAAAAATGCCACATTATTAGGTTAGAATAATTTTTATGTGCTTGTGCACGTACACGTGAAAATACACATGAATACATACATTTATTATACAGCCCATCCTCGCGTTTTTATGCAAGAATTTTCTACCATAAATCTAATGTTGATACATCAGTACCAAGTGCTGTACAAGTACCCCTACTGAGCTATCGCCTAAATCTTAACCATTCCAAGCATATAAAATACAATTAATTAGCTAGAAGTTCATTAGGCCCCTTTCACATGGGCTTTCCAATCAGGTCCGCCTATCAGTTTTTCAGGCGGACCTGATCGGACACTCCATTCACCTCTATGGAGCGGCGGATGTCAGCGGTGACATGTCCGCTGACACCCACTGCTATCCCATCTGAACCTGTTCATCAAATCCAGATGGATGGAAACCCTATTTTCCATCCGACTGGCAGATTGAATGGGATCGTATGAGTAGAGCGGGGCTCTGACATGTTCATCTCAGCACAGTGAGCGGAGACGGACCTGTCATCCGCTTGCTCAGCGGGGATCAGCGGATCGATCCCCTCCTGAGCAAAGCAGAGTCTGTCGGAAAGAGCCCTAAGAATTTGAATTCAGTAGATACAATGTATATAATGGTTTAGAAAGTATGTACAGTATGTTTACAGAACAGTACTGTGGTTTTTAAAGGACTAGTACAGCCAAAAACATTGTGTTCCGGTAATTGTATGGGGTTCTGGTAATTGTATAGGGTTCGGGTAATTATATGGGGTAATTATAGTATTTAGTATATGAGTTCCTTTATTCGAGCCACAAGCATGTCTTTACAATTTTTGACCACTTTCACACTAGGGCCACACTAGGGCCACGGGCGCATCAGCGCTAAAGCGCTGCTCATTTTAGCGGCGCTTTAGCGTTGTTTAAGCAGCGCTTTTTCGGCCGCTAGCGGGGCTCTTTTAACCCCAAGGAGGACATTGATACTCCAGGCCCTATTGCTAATATTCGTTCCCATTGTTCCAGTGAGATTGGGCCCACATCCCTCTCCCATTTATCCCATTTATCCCTATTTTGTTAGCCGATACCTCCCTTTGATCAGCCCTTTCTAGGGAGTCATAAATAGTTGCGATTACTCCGCTGGAGGTCTCTGCGTTTACTAAACTACGGAGAAGGGCCATATCATTCCATTCCGGCGGGCTCTGTCCGAACTGTGCGTTCAACGCATGCCTAATTTGCAGGTATCTATAGAAAGATCTATTTGGGACCGCGTAGTCCTCCCTTATTTCTTGAAATGTTTTTATTCTACCCGTCACAAATAATTGCTCCAATAGGTGTATGCCTAATCTATCCCACTCCTCAACCCTTCCCATGGCTTTAAGTTCCTGCAGGTTATTATTATCCCAGATGGGAGAAAATTCGGAGAAACCCATGTATCCCAGAATCTTCGTGCCCTCTTTCCAGCATTTAACCATTAATTGGACTGTGGGGCATTTAGAACAAAAGGAGTCCGCTTCAACTGCCTCTACTTCCGAATCATGGCTTGTATCATTCAAAACTAATCCTTTTACCGCTTCTCTTCCTACCTTCTGATTACTGCCCCTCATATGCTGCAACTGAGCAGCTAAAAAATAGTATTTAGGGTTCGGGAGGGCCATTCCCTACTTCTCCCTTGGTTGTTGTAAGACTCCGAGTGAGATCCTTGCTGTTCCCCCCCTCCAGATCAACTCCCTAAATACCCCGTCCATTTTTTTTTAAACCACTGTTTTGAGATCCATACTGGGGAGTTATGTAGGATATATAAAATTTGCGGCATCCACACCAGTTTTACCAGGTTACTCCTACCAGCCACTGAAAGGGGAAGTCGGTTCCAGACCCTGCATTTTTGTCTCAGCTTAGCCAATAATGGCACTAGATTTCCTGCTATATATTGCCCAGGGTCCTTTGTCATATTTATTCCCAAGTATCTTATTTGAGTCACCACCTTCACTTGATCTATTTGCCCTATCAGAGGATCTATCGGCAGGAGCGCAGATTTATCCCAATTTATTGTTAGCCCCGAGAATTTACCAAATTCCCCTATGATGTTCATTGCTGTCTCCAATGAGGCCTGCATATCCCCCCAAAAAAGCAGAATATCATCCGCATACATTGCGACTTTCTCCTCCCTCCTTTTAAATCCCTTTATGCCCAGTGATGTCCTTATCGCAATGGCTAGTGGCTCCATGGCGAGGGTGAAGAGCAGGGGTGACAACGGGCATCCCTGCCTTGTCCCCCTCGCCAAATGGAACCAGTCTGAGCACTCGCCGTTTATCCTTATCTTTGCCCTGGGGCTCTCGTACAATATCTTAATCCATTGAGTGAATATAGGGCCAAACTGATACTCTTCTAGCACCTTCCACAGGTAATGCCACTCGGCTATCAAACGCCTTTGTAACATCCAAGGATAAAATTGCTCTTGCCCCTCCTTCTTCTATTGGCAACTGGGTATTTAAAAATGCTCTTCTTATATTGGAACTAGTAGACCTGCCTGGAATAAATCCTGTCTGGTCAGGATGTACCAGTTTTGGGACTATCTTATTTAGCCTTGTTGCCAATATTTTGGCCAGGATTTTTGCGTCTGCACACAAAAGAGATATCGGACTGAGGCCGCCTCCAATTGATCTTTCCCTTCTTTCAATAATGCTATGATGGTTGCCTCTTCCATGGACCCGGGCAGTTTCCCCTCCTCGGCCGCCCAGTTGAATACCTCCAGGAGTTTGGTAAGCAGCACCTCACTGTAGGTTTTATATACTTCTATTGGCAAGCCATCGGGCCCTGGTGCCTTTTGGCTCGCCATTTCTTTTGTTGCCAATTGTATCTCTTCCAGTGTGAGTGGTGCCTCCAACCCCACTCTGTCTTCCCCTGTCAGCCGGGGTATCTTCAAGCCTGCAAAAAAGGTGTCCATTTCTCCCTCACTATTACTATTCGGAGTACTACTATACAGATTCTGATAGTATTTTTTAAACACTTCCATTATTTCTGGGGTACCCCTCTTGATTTCCCCCTCCTCATTATAGACCGCCGGGATAACAGATGGGGGATCATTGGCCCTAGCGATTAGGGCCAGAATTCTCCCCACTCTCACACCCTCCCCAAAAAAATTCTGTTTCTGAAATAGTTTTTTGTTTTCCGCCTTTCTTCTTATTATTTTTTTATATGCCTCTAGCCATTTCTTGCATTCCTCCGTGGTTGGATTACTTATATAGCTAAACTCTGACCTCCTCACCTTTTCACTCGCCGCAATTTCCTTGGCGCGCATTTGTTTTTTAATAAACAAGATTTTTTGAATCAAAATTACCCGCAAAAACGCTTTCAAGGTGTCCCAGATTACTCCGGTCGGGGCGGAACCAGTATTTACTGCTATAAATTCTTTCAGGCTGCCACATATTTCCTCCGGGTCTTTAATTACCTCTAGCCAGAATGGCTTTAACTCCCAATCCCTTTTATTGTGCCCTCTGTTCATCTTTATTACAAAAATCATTGATGAGTGGTCCGAGATGCTTCTTGGTTCATATGCCACCTCCCCCAATTCGCCCAGCGCCTCCTTATTACAGAGTACAAGGTCTATCCTGGACAGGATCGAGTGTGTCCTCGAGTGGCAGGAGAATTGTTTTTCCCCTGGGTGTCTCCTCCTCCACACATCAATCAATCCCACCTCCCTACAAAATTTAAGAAGAGGGCTGCCAGTTATTTGTCCAGAGGAGGCACCTGCCGGGAACCTATCCAGTTTTTTATTCATAGTCATATTAAACTCACTGGCCACTATTACGGGCACACCCGTCCTGTCCACGACAAACTACATCAAATCCCACAAAATTTCTGTGCCAAACGGAGGGGGAATATATATGCTTACCACCACGTATTCCCTTCAGCGTCCTTCAGTATCTATCCTGCTCTCTCTGCAGGAAAACACCATGCCTGAATCTATCAACACACTCACACCCCTTGAATAAGAGGTGTGAGTGGAATGATATTGAATTTGATATTTCCTGTGCTTTAATATATTAATAGTTCCTTTGTCCAAGTGCGTTTCCTGTAGACATAGTATTTTAATGTTATTAGTGTCAGCTGTTGAAAAAATTGCTTGTCTTTTTGTTGGATCTTTTACCCCTCGAACATTCCATGAACACACCTTAATGCTTCTGCCCTGATTTGGGGATCTCTTCTCTCTATTATACATCATCTTCCCCTCCTTTTAATTCCTCCCTTTCCAATATACCTCCCTCCATGTCAGTGTGTGCTTTAATAATATCTGCTTACATAAGCGTGATTTTGTGGATCCTCTCCTTCTAGTGCCCCATTCAACCCCCCCTCCCCCCTCCCTTGCCCCAAAAACACATATTTTGGCGGGTTCGGTCATTCCTGTGTACCACTCTCACTCTCTCCCCTCCCTCCCTTTCCCACCCTCCCCTCCACCCCTCCCCCCTCACCCACCCCACTTGGGGCCCATATAGAGGGCTTCTGAAGTGACCAGACTCTCCTTTTGCTGTGAAACCACCCCCTTCCCCCCCATTGATTCATCCTCTAGTGTTTTACGTGTATTCCTCCCTCTTGTGCATCTCTTCCACATTTCTTGACATATAATCTTATTCCTCCGCCTTTGTGCCACTCTCCACAAAAAAAACACTATCATCCACCCTTTCGTCCCTCCCACCCCCCACCCCGCTCCTAAATTATAAAATAAAAAAAATAAAAAAAGGGCAAAAAGGAGAGAAAAAAAAATAGAAGAGAAAAAAAAAGGAAAAAAGGGGGGAAAAAGTCTGAATTCTTCATGTTAGTGTCAGTGTCCATTTCCATCCTCCTATGTCTCCCCTTCTTTTGTATTCATCCAGGACATCAGATCAGCAGGCGTATTAAAGAACCTGTTTTCCCCATTTACAGTTATCCGCAAACGTGCCGGGTAAAACATTGCATATTTGATCCCTTTTTCCTGCAGTCTATGTTTACACTCAGAGAATTTAGCCCTTTGCCTCTGTAATTCTGGGGAAAAATCCAGATAGATTGAAATTCTTGTGCCATTAACCAGTATCTCTTTCATCTCTCTTGCCTTTTGAAGAATTGTGATTTTATCCGAAAAGTGCAGAAGTTTAATAAGAATGGGTCTAGGGTGACCTCCCTCGGCTGGGGCTCTAAAAGGGACTCTGTGGGCCCGCTCAATTGAAAAATACTTTGATAAACAGTCCTTTCCAAACACTCCCAGGAGCCAGTTTTCCATAAATTCAGTGGGGCGACTACCTTCACTCTTTTCGGGGAGACCCAGTACCCTTATATTTTTTCTTCGTAACCTATTTTCCATATCGTCAATTTTGTTAACGCACATATTCAGCTGTTCTCTCATTACTTTCATATCCTTTATCATAGGGTTAACATCATCTTCCACCTGACTGAGTCTTTCCTCTAAAGCGCAGGTGCGCGCCCCGATCCCCTGAACGTCATGTTTTAATGTTGACATTTCCTCCTTTATACCCCTCAGTTGGTCGAATATTTCAGTTAATGAGGATTTGCAGTTGTAAATTGCGGAGAGGATCTCTCATAGAGGGCTCATCCTCCATCACTGTTCCTGTGGTTGTCTCTATCACTTTTTCTGATGCCTTTGCTTTTGACCCCCGATCACCTGCCGCCTTTCCCGCTGTCTCCGTATTTAATGTTTGGCCCTGGCTTTTTCACCTGCTTGGTGAGCCCCTTGCCCTTTTGTTGGTGTATGACCTGTTGTACTTCCCGGGACATGTGCATATTTTTCCAGTTTGGCTGCCACCGCTGCCTGTCCTGTTTTGGTTCCCCGTGAGGACTGGGACTGGGACTGGGGCTGGGGCACCTGGGGCTGGGACTGTAGCTGTGCATTCCTGGTCATCACCGACAGTGTACCCGGCATTTTCCTTTTTTGTTCCTCCTTCCCATTCCTCTGTGGGTATACACTTATAATGGTTCTGTATGTGTTATGTCTTTTTGTCTATTCCCCTCCAGCTACTTCTGCTATAGCCCTCCACAGCTTAGGCCCCCACCAGCTCTGACAGCTGAATAGGCTCCCACAGGCTTCCACACGTCTGCTTCCCCCAGCCTCCTCCTCCAAAAAATATAACAGTGGCTTTGCTCACCTCCGGCTCCAAGTTGTGAAGTTCACACTTTAGCAGCGTCCACCCCCGACTTCCCACGGCATACAAACAGCAATGTCAAGCTTAAGCAGAGTGGGCCTCGCGGGCTCATGGTGGAATGTTGGCCAGGTAGTGTAGTATAGTGTGGTACAGGTAAGTGCAGTGGCTCCGGATGGCTCCGACTGGTTCCTCCAGCAGATGTCAGGTGTCTGGTGTCACGTGCCTCTGGCCATGATGATCAGCTGATCGGGTCAGGAACTGGTCAGGTGCATGGGTCTGGTACCTGCCCGACGCTCCCAAGAACAATAAGGGGCCACACAAACTGGATCACGGCCTCCACAGGGTGACACAGCGGGGCTCGGTGGGTCTCAGCGTCCACATCCAGCAAACTACACCCCAACGCCGAAGCCTCACGGATCGAGCCACAGATGATCGGCAGGTCAGCAGGCAGGTCAGTCCCTCTCACATCTCGTCTCCTCTCTCTCCCCCCTGCCCCTTCCCGCCACACTACTCATTCAGTGCGGCGTATGTCATGGAGCGAGGTGCGAGGTACGAGCGGGCTGCTCCGACCTCTCACAGCAACATCCGGTCACTCCCCCCGAACCGAAAGGGGTCTTACATGCAGGCCAAACTGTCCAACAAAAGGGAAGAAAATATATTGGCATGTCTGCATACAATGATCAGTGTTTAATTATATGGTTTAACTATTATTTTTAAATAATAAAAAAAAAATTGTAATTGCTGAAAGGTGTTGGCCGGTATTGGGTATTAATTGTTGGTTGCTTACTTAAAGACCACCTAAATCGACATGTCAGTTTTATACAACCATGTCTATGATGAAGTGATTTCACCACAAAGTGAATAGCATTGTCAAACTATTACAGGAAGTGGAAAATAAATGGATCTACTAGCAGAGTCAACAAGTAATAAAACTGTTGCAGGGGTACTAAGAAAATCAATAACTCCTGTGTTAACACTAGTGATGATGAACTGCAGCATATACAGCATATATTTTTTTATTTTGTCCATGGTTCTACTTTAAACAACATTTATATAATTTAGGGTACTTATACATTACAATTACTTTGTTTTGTGTAGTGAACCTATAGCATTGACAGCATAATGTTTCCAGTTGTCAGTTGTTTTTTTATTTACAAATGATATATAGATAGTGTGACAGCAGGAAGGTAAAGTCACCTGGTTGCATCCAGGGGGGTAGATATATTTCGCCCAGATTCAGGCTTTACGCCGACTTATACAACTAGGTGGAAAGTTGTATAAGGCTAGTGGGCTCATGGATGACTCATACCTCTAGGGAGAGGGCTGGGCGTCGTACAGACAGGGAGTTGATGAGGCCAGCTGAAGCTTGTCAGCTCATTTAGGCCTCTATAAGAACTCCCAGCTTCATTAGATGTTAGCTCATGCCTGGAACCAGACCTGTGTGGACTGTCTAGGGAGAGTGAACCCCTGTGCGGTGAGAAAAAGCCTGTGTGGCTATTTGCTTGGACATTTAAAACCAGGGACTTAGGGACTAGGACAGCACTAGGCTGATCCCAGTTGTTAGTTAGGAAACCTGTATGTTTAGTCAGAGGTCAAGTTGACCAGGATTTATTTTGTTTATATGTTTCTTTTGGCTTTGCTGTGTTTTGTCACCGTAAATAGAAAATAAACCGCACCTTTTTTTTGATTTTGAAAACCACAACCTCCGTTTGCTGGGCCTGTTTTTGTGTGGGGAGCCCATCCCGGGGGTCACACACACCCGCTGCCAAGCTAACCCCCTCACAGTTGGTGGAGAACCAGTGGCAGTTTTTTTAAGCCAGCATGGAGGAGATACTGAAGCAGCTGGCTCTAGCAAATGCCAATCAACAGCAGACAAATGCAGGTTTGCAAAAGAGCCTTGCAGCTCATCAACAGAGCCTTGCAGCCCAGCAGCAAGCTCACCAACAGAGTCTGGAAGCTCAGCAACAAGCCCAGCAGCAATCTGAGGCCCGCTTCATAGACCTGTTACAGAAGCAAGAGCAGAGACTACAACAAATGGAAGCAGTAATGCAGCAACGTCCGCAGACCAGTGAGGAAAGCCGTCCCACTAATACCGCGTCCTTTGGGGTGAGTCGTTTATTGACAAAAATGACTGGAGAGGATGATCCAGAGGTATTTTTGACCACATTTGAAAGGACTGCTGAAAGAGAAAAGTGGCCTGAGGAGCAGTGGGCTGGACTGGTGGCTCCTCTGTTAACTGGTGAATCGCAGAAGGCTTACTATGACCTAGAGCCTGACCAAGCAAAAGACTATGTGATGCTAAAAGCTGAGATATTGGCAAGGCTGGGTGTCACCCAGGCTGTCCGGGCTCAGCGTGTGCATAACTGGACTTTCCAGCTTGGAAAACCCCCCAGGTCTCAAATGTATGATCTCATTCACCTGAGCAGAAAGTGGCTACAGCCAGAGACTTTGTCCGCACCAAAGATTGTGGAACGTGTTGTAATGGATCGGTTTTTGAGAGCTCTTCCTACTGCCATCCAAAACTGGGTAAGCCATGGAGACCCAGAGACGGCCGATGGTCTTGTGGATCGTGTGGAGAAATACTTGGCTACAGAGAACTTGACGGCCTCTTCCAGAGACACTCGGACTTTCCACCCTAAGACCAGACCATCCCCAGGGGCGGATAAGAGGATTCCAAGGGGTAAGGGTGGAGAGAGTGAGAGGGTGGGAGCTCTACCCCAAGTTTGGCGAGAACAGCCTGGGAAATCAGCGGCTCAAGAGGCGGCAAGAAGGATCGTTTGCTACCGCTGCCGGCAAGCGGGACATATTGCAGCCAATTGCCCGGTTGTGGAGGAACCCATGCAGTGTGACTTTCTGACGGGCAGACGTCAGTCGCTGTGTGCGACAGTCGCATGCACTGCCATTCGAGGAATTGAGAAACATTTATGCAAAATGTGTGTTAATGGTAGAAATGTTGTGGTATTGCTGGATTCAGGTAGCCTTGTGACCCTGATAAAGGCTGAGTTAGTTAAAACAGAGGTCTCTGGGAATAGCAAGGTAGCTGTTATTTGTGTGCATGGGGACACCCGAGAGTATCCAGTGACTACAGTGTGTTTCGAGACCCCCAAAGGTACCCTCTCTCATCCAGTGGGCTTAGTATCTCAGTTACCGTATGACGCCATTGTGGGAAGGGATTTTCCGAAGTTCTGGGAACTGTGGGATGATCCTGAGCCCCCCACTGGTGCCCCTATGTACCAGGAATGTGATAGCCAGAACTCCCCTGAGAGTGGTGAGGACTCTCCGGAATTTCCCTTATCAGTATTGGCAGGGGAGACTCAAGAAACTGGAGAGGAGCCCACCTCCTCAGACGAAAACCTACCGTCTGTGGAGTTTTCTGATCTTGAGGTTCACAGGGAAAACTTTGCCACAGAACAGTTGAAAGACCCCGCCCTAATAAAGGCACGCGAAAACGTAGTGAAAATAGATGGCGAGTTAGTGAACCCAGATAATACCTGCACTTACCCATACTTCAGCGTAGAGAAGGACCTACTGTATCGGGTGGCAAAAAGGGCAGAAGAAACCGTTGAGCAGCTTGTGGTGCCCAAACCTTACAGGAAGTTGGTGTTGGAGTTGGCCCATGGGCACATTCTTGGAGGTCATCTGGGGACAGAGAAAACCCGAGAGAGGGTATTACAGAGATTCTATTGGCCGGGGGTGATGAAGGACATAGAAAATTATTGTTCCTCCTGCCCTGTGTGTCAGAGGTCGGCCCCGATGCCACATTTCCGTAGCCCGCTGGTCCCTCTACCCATCATTGAGGTCCCGTTTGAGAGGATCGCCATGGATTTGGTAGGTCCTATAATCAAGTCCGCTAGGGGGCACCAGTACATATTAGTTATAATGGACTATGCCACCCGTTATCCAGAAGCGATCCCTCTCCGAAATACCTCGGCCAAAACCATAGCCAAAGAGCTATCTCTTGTGTTTAGCCGGGTGGGTATTTGTAAAGAACTGCTTACGGACCAAGGTACACCCTTTATGTCCCGGGTTATGAAGGAGCTGTGTAAATTGTTCAAAGTGACGCAATTACGTACATCTGTGTATCACCCCCAAACCGATGGGCTGGTTGAAAGATTCAACAAAACCCTAAAACAAATGTTGAAGAAAGTGGTGGATAGAGATGGAAAGGATTGGGACTGTCTACTTCCTTATCTGATGTTTGCTATTAGGGAGGTGCCCCAATCCTCTACGGGATTCTCCCCCTTTGAGTTACTGTATGGGAGACACCCAAGAGGGCTGTTGGATATTGCCAAGGAAACTTGGGAAAGTGAGAGTTCTCCCCACAGGAGTGTGATTGAGCATGTCGCCCTGATGCAAGACCGAATTGCACAGGTAATGCCCATCGTGAAGGAACATTTGGCCCAAGCGCAGTTAGCACAGCAGAGAGTGTACAACCGTGGAGCCAAGACCCGTACCTTTTCCCCGGGGGATAGGATACTGGTACTTGTCCCTACGGTTGAAAGTAAATTCCTTGCCAAATGGCAAGGCCCCTACGAGATAATGGAAAAAGTGAGTGAAGTGAATTACAAGGTCAGACAACCAGGAAGGCGAAAGCCCGAACAGATCTATCACGTTAATCTGTTGAAAGCCTGGAGGGATAGAGAGTCCCTAGTCGCAGACACTTGGTCACCAGCTCAAACTGGTTGCGTGATTCCTGAGGTTGGAATAGCAGCCACCTTGTCACAACCCCAACAACAGGAGGTTAAGGAGTTTGTGCTTCGCAACAAGGAGGTATTCTCTGAGCTGCCGGGACAAACATTTGGGGTAGAGCATGACATCATTACCCCGCCCGGTGAAAGGGTGAAGTTAAAACCCTATCGGATCCCAGAGGCCCGACGGGAGGCAATACGGGAGGAAGTACAGAAAATGCTGAACTTAGGGGTGATAGAGGAGTCCCAAAGTGATTGGTCTAGTCCCATTGTGTTGGTGCCTAAACCGGATGGGAGCTGGCGATTTTGTAACGATTTTCGTCAGTTGAACAAAGTTACAAAATTTGACACCTACCCCATGCCACGTATAGATGAGTTGATCGACCGGCTGGGAACAGCCCGATACATGACGACTCTTGACCTCACAAAAGGGTATTGGCAAATCCCCCTGGCCAAATTGGCCAAAGAGAAAACCGCATTTGTAACCCCAGACGGGGCGTTCCAATATAAAAGAATGCCGTTCGGGTTACAGAATGCGCCGGCCACATTCCAGCGGAAAATGGACCAGATGCTGAGGCCCCATCGGAAGTATGCTGCGGCTTACCTGGATGACGTAATTGTCCATAGCACAGATTGGGCCTCACATCTGCCAAAAGTGCAAGCAGTCCTGGACTCTGTTCGGGAAGCGGGGTTTACGGCTAACCCCAAGAAGTGTACCATTGGGCAGGAGGAGGCCAAATATCTTGGGTACACCATTGGGAGGGGAGTAATAAAACCCCAACTCAACAAAGTCGAGGCCATCCAGAGTTGGCCACGTCCCAACAGCAAGAAGCAGGTACGAGCCTTTCTGGGAATCGCTGGGTATTATCGGCGATTCATTCCCCACTTTGCTTCTAAGGCTGTGCCCCTAACCAACCTAACGAAGGGGAAAGGGTCGGTCATGATTAAATGGACCCCCGAGGCTGAGGCAGCATTCCAATTCTTGAAACAAGCCTTATGTAGCCAGCCAGTGTTGTACTCACCCGACTTCTCTAAAGACTTTGTCGTACAAAGTGATGCGTCAGATGTGGGGTTAGGAGCAGTATTGTCCCAGGTCTGGAACGGGGAAGAGCACCCAGTCATTTACCTCAGCAGGAAGTTGAAGTCCCATGAGGTAAATTACGCCACCGTTGAAAAGGAGTGTTTAGCGGTGAAGTGGGCTCTAGATTCCCTTCGGTACTACCTGCTAGGTAGGCACTTTGACATGGTTACGGATCACGCTCCGTTAAAGTGGATGGCTCAAAACAAGGAAACAAATAGAAGAGTGAATAGGTGGTTCCTGGCCCTCCAGGAATTCAACTTCACAGTAAAGCATCGCCCTGGCGTTCAAATGGGGAATGTGGATGCTTTGTCTCGAGTACATGAATGCCTGATTGCTGGTGTTCCAACCCCGAGGTTAAAACAAGAGGGGGGGGTATGTGACAGCAGGAAGGTAAAGTCACCTGGTTGCATCCAGGGGGGTAGATATATTTCGCCCAGATTCAGGCTTTACGCCGACTTATACAACTAGGTGGAAAGTTGTATAAGGCTAGTGGGCTCATGGATGACTCATACCTCTAGGGAGAGGGCTGGGCGTCGTACAGACAGGGAGTTGATGAGGCCAGCTGAAGCTTGTCAGCTCATTTAGGCCTCTATAAGAACTCCCAGCTTCATTAGATGTTAGCTCATGCCTGGAACCAGACCTGTGTGGACTGTCTAGGGAGAGTGAACCCCTGTGCGGTGAGAAAAAGCCTGTGTGGCTATTTGCTTGGACATTTAAAACCAGGGACTTAGGGACTAGGACAGCACTAGGCTGATCCCAGTTGTTAGTTAGGAAACCTGTATGTTTAGTAGTGATGAGCCGAACACCCCCGGGTTCGGTTCGCACCAGAACCCGCGAACGGACCGAAAGTTCGAACGAACATTAGAACCCTATTAAATACAATGGATGCGAACGTTCGAATTCTAAAGTGCTAATTATAACAACTATTATGCATGTTATTGTCCTAAAAAGGGTTTGGGAACCCGGGTTCTGCACCAGGGGACATGTATCAATGCAAAAAGAAGTTTTAAAAACGGTCGTTTTTCGGGAGCAGTCATTTTAATGATGCATAAAGTGAAAAAAAAAAAGTCAAATATTCCTTTAAATATCGTACCTGGGGGGTGTCTAAAGTATGCCTGTGAAGTGCCACGTGTTTCCCGTGTTTAGAACTGTCCCTGCACAAAATGACACTTCTAAAGGAAAAAAAAGCCATTTAAAACTGCTTGCGGCTTTAATGTAATGTCTGGTCCCGGTAATATGGATGAAATTCTTTAAGAAAAATGGCATAGCTACCCCATGACCCCCCCCCACCCCAGCCCATTACCAGCCCCTTTGGGTCTTGTATGGATATTAAGGGGAACCCCGCACATAAAATAAAAAAGGCCCTATATACTCTGAACAGCCCTATACAGGCGGTGCATACAAGACAGGGACTGTAGGTTTGTTCTTATGTAGAATCTGTTTGTAATTTTGAACAGGTACATTGTTGAAGTGTAGCTCCAGACCAAAAATCTATTTTTAAACTTTTTGGAAAACATAGGTAAGGGTTATCACCCCTGTAACATTTGTTTTGCTGTCTGTGCCCCTGTTCAGAACATTTCACCTCACTTTCCGTCCCAATGACAACTGTTTTTGAAATGTGGTGTTTTTCTTGAAACAAGGATTGCTGATAAAGCATCAGTACAGAGGAGACACCTTTCTCCCATATTTATTCTTACAGGAGAGAATTTTCCTTCCTAGTGGTAGATTTCCTCTCACTTCCTGTTGTCTTCTTGCGTTTGCAAGTAGGAGTCGTTTGTAAGTTGGATGTTTGAAAGTAGGGACCTGCCGTATATACTCTGCAGAAATAGGCCCCTTAGTTGTTGGTGTTGGCACAACACTGTAAGCACTCACAGTTACTCTTGGTTGGTGCTGGAACGCCCTGCTGTCAACTATTATATCAGGAATTTTAATTACATATAATTGTTGAACAGTGGTAGTAAAAATTGGGCCTTTGATGGTGGTGCTGGTGCCACAACACTGTAAGCCCTGACAGTTACTCTTGGTGGGTGCAGCAATGGGCCCTGCTGTGAATTATTAGATCAAGAATTGTAATTACATGCCCCTGTTGAACAGGGGCTGAAAAATTGGGCCTTAGGCACTGGTGGCACAACACTGCAACCCCTCACAGATACTGTACTTGGAGCACAGCAATGAGCCCTGTTGCAAAGTATTGCTTCAAAAATTGTAATGACACGCCCCTGTTAAACAGGGGCTGAAAAATTGGGCCTTAGGCACTGGTGGCACAACACTGCAACTCCTCACAGATACTGTACTTGGAGCACAGCAATGAGCCCTGTTGCAAAGTATTGCTTCAAAAATTGTAATGACACGCCCCTGTTAAACAGGGGCTGAAAAATTGGGCCTTAGGCACTGGTGGCACAACACTGCAACTCCTCACAGATACTGTACTTGGAGCACAGCAATGAGCCCTGTTGCAAAGTATTGCTTCAAAAATTGTAATTACACGCCCCTGTTAAACAGGGGCTGAAAAATTGGGCGTTAGGCACTGGTGGCGGCACCCATAAACAAAAATGATCTTACAAGCTATCATCATCAATCGTATCATTGAGGACTCGGAGGAGGAGGATAGCCAGTCAACATAACAGCACAGGCACTCAGCATCAGCATCAGTCTTGAAGGGATGTGACATGTTAAAATCAATTAGTCTGTTATATCAGCATCAGGTGTGTGGTAGCTGGTGGTGATCCAAGACTGGTTCATCTTGATGAAAGTCAGTCGATCAACCGAGTCGGTGGACAGGCGCACCCTGTGATCCGTGACAAATCCTCCAGCAGCACTGAATGTGCGTTCCGAAAGAACGCTGGATGCAGGACAGGCCAGTAGCTCAATTGCATACTGTGCAAGCTCTGGCCAGTGATCCATCCTCAAGACCCAGTAAGCCAGAGGATTTTCGGTGGGGAAGGTGTCCAAGTCTGACCTTGCCCCTAGATATTCCTGCACCATGTTTATCAGACGCTGGCGATGGTTGCTGGAACCGATCATACTTTGGGGCTGCGGACTAAAGAATTGTCTGAACGCATCGGTCAGACGGCCACCTTCCCCACCGCTCCTTCTTTGACTGGCCGAAGCCTCAGCAACTCGTTGTCCAGGACCAGGAGTTTGCAACCTCCCAGTCTCTGGGAACGCGTTGCACAGACCTTTCTGCAAGGCCTCCCGGAGTTGTCTCATCCTCTGCTCCCTCTGCGACGGTAACATAAGGTCCGCAACCTTACCCTTGTACCGTGGATCAAGGAGAGTGGCCAGCCAGTAATGGTCCCTCTCCTTGATCCGAAGAATACGAGGATCCTTCCGCAGACTTTGCAGGATCAGGGAGGCCATGCAGCGTAGATTTGCTGAGGCATTCGCTCCGGAGTCCTCTGGGTCACTAAGGACGACATGATCCGCAGCCACCTCCTCCCAGCCATGTACAAGTCCACTGGTTTCTTGGGACTGTAAATCATCCCTAAAAGACTGCTGCTGATGATGCTGAGTGCCAGCCTCCACCTCCATGCTGACACAATCCTCCTCCTCCTCCTCCTCCTCCTCCTCCTCTTCCTGTGCGATGGGTGGGACAGAAGGAACACTGTCTGGGTAAAGGGGGCCTTGAGAGGCAAGGAAGTCCTCCTCTTCCTGCCTCTGTTCTGCCTCAAGTGCCCTGTCCATTATTCCACGCAGCGTGTGCTCCAACAGGTGGACAAGAGGTACAGTGTCACTGATGCATGCACTGTCACTGCTCACCATCCTCGTGGCCTCCTCAAATGGTGCCAGGACAGTGCATGCATCCCTGATCATGCCCCACTGGCGTGGAGAAAAAAAAACAAGCTCCCCTGACCCTGTCCTGGTGCCGTAGTCGCACAGGTACTCATTGATGGCCCTCTGCTGCGTGTGCAGCCGCTGCAGCATGGCCAACGTTGAGTTCCACCTGGTGGGCATGTCACATATAAGGCGGTTCTTGGGCAGGTTCAACTCCTTTTGCAGCTCAGCCAGGCGAGCACTGGCATTATAAGATCTGCGGAAATGCACACAGACTTTCCTGGCCTGCCTCAGGACATCCTGTAAGCCCGGGTACCTGCCCAAGAAGCGCTGCACCACCAGGTTAAGGACGTGAGCCACACAGGGCACATGGGTCAGTTGTCCCTGTCGGAGGGCGGAGAGGAGGTTGGTGCCATTGTCGCAAACCACCATTCCTGGCTTAAGCTGGCGTGGCGTCAACCACCTCTCGGCCTGGCCCTGCAGAGCAGACAGGACCTCTGCCCCAGTGTGGCTTCTGTCCCCCAAACACACCAGCGCAAGCACGGCATGGCATCTTTTTGCCTGCGTACTTGCGTAGCCCCGTGAACGGCTACGGAGCACCGCTGGTTCATAGGACAAACCACAGGAAGAGGCCATGGAGGAAGAAGAAGAGGAGGGGGTGGAGGAGAGAGGTGTGTCACAACCAGTAGTAGCATTTTGGAGGCGTGGCGGTGGGACAACCTCCAACACTACTGCACCTTGTCCTGAATCCTTCCCAGCTGCCAAAAGAGTGACCCAATGGGCCGTGAAAGAAAGGTAACGTCCCTGTCCATGCCTGCTGGACCATGAGTCAGCGGTAATATGCACCTTACCGCTGACCGCCCTGTCCAGCGAGGCCAAGACATTGCCTTCCACATGCCGGTAGAGAGCCGGAATAGCCTTCCGTGAGAAAAAGTGGCGTTTGGGAACCTGCCACTGAGGAACCGCACATTGCACAAACTCACGGAAGGGGGCCGAGTCTACCAACTGAAAAGGCAGCAGTTGAAGCGCTAGCAATTTAGCCAAGCTAGCATTCAACCGCTGGGCATGTGGATGGCTGGGAGTGAACTTCTTTCGACGGTCCAGCAGCTGGGGCAGGGAAATTTGCCTGCTAGAATCGGACGTCGGTGTACTGCTAGCAGAGTGGGCGCAAGTACTTGGCTGTGACACACCTAATTCTACACCTTCATTCCTCTCAGTGCATGTTTCAGAGAGGACTGAAGTTATAGTGGGGTTGGAGATCCCAGCTGATGCGGTGCAAGGAGAGGTCCGCTTTGTTCTTTGGTGTGGGTCTTTGAGGTAGGCTTGCCAACGAGCTGCATGGCAGGTCAACATATGTCTGGTCAGGCATGTGGTACCCAAGCGGCTGATGTTTTGGCCACGCGATATACGCTTGAGACATATGTTGCAAACAGCAGCTGTGCGATCTGATGCACTAGCCTCAAAAAAGGCCCACACCAAAGAACTTTTTGAATGACGGGCAGAGGCAGCGCCCTGCACAGGCGGAGCTCTGCGGTGTGATTCCGTCGGTGTACTGCCCTTACGCTGGCCACCAAAGGGCATCCTGCCTCGTTGGAGATGTGCCTCCTCCTCATCCTCCTCCTCCTCCTCTCTCCTATTAGGCACCCACGTGGAGTCAGTGACCTCATCATCCCCTCCCTCCTCATCACTGGAGCCAATCTGGCAGTATGCTGCAGCTGCTGGAACATGACTGCCAGATTGGTGTCCTTCTTGAGCATCCCCTCTGTCTGCTCTCACGCTACTGCCTTCCTCTAGCTGGGTTTCATCATCAGACCCTTCGAAACGCTGGGCATCCTCCTGGAGCATGTACCCAACACTGTGCTGAAACAGTTCGGGGGACTCCTCAGGAGGAGGACATGGTGGGTCTAGGGAAGGAGTGACTGATGATTTGTCTGACATTGATACCAGGGAAGACGACGCTTTGGCAGCTGCTTTTCCAGTACCCTGAGCCTGGGTGAGAGAGGACGAGGAGGAGGAGGAGGGCTTGGTCATCCACTCTACCAAGTCTTCGGCATGATGTGGCTCAACATGTCCAGCTGCCGAAAAGAAGGACAAGCGTGTCCCATGGCCATGTGCTGATGACAATGCACCGCGTCCACGACCAGCACTGTTGCCCCCAGACACAGAGCCTGCTTGCCCTCTTTTACTGCCTCCTGACTGTCTGCCTCTCCTTGTTTGCCTTCCAGACATTCTAATAGATGGCCTGCAGGGAGATGGGAAAAAAGCAATAAGGGCTACCTTCAGGTGTCCTTCTCTGTCCCTTGAAACAAGGACTTTCACAGTGAAAGAAACTGACACTCTCCCTACCTACAGTTTTCTGTCCCTAGAAAAAATATTTTTTTTAAGCACAATATAGCACAAGGACAATTCACTCACTGTCCTTACAGGTCCCTGGAAACAAGGACTTGCAGAGTGAAAGAAAAAAAACACTCTCCCTACCTACAGTTTTCTGTCCCTAGAAAAAATGTTTTTTTAATCACAATATAGCACAAGAACAATTCACTCACTGTCCTTACAGGTCCCTGGAAACAAGGACTTGCAGAGTGAAAGAAAAAAAACACTCTCCCTACCTACAGTTTTCTGTCCCTAGAAAAAATGTTTTTTTTAATCACAATATAGCACAAGAACAATTCACTCACTGTCCTTACAGGTCCCTGGAAACAAGGACTTGCAGAGTGAAAGAAAAAAAACACTCTCCCTACCTACAGTTTTCTGTCCCTAGAAAAAATGTTTTTTTTAATCACAATATAGCACAAGGACAATTCACTCACTGTCCTTACAGGTCCCTGGAAACAAGGACTTGCAGAGTGAAATAAACTGACACTCTCCCTACCTACAGTTTTCTGTCCCTAGAATAAATGTTTTTTTTAAGCACAATATAGCACAAGGACAATTCACTCACTGTCCTTACAGGTCCCTGGAAACAAGGACTTGCAGAGTGAAAGAAAAAAAACACTCTCCCTACCTACAGTTTTCTGTCCCTAGAAAAATTTTTTTTTTTAATCACAATATAGCACAAGGACAATTCACTCACTGTCCTTACAGGTCCCTGGAAACAAGGACTTGCAGAGTGAAATAAACTGACACTCTCCCTACCTACAGTTTTCTGTCCCTAGAATAAATGTTTTTTTTAAGCACAATATAGCACAAGGACAATTCACTCACTGTCCTTACAGGTCCCTGGAAACAAGGACTTGCAGAGTGAAAGAAAAAAAACACTCTCCCTACCTACAGTTTTCTGTCCCTAGAAAAAATGTTTTTTTTAATCACAATATAGCACAAGGACAATTCACTCACTGTCCTTACAGGTCCCTGGAAACAAGGACTTGCAGAGTGAAATAAACTGACACTCTCCCTACCTACAGTTTTCTGTCCCTAGAATAAATGTTTTTTTTAAGCACAATATAGCACAAGGACAATTCACTCACTGTCCTTACAGGTCCCTGGAAACAAGGACTTGCAGAGTGAAAGAAAAAAAACACTCTCCCTACCTACAGTTTTCTGTCCCTAGAAAAAATGTTTTTTTTAAGCACAATATAGCACAAGGACAATTCACTCACTGTCCTTCCAGGTCCCTGGAAACAAGGACTTGCAGAGTGAAATAAACTGACACTCTCCCTACCTACAGTTTTCTGTCCCTAGAATAAATGTTTTTTTAAGCACAATATAGCACAAGGACAATTCACTCACTGTCCTTACAGGTCCCTGGAAACAAGGACTTGCAGAGTGAAAGAAAAAAAACACTCTCCCTACCTACAGTTTTCTGTCCCTAGAAAAAATGTTTTTTTTAAGCACAATATAGCACAAGGACAATTCACTCACTGTCCTTCCAGGTCCCTGGAAACAAGGACTTGCAGAGTGAAAGAAAAAAAACACTCTCCCTACCTACAGTTTTCTGTCCCTAGAAAAAATGTTTTTTTTAAGCACAATATAGCACAAGGACAATTCACTCACTGTCCTTCCAGGTCCCTGGAAACAAGGACTTGCAGAGTGAAAGAAAAAAAACACTCTCCCTACCTACAGTTTTCTGTCCCTAGAAAAAATGTTTTTTTTAATCACAATATAGCACAAGGACAATTCACTCACTGTCCTTACAGGTCCCTGGAAACAAGGACTTGCAGAGTGAAAGAAAAAAACACTCTCCCTACCTACAGTTTTCTGTCCCTAGAAAAAATGTTTTTTTTAATCACAATATAGCACAAGGACAATTCACTCACTGTCCTTACAGGTCCCTGGAAACAAGGACTTGCAGAGTGAAAGAAAAAAAACACTCTCCCTACCTACAGTTTTCTGTCCCTAGAAAAAATGTTTTTTTTAATCACAATATAGCACAAGGACAATTCACTCACTGTCCTTACAGGTCCCTGGAAACAAGGACTTGCAGAGTGAAATAAACTGACACTCTCCCTACCTACAGTTTTCTGTCCCTAGAATAAATGTTTTTTTAAGCACAATATAGCACAAGGACAATTCACTCACTGTCCTTAGAGGTCCCTGGAAACAAGGACTTGCAGAGTGAAAGAAAAAAAACACTCTCCCTACCTACAGTTTTCTGTCCCTAGAAAAAATGTTTTTTTTTAAGCACAATATAGCACAAGGACAATTCACTCACTGTCCTTCCAGGTCCCTGGAAACAAGGACTTGCAGAGTGAAAGAAAAAAAACACTCTCCCTACCTACAGTTTTCTGTCCCTAGAAAAAATGTTTTTTTTAAGCACAATATAGCACAAGGACAATTCACTCACTGTCCTTCCAGGTCCCTGGAAACAAGGACTTGCAGAGTGAAAGAAAAAAAAACACTCTCCCTACCTACAGTTTTCTGTCCCTAGAAAAAATGTTTTTTTTAATCACAATATAGCACAAGGACAATTCACTCACTGTCCTTACAGGTCCCTGGAAACAAGGACTTGCAGAGTGAAATAAACTGACACTCTCCCTACCTACAGTTTCTGTCCCTAGAATAAATGTTTTTTTTAAGCACAATATAGCACAAGGACAATTCACTCACTGTCCTTACAGGTCCCTGGAAACAAGGACTTGCAGAGTGAAAGAAAAAAAACACTCTCCCTACCTACAGTTTTCTGTCCCTAGAAAAAATGTTTTTTTTAATCACAATATAGCACAAGGACAATTCACTCACTGTCCTTACAGGTCCCTGGAAACAAGGACTTGCAGAGTGAAATAAACTGACACTCTCCCTACCTACAGTTTTCTGTCCCTAGAATAAATGTTTTTTTTAAGCACAATATAGCACAAGGAGAATTCACTCACTGTCCTTCCAGGTCCCTGGAAACAAGGACTTGCAGAGTGAAAGAAAAAAAACACTCTCCCTACCTACAGTTTTCTGTCCCTAGAAAAAATGTTTTTTTTAATCACAATATAGCACAAGGACAATTCACTCACTGTCCTTCCAGGTCCCTGGAAACAAGGACTTGCAGAGTGAAATAAACTGACACTCTCCCTACCTACAGTTTTCTGTCCCTAGAATAAATGTTTTTTTTAAGCACAATATAGCACAAGGACAATTCACTCACTGTCCTTACAGGTCCCTGGAAACAAGGACTTGCAGAGTGAAAGAAAAAAAACACTCTCCCTACCTACAGTTTTCTGTCCCTAGAAAAAATGTTTTTTTTAATCACAATATAGCACAAGGACAATTCACTCACTGTCCTTACAGGTCCCTGGAAACAAGGACTTGCAGAGTGAAAGAAAAAAAACACTCTCCCTACCTACAGTTTTCTGTCCCTAGAAAAAATGTTTTTTTAATCACAATATAGCACAAGAACAATTCACTCACTGTCCTTACAGGTCCCTGGAAACAAGGACTTGCAGAGTGAAAGAAAAAAAACACTCTCCCTACCTACAGTTTTCTGTCCCTAGAAAAAATGTTTTTTTTAATCACAATATAGCACAAGAACAATTCACTCACTGTCCTTACAGGTCCCTGGAAACAAGGACTTGCAGAGTGAAAGAAAAAAAACACTCTCCCTACCTACAGTTTTCTGTCCCTAGAAAAAATGTTTTTTTTAATCACAATATAGCACAAGGACAATTCACTCACTGTCCTTACAGGTCCCTGGAAACAAGGACTTGCAGAGTGAAATAAACTGACACTCTCCCTACCTACAGTTTTCTGTCCCTAGAATAAATGTTTTTTTTAAGCACAATATAGCACAAGGACAATTCACTCACTGTCCTTACAGGTCCCTGGAAACAAGGACTTGCAGAGTGAAAGAAAAAAAACACTCTCCCTACCTACAGTTTTCTGTCCCTAGAAAAATTTTTTTTTTTAATCACAATATAGCACAAGGACAATTCACTCACTGTCCTTACAGGTCCCTGGAAACAAGGACTTGCAGAGTGAAATAAACTGACACTCTCCCTACCTACAGTTTTCTGTCCCTAGAATAAATGTTTTTTTTAAGCACAATATAGCACAAGGACAATTCACTCACTGTCCTTACAGGTCCCTGGAAACAAGGACTTGCAGAGTGAAAGAAAAAAAACACTCTCCCTACCTACAGTTTTCTGTCCCTAGAAAAAATGTTTTTTTTAATCACAATATAGCACAAGGACAATTCACTCACTGTCCTTACAGGTCCCTGGAAACAAGGACTTGCAGAGTGAAATAAACTGACACTCTCCCTACCTACAGTTTTCTGTCCCTAGAATAAATGTTTTTTTTAAGCACAATATAGCACAAGGACAATTCACTCACTGTCCTTACAGGTCCCTGGAAACAAGGACTTGCAGAGTGAAAGAAAAAAAACACTCTCCCTACCTACAGTTTTCTGTCCCTAGAAAAAATGTTTTTTTTAAGCACAATATAGCACAAGGACAATTCACTCACTGTCCTTCCAGGTCCCTGGAAACAAGGACTTGCAGAGTGAAATAAACTGACACTCTCCCTACCTACAGTTTTCTGTCCCTAGAATAAATGTTTTTTTAAGCACAATATAGCACAAGGACAATTCACTCACTGTCCTTACAGGTCCCTGGAAACAAGGACTTGCAGAGTGAAAGAAAAAAAACACTCTCCCTACCTACAGTTTTCTGTCCCTAGAAAAAATGTTTTTTTTAAGCACAATATAGCACAAGGACAATTCACTCACTGTCCTTCCAGGTCCCTGGAAACAAGGACTTGCAGAGTGAAAGAAAAAAAACACTCTCCCTACCTACAGTTTTCTGTCCCTAGAAAAAATGTTTTTTTTAAGCACAATATAGCACAAGGACAATTCACTCACTGTCCTTCCAGGTCCCTGGAAACAAGGACTTGCAGAGTGAAAGAAAAAAAACACTCTCCCTACCTACAGTTTTCTGTCCCTAGAAAAAATGTTTTTTTTAATCACAATATAGCACAAGGACAATTCACTCACTGTCCTTACAGGTCCCTGGAAACAAGGACTTGCAGAGTGAAAGAAAAAAACACTCTCCCTACCTACAGTTTTCTGTCCCTAGAAAAAATGTTTTTTTTAATCACAATATAGCACAAGGACAATTCACTCACTGTCCTTACAGGTCCCTGGAAACAAGGACTTGCAGAGTGAAAGAAAAAAAACACTCTCCCTACCTACAGTTTTCTGTCCCTAGAAAAAATGTTTTTTTTAATCACAATATAGCACAAGGACAATTCACTCACTGTCCTTACAGGTCCCTGGAAACAAGGACTTGCAGAGTGAAATAAACTGACACTCTCCCTACCTACAGTTTTCTGTCCCTAGAATAAATGTTTTTTTAAGCACAATATAGCACAAGGACAATTCACTCACTGTCCTTAGAGGTCCCTGGAAACAAGGACTTGCAGAGTGAAAGAAAAAAAACACTCTCCCTACCTACAGTTTTCTGTCCCTAGAAAAAATGTTTTTTTTTAAGCACAATATAGCACAAGGACAATTCACTCACTGTCCTTCCAGGTCCCTGGAAACAAGGACTTGCAGAGTGAAAGAAAAAAAACACTCTCCCTACCTACAGTTTTCTGTCCCTAGAAAAAATGTTTTTTTTAAGCACAATATAGCACAAGGACAATTCACTCACTGTCCTTCCAGGTCCCTGGAAACAAGGACTTGCAGAGTGAAAGAAAAAAAACACTCTCCCTACCTACAGTTTTCTGTCCCTAGAAAAAATGTTTTTTTTAATCACAATATAGCACAAGGACAATTCACTCACTGTCCTTACAGGTCCCTGGAAACAAGGACTTGCAGAGTGAAATAAACTGACACTCTCCCTACCTACAGTTTCTGTCCCTAGAATAAATGTTTTTTTTAAGCACAATATAGCACAAGGACAATTCACTCACTGTCCTTACAGGTCCCTGGAAACAAGGACTTGCAGAGTGAAAGAAAAAAAACACTCTCCCTACCTACAGTTTTCTGTCCCTAGAAAAAATGTTTTTTTTAATCACAATATAGCACAAGGACAATTCACTCACTGTCCTTACAGGTCCCTGGAAACAAGGACTTGCAGAGTGAAATAAACTGACACTCTCCCTACCTACAGTTTTCTGTCCCTAGAATAAATGTTTTTTTTAAGCACAATATAGCACAAGGAGAATTCACTCACTGTCCTTCCAGGTCCCTGGAAACAAGGACTTGCAGAGTGAAAGAAAAAAAACACTCTCCCTACCTACAGTTTTCTGTCCCTAGAAAAAATGTTTTTTTTAATCACAATATAGCACAAGGACAATTCACTCACTGTCCTTCCAGGTCCCTGGAAACAAGGACTTGCAGAGTGAAATAAACTGACACTCTCCCTACCTACAGTTTTCTGTCCCTAGAATAAATGTTTTTTTTAAGCACAATATAGCACAAGGACAATTCACTCACTGTCCTTACAGGTCCCTGGAAACAAGGACTTGCAGAGTGAAAGAAAAAAAACACTCTCCCTACCTACAGTTTTCTGTCCCTAGAAAAAATGTTTTTTTTAATCACAATATAGCACAAGGACAATTCACTCACTGTCCTTCCAGGTCCCTGGAAACAAGGACTTGCAGAGTGAAATAAACTGACACTCTCCCTACCTACAGTTTTCTGTCCCTAGAATAAATGTTTTTTTTAAGCACAATATAGCACAAGGACAATTCACTCACTGTCCTTACAGGTCCCTGGAAACAAGGACTTGCAGAGTGAAAGAAAAAAAACACTCTCCCTACCTACAGTTTTCTGTCCCTAGAAAAAATGTTTTTTTTAAGCACAATATAGCACAAGGACAATTCACTCACTGTCCTTCCAGGTCCCTGGAAACAAGGACTTGCAGAGTGAAAGAAAAAAAACACTCTCCCTACCTACAGTTTTCTGTCCCTAGAAAAAATGTTTTTTTTAAGCACAATATAGCACAAGGAAAATTCACTCACTGTCCTTCCAGGTCCCTGGAAACAAGGACTTGCAGAGTGAAAGAAAAAAAACACTCTCCCTACCTACAGTTTTCTGTCCCTAGAAAAAATGTTTTTTTTAATCACAATATAGCACAAGGACAATTCACTCACTGTCCTTACAGGTCCCTGGAAACAAGGACTTGCAGAGTGAAAGAAAAAAAACACTCTCCCTACCTACAGTTTTCTGTCCCTAGAAAAAATGTTTTTTTTAATCACAATATAGCACAAGGACAATTCACTCACTGTCCTTACAGGTCCCTGGAAACAAGGACTTGCAGAGTGAAAGAAAAAAAACACTCTCCCTACCTACAGTTTTCTGTCCCTAGAAAATTTTTTTTTTTTAATCACAATATAGCACAAGGACAATTCACTCACTGTCCTTACAGGTCCCTGGAAACAAGGACTTGCAGAGTGAAATAAACTGACACTCTCCCTACCTACAGTTTTCTGTCCCTAGAATAAATGTTTTTTTAAGCACAATATAGCACAAGGACAATTCACTCACTGTCCTTACAGGTCCCTGGAAACAAGGACTTGCAGAGTGAAAGAAAAAAAACACTCTCCCTACCTACAGTTTTCTGTCCCTAGAAAAAATGTTTTTTTTTAATCACAATATAGCACAAGGACAATTCACTCACTGTCCTTCCAGGTCCCTGGAAACAAGGACTTGCAGAGTGAAATAAACTGACACTCTCCCTACCTACAGTTTTCTGTCCCTAGAATAAATGTTTTTTTTAAGCACAATATAGCACAAGGACAATTCACTCACTGTCCTTACAGGTCCCTGGAAACAAGGACTTGCAGAGTGAAAGAAAAAAAACACTCTCCCTACCTACAGTTTTCTGTCCCTAGAAAAAATGTTTTTTTTAATCACAATATAGCACAAGGACAATTCACTCACTGTCCTTACAGGTCCCTGGAAACAAGGACTTGCAGAGTGAAATAAACTGACACTCTCCCTACCTACAGTTTTCTGTCCCTAGAATAAATGTTTTTTTTAAGCACAATATAGCACAAGGAGAATTCACTCACTGTCCTTCCAGGTCCCTGGAAACAAGGACTTGCAGAGTGAAAGAAAAAAAACACTCTCCCTACCTACAGTTTTCTGTCCCTAGAAAAAATGTTTTTTTTAATCACAATATAGCACAAGGACAATTCACTCACTGTCCTTCCAGGTCCCTGGAAACAAGGACTTGCAGAGTGAAATAAACTGACACTCTCCCTACCTACAGTTTTCTGTCCCTAGAATAAATGTTTTTTTTAAGCACAATATAGCACAAGGACAATTCACTCACTGTCCTTACAGGTCCCTGGAAACAAGGACTTGCAGAGTGAAAGAAAAAAAACACTCTCCCTTCCTACAGTTTTCTGTCCCTAGAAAAAATGTTTTTTTTAATCACAATATAGCACAAGGACAATTCACTCACTGTCCTTCCAGGTCCCTGGAAACAAGGACTTGCAGAGTGAAATAAACTGACACTCTCCCTACCTACAGTTTTCTGTCCCTAGAATAAATGTTTTTTTTAAGCACAATATAGCACAAGGACAATTCACTCACTGTCCTTAGAGGTCCCTGGAAACAAGGACTTGCAGAGTGAAAGAAAAAAAACACTCTCCCTACCTACAGTTTTCTGTCCCTAGAAAAAATGTTTTTTTTTAAGCACAATATAGCACAAGGACAATTCACTCACTGTCCTTCCAGGTCCCTGGAAACAAGGACTTGCAGAGTGAAAGAAAAAAAACACTCTCCCTACCTACAGTTTTCTGTCCCTAGAAAAAATGTTTTTTTTAAGCACAATATAGCACAAGGACAATTCACTCACTGTCCTTCCAGGTCCCTGGAAACAAGGACTTGCAGAGTGAAAGAAAAAAAACACTCTCCCTACCTACAGTTTTCTGTCCCTAGAAAAAATGTTTTTTTTAATCACAATATAGCACAAGGACAATTCACTCACTGTCCTTACAGGTCCCTGGAAACAAGGACTTGCAGAGTGAAAGAAACTGACACTCTCCCTACCTACAGTTTTCTGTCCCTAGAATAAATGTTTTTTTAAGCACAATATAGCACAAGGACAATTCACTCACTGTCCTTCCAGGTCCCTGGAAACAAGGACTTGCAGAGTGAAAGAAACTGACACTGTCCCTACCTACAGTTTTCTGTCCCTAGAATAAATGTTTTTTTTAAGCACACTATAGCACAAGCACAAAACACACTGACACTCTCCCTACCTATCCTTCTCTTTCCCTAAACTAAAGGAATCCAGGTTAAGCAAGAAAGAAATAACAGTCACTGTCCCTGCCTATGCTGCTCTATCCCTGCTCCGGAACACACTACACTAGGCCGCCGTGCTGGCGGCCTTTTATAGTGTGGGGCGTGTACTAAACACCCTCAGCAATAATTGGCCACAGGCATCCTGCCTGTGGCCAATCATTGCTCTCCTCGCTGCCGGCGCTGTGATTGGCCAAGCATGCGGGGTCACAGTGCATGCTTGGCCAATCACAGCGCCTGGATGACACTGCGATGGCGTAGTGCATTGTGGGCCGTTCGCGTCACTCGAATTTGGCGCGAACGGCCCAAATCGTTCGATCTTCGTCGAACGATCGAACAGCCGATGTTCGAGTCGAACGTATGTTCGACTCGAACACGAAGCTCATCCCTAATGTTTAGTCAGAGGTCAAGTTGACCAGGATTTATTTTGTTTATATGTTTCTTTTGGCTTTGCTGTGTTTTGTCACCGTAAATAGAAAATAAACCGCACCTTTTTTTTGATTTTGAAAACCACAACCTCCGTTTGCTGGGCCTGTTTTTGTGTGGGGAGCCCATCCCGGGGGTCACACACACCCGCTGCCAAGCTAACCCCCTCACAATAGGTACATCTTACAAAATGGGTTTCAACTTAGTAAAATAGCCACTTTAAATAAAGTACAAACAGATCATGAATCATGTAAGGAAGTAGGAGTGTGTCTAAAACGGACAGGTCAATAGAACACTAAGTTGATATCAGAACCCTTTACAAAGAATAAATACAGCCATAGACAGTTTGAATCTCATGCAGATCGAATCTCAGCTGGTTTAGCAGGGACAGGCTGAGATTCGAGCCATGTGTGGGCAGGCTGATTTTACCCAAGTTCTTTGTTCGATCAAGAAAATAGCTTCATCTATGACTGGCTTTAGAGATAAAGACAGTGTCAGAATGTTTATACTGAAATATTTAACAGTTTTATATTTATGAAAAAAAAGCAAGCATCTGTGATTAAGGAGATTCCAACTTATTTAGACAAATCAACAAAATAATTAAATGTTTTTATTTGCACTAACCTGAAGACAAGTGGAGTACAAAAAGATGTTCAAAAATGTATATATTTATCTATTAAAATCAGTGCAAAATAATATCAAATATAGCTGGTGACAAGCAGAGAATATGGATCAACATTTCAATAAAGTGGATGATACAGATAATGAGGAAATTAACCACAATATCTTGTTTTAAAATATCAATGTAACAAAACTGAGTAATTTTTTTAAGAGTGATTAGGTATATAATCAGTGGCTTATCAGAATGTGAAAACAACAAGGTGTTGACTATGACACATGACCTTTCTCAGACAACAAACATTTACAAGCTCAAATTATTCTAACGGCACATGGACAAATTTGTTATACCATGTACGGAGTTGAGGATTTTAACCAGACTTACATTTAATGTAAAGATAATTTCCAATAAGTTATTTTAATTAAAATATACATCATCACTAAACCATTTACTAGAACCTGAAATGAGCTTCAATGAGATGATACAAATAGGTGTATCCCTCTCTTTGATTTAAAAAGGAAAACAATTCATACTGCAGTTAAAATTATATTTCAATTCAAATCTATAGGCTACAAGGACTAATAGGTTTAGTTATATGTATGTTCAAACAATTTCCTACAGATAATAAGAAATGTATACTTTGTCCAGAAAACCCAAAATCTTTTGTCTGAGAGATGTCAGCTGTTTGTTCCAATGGACTCCTCTTTCTTCCATGATTTTTCCATTCCCCCCTCTCTCAATCTATTCTCAAACTCTTATCCCCCTGTCAGAAACCATGAATCAGACCGAGACAGAAGTACAGTTAAATCACACTTGTTTAATAATAACAGTAAATAGAACAAACGTAGTCAAAACATAGCCAAAGTTCGGTAACCGAAACGGATAATCAGACAAACCAGAAAGTCAGGAAGCCAGGGATCAGCATAGTGGAACAGCAAGCATGATCTGGAGCCAGAAGGAATGTCAGCCAAGCAAGTCTTTAACAGGAGCGCAAGGCAAAGGCAGAGATCATCTGGGCTGGATGGCTTAAGTAGGCAGGACTGACGAGCAGGATATCATCAACAGGTGAGCCACTGTGGAGAGATAGGAGCTGGCTCAGAGAAGGAAGCGCTGAACCCAGCCCTGACACACCCAAGGAAAATAGGCGTAGGATGTGCTTTCCACGTAATCAATGCTGTTAAATTACGTCTTATTTACTATGTAACCATGGCACAACTGCCTAAGGGGGCAGTATTGGACCCATCCACATAGCTACCAAAAGGGGGCAGTGTTGGATTAAAAATGATTTTGTAACTTTACTTAAAATGTCAAGCTATCACTTCAAGTAACCTTTGACCTGATCCTTGATCAAAATCATAAATATAATAGGGATATTTATTCTATAGCAGGCCTGTCAGACTTCTCGTCTCTTTGTAGAATATATTGCTTTAAGTAAGTCTGAACAATGCAATTTGTTTTTACTTCAAATACCTTTGGTAGTGAGGTAATGGTTTTCTCAAAATACAATGACTATTTTACATGTATTTTCACTCTTATCCATAATATTTCAAACATGCTACTATCATATTAATAATATACATGCTAATTTGTTTCAATGAGTAAAATCAAACCATATTGATATATGATATATTAATGAATATATGTTGGATATTATAAAAGTACATAAACCAAAATATGTGAGATTATTAAATTAAGAAGGCATAGAATTGCCCCATACAGTGTATTAATAATACAATAGAAATGATTGCTAATATAATTATGTGCGGTTAATACTACTTGTTCATAAGGCAACTTTTAAATGAGCTCCTTTTTCTTTTTAGTAATGAGAGAAAAACAATTCACAGTCTCTATTTATTGTTCTAGTTGAGACATGAACCATCAATCTCACTATACATATTCTGGCACCATGGCCAGTCCTATCTCGTCTGGTTGTCTGGGATCCTCACAATTTATGACCTGGGAGAATAGGTGAAAAAATGTTTAAAAATCTCTCGTAAGAGACTCTATTCACAAGAAATGAACTTACATTAACCTTCTAACAAACAGAACAAGAGGGTTTCCCATATGCCCATGAAACCATATATAAAATAATATGTATAGGGTATAGGCCTTAGAAATTAATGCTTTTTACCCTCAACAGTTCTGGCAACAGGTTGTATTGAGGGTGGAGGTGAGTTAGAGAGGAGGTATGGGGTGGAGGGGGAGAATAAACAAGGCTGGAATTGTGGAGGGGAGAAAGGGCAGAGTGGGAAGTAAATAAGGAAGGATGGAAAGATTAATAAAAATATTAATTTAAAAAAATACAGATGGGGTACAGATGGGGTTTGTCCAAGACAACTCTATGAAAAAAAGGAAGGCATAATATAAGAGCGATCGAGGTGGAAAAACACATTTTGATCATGACAGACTCAGGATCCAGAAAGATTATTTTTATATTGCTCCTAGTAAGTATAATGAATCCAGGCAGGGCAGCCAACACAATTCTTGGGGCCTCTTATACAGCTTTGGGCATGGCCGCCCTGGAGCAGAGAATCGGTAGGGGGGGTGCTGCCGAAAATATGAAAGTATCAGATCACCGCTTCCTTCTTCGCTCTCCTGCCGCGAGCAGAGAACCGTGTGGGGGGGTGGGGGGTTGGTGCCGAAAACCTGGAAGTGTCAGGTCACCTCTTCCTTCTCTCTCCTGCCACGACCAGAGAAGGGGGGATTCGAAAGTTTCAGCTCACCTCTTCCTTCTCTCTCCTGCTGTGAGCAGAGAAGGGGGGGGATTCACCTCTCTCCTGCGGGCCCCTGGGTACATTTGGGTCCCTTACTCGTGTACTACTCATAATATTGATAATATTGTTTACTTTATTAAAAAAATATATTGTTTACTTTATTGAACCAGAGGGAGAAATTTGGGTGTGAAGTTTGCTTCCATTTATCTTGTATGCAAGAACTTGCTGTATTAGGATGATGTATGTAAAGGGAAGTTTCATATTTTTAAATGGGTTTGTCATTCCAATGTATAAGGTATGTTTCTACGTTGTTTGTTAGGTCAGAGGTGAACCTTTGCTAGTCATTCCTGGCTTTTTATATGTCTTGGGTTCTCCAACAGCAAAATCTCCTTTTCATATTTCCTGACTGTGATGGGGCTGGACGGTGTACTCAGCGGTACCTAAATTTAGAGTAGTATGCTCATGGATGAATGCCCGAAACACAAGCACTTTGCCATCAGGGCATTCATCCCTAGGCAAAATCCAGCCCACACATGCCTACCGCTATTTTCACCATTCAGCCCTCTTTATCCACAGCAGCTGTTGGTCAGCCTCCCATGACAGGCTGTCCTTCACCCACAGCTAAACACCAGAGGTTTATGCGCTAGGGCTAAATGCCCAGTGTGCATGGGGCCTAATAGTTTGTGCTATCATAAAATATAAATTAACTTTCATTTTTAGGGGGTGTGGCCTAGCGCAGGATGTGATCAGACGTGTTCCTGAGCAGCTCCAGTCTCTCTCTCTACAATCCTGCTCCATCCTGGTCGCACCTTGCCGACACACAATTCTTTTAATGCCTAATCCCTCCGGGTGTGTCTCCTGCATACCTGGAGGGCATTTTGGTGGATGGGAAAGCGGTGTGTGAAGAAACAAGCCCCGCCGAGGATGAACTTCACCACCCGCACTGGCCAAGTTGGCCGCCGGAGCACTGTCCTTGGGCCTAGTGCATCACCAGCCTCCACTCCGGTCCTCTTTGGGGACAGCCAGGAGGTGTCCCCACCACCCTCACCGGAGAATCCCGACCCCGCAGCCGTCCCATTGCGAGCGACCCCGGGCTCGGGGGCCGCAAACGGCGGTAAGGAGCCTTTTCTGGCGGAGGTTCTGGCCATTATTAAGGTAAACCATGCGGACCTTGTGGGGAAGGTGGATGGGCTGAAAATAGACTTTGCTTTTATGCGGCAGGACATGCACAACTTGCGGGGTTGGGTTCTGAAACTGAGCAATGCATTAGTGGCTTGGAGGACACGGTTGCTCCTATCCTGCCCAAACTTAATACATATGGGGGGAAGATCGCCACCCTGGAAGATAAGGTTGATGACCTCGAGAACCGCTTACGCAGAAATAACCTGCACCTGGTGGGATTGCCTGAGCGGGTGGAGGGCTCTGACCCTGTTGCCTTCCTGGAGAGCTGGCTTGAACAAGAATTTGGCCGTGAACAGCTTTCCCCCCGCTTTGTGATTGAAAGCGCCCACCTGGTGCCTGGGCGCCCCCTTCCTGAGGGTCGCCCCCCCGTACGATGGTGATCCGTCTTCTTAATTACAGGGAACGGGACTACATTTTGGGGGCCGCCAGGAGGAAGGGCAGTCTCCGGATTAACAACGCAGTGGTGTCCCTCTTCCCAGACTACTCTGCGACGGTCCGCAACCATAGAGCCAGCTATCAGCGTGTCAAGCAGAAGCGCCGGAAGCAAGATATTCAATACTCCATGCTGTTTCCTGCCACGCTCCGGGTCAGCTACCAAGGTAAAGCCTATTTTTTCCAGTCCCCATATGATGCCCTGTCCTGGTGGGAATCGCTGCCTTGTCCACCTAAGCCTCCTGCCTGATGCCGACCCTGCTGGAACTGATGTTTCCTTGTCACCCCTGTTCTCATGGTCGTTTTCCCACAGATTTTTTTATTTTTGGTTCTTTATTTTGTTGATTTATTGCTGCTGACTGTGGGTGATCAGACCAATCTCCTGCGGGAGAGTACCTGGCCTTGGTCCCCCTGGCCTTGGCCTAGCTGCCTTGTTTTTTTTTTTACCCCCCCCTTCTTTTGGAACATTTTCATTGACCACTGACTTTTTGTTTTTTGCTTTGACACTTTTCTTGCTCTCTGCTACAGGCCATGCGCCCCTCGCATGGTTCAAGTTTGGGGTATAGGCCCTCTCCTCTTTTTTGGAGCAGGGCAGGGGTACTGTTGCCCTTTTTGGGCGCCTTTTTTCCTGTTGAATTTAGTTGTTTTTTTGTGTGTATGGATGATTGTGTGTGCAGCACTGCGACCCTTCTTTGTTCCTGTGACTGTGGCCGGTGGTGGGGTGCTTCCTGGCTACCCCTTCTCTCTCCCTTCCCTCCTTGACCCAGTGATTTTACTGCCAAACCCATGGCTGAGGTGACTGTTTGTTCGTGGAATGTCCGCCGGCCTGAAGTCCAAATTTAAAAGAACGTCTGTTTTTGAGGCACTGAAGCATATTAAATTACATATTCTATGCCTCCAGGAAACTCACCTCATGGGGTCCAAGGTGATGGCCCTCAGGAAATACTGGGTGGCTCATCACTATCAATCCACTTACTCTAACTATGCCCGGCGGGTGGCTGTCCTTATCCGTAAGGGGTTACCCTTCCTATGTCACCAAGTTATCCTTGACCCTAAGGGGCAGTATGTCATCCTACATGTGTCCATCCATGAGACCGCCCTGATTCTGGTCGCGGTGTATCTCCCTCCTCCGGTCACGGCTGCAGTGTTTTCTGAACTCAGTGTCCATTTTGCCTCCCTACTTGCCCTATGCTTATCCTTGGGGATTTTAATTCAGTGTTAAAACCTGATTTAGATAGGCTGAAACCTTTACGGTCTCAGTCCAAGTTGTTTCGTGAGTGGTGCACTACTTATGGATATGTGGATCTGTGGCATTGGAAATATCCCACTGCTAGAGTGTACTCCTGCCAGTCTAGGTCCTATGCCGCCCTTTCCAGACTTGACTATGCACTGGTCACGGGGGACTTTCTGCCCTGTGTCAAGTCCGTGGAGTACCTATCCCAGACGGAATCTGACCACTCTATAGTACAGGTGGGTTTAAGTTTGGGTCATCGGCCCTCATTTCAGACCTGGCGTCTCAGTCCTCTCTGGATTTCTACGCCAGAGATTTCTGAGGCTATTCTGACTGACATGGCCGTCTACTGGTCCCTTAATGTTGGCTCTGCTTCCGAAGGCCCTGTCTGGGACGCCTTTAAGGCGGTTGTTAGGGGCTCTTATATCTCCCGGATTAAGAGTTATAGATCCAAGGGGCGGGTGACGCAGGAAGCCCTTCAAAAGGCTCTTGAGGAGGCTCGCGCCCGCCACACGGATGCTCCTTCCTCTAAAACTCGGGGTATGTTGACAGAGGCCCATAGGGTGCTACAACTTCACATGATAGATCTGACCAAGAAACAGCAGCTATACCTCTCTGCTCGTATTCACGAGCATGGGGGGAAGAATGGTAGGCTCCTCGCTTATCTTGCCCACACTGATTTCCAAGATACCTCGATTGCCTCCATCCAACTCCCGGACGGCTCGACCACCTCTGACGCTCTAGTTATCAACCAGACTTTTGCAGACTTCTATTGCACATTGTACAGGGGTGCAGACACCCCTTCCGAACCTGACTTCCTAGGCTTTTTTTAATCCCTTGACCTCCCATCACTCAGTAGCTCCCAGCAATCTCTCTTAGATAAGCCCATTACTCTGGAGGAGGTCACTGCGGCTATTGGACAATTGCCTTCCAATAAGACTCCGGGCTTGGATGGCCTCCCCTCGGAGTGGTTTTAGGCCCACGTAGAGGTGTTGGCTCCCAGGCTCCTCAAGACATTTCATGACTCCCTTGTATTTGGAAAGCTCCCTGATACTATGAATGAGGCCCTTATAGTGGTGATACCCAAGCCTGGTAAGGATAAGTTGCAATGCACATCCTATAGGCCCATCTCTCTCCTGAACAGTGACGCCAAAATTCTAGCAAAGATACTCGCCCTCAGACTTCAGACGGTCATTCTATCCCTCATACCCCCGGATCAATCCGGATTCATGCCTGGCAGGAGTACATTTGATAACATTCGTAGACTGTTCCTGCACGTTCACAGGGCTGCACACGCAGAATGTAGTGGTTTGGTCCTCTCCTTAGACATACTAAAAGCTTTTGACACTGTTAGCTGGCCCTTTCTTTGGGAAGCTATGGCTACGATGGGGATTGGACCATGTTTTCTCCAAATGGGCCCGATTGCTGTATGCGGACCCGAGGGCTAGGGTCCGCACAAATAAGGATGTCTCACGTTCATTCTCTGTGGGGAGGGGCACCAGACACGGGTGCCCTCTCTCTCCACTTCTGTTCGTGCTGGCCATTGAGCCTCTGGCTCTGGCAGTGCGGCAGACGTCCGAGATTGGGGCATCCGGTCAGGCCTGTTGATAGAGAAGATTTATCTCTACGCAGATGATGCCCTGGTATATTTGGATGGCAAGGAGAGTTCCTTTGATAAGTTGTTACAGGTGGTTGAGGAGTTTGGTGCGGTCTCGGGTCTTCGGGTGGGCTGGGAGAAATCCCAGGCCTTTGTTGTCTGCCCCCAGTTTCCAGCTGAATACTTACAGAGGTCACATGTTCAGCTAACGTCTTCTTTTAAATATGTGGGTATATAGATACATGCTGACCTCTCTAGGTATGAGGAACTTAATGTCACCCCAATAGTTCAACAAATGACGGTCAAATTCCGTACCTGGTCATCATTGCCCCTTAATTTAATTGGTCGCATAAATATCTTTAAAATGATTTTTTTGCCAAAATTCCTTTATTGTTTCCGAGCTTCCCCGGTTTTTCTCTCCAAAACTTTTTTTGCAAAACTTGACTCCGCCCTCTTTGGTTTTGTTTGGAACGGTTGCCAGCCCCATATAGCCAGGTCCTCCCTCCAAGCAGCCAAGGCTGTGGGTGGACTGGCTTGCCCGAACCTGCGGCACTATTTTCTCGCCTCCCAGCTCACCTTTGTCCATGACTGGATGCACTCTAACCCCCAGACTCCCGCCACTGCTTTCCTGCTCTCCTTATTTGAATCTCCCACTTCACTGCGGGATGAATTACATAGATCTAAGAAGGTTGGGGGCTCTAGACTCTCCCCTGTGGAGGTGGGTTTTATGGCATGGAGAGAGGGAGGGAAAACACTGTCTCCATCCTCACCTGGGGTTTCTCCGCAGACTCCTCTGTGGCAGAACCCAAACCTTCCTGAGCTCTTTGGCCATCCGGATTCGGTATGGTGGGCATGTTTTGGGGTCACATATCTCTCTCACATAGTTGAGGAGAATAATCTGATGCAATTTGAGACACTCAGGCTTAACTATGGTCTCGAAAACGAATTTCTCTTCAAATATCCCCTATTGAGGCACTCCCTGCGGACACAATTTGGGTCCTTGACCATAGAGCTCACGGAATCTTCCATTGAAGACCTCCTGTCGTTTCCAGAAATGGCCAAGTTGGTGATGTCCTTTTATGGCTGCCTCCATGGGGTGGGAGCGTATCCCTTTCAGAATTCTCACCGCAAATGCCTGAGCTTTCTGAAGAGGATTGGGAGGAGGTAACAGAGATATGCTTTCAGGATATTATTAGCACTGCTGATCTATTAGTACAGTTTAAGTTCATTCATCATTTACACTATACGCCTGCTAGGCTGGTTAAGATGGGGCTGGGTCATGATATTGCATGTGTTAGATGTAACACGGTTGCTGCTGATTTCTTTCATATGTTTTGGACATGTCCGGGACTCTCCGCCTTCTGGAGGGATTTATTTGCCTTTTTTGCCGACAAATTGCACCTGCCGATACCCCACACGCCGGAGGTTGGGTTGTTGGGGGTGCTGAATGAACATGTGCCTCGTACTCATGTCAGGACTTTGCTATGTCTACTGTTATTTTATGCACGTAAAACCATTTTGCTACACTGGAAGGATGCGGGCCCCCTTTCGGCTCATGCAGTCTTTCGAATTGTTCATGGACTCCTCCCCAGATTCAAACTGATTTACAAGAGTAGGGAATGCCCTAAGAAGTTTACTAAGGTCTGGTAGCCATGGCTGGATGTCTCAAAGGACTTCTGGGGGGAGGTCCTGTTGTGGAATTTCAGGCTGTTGTTTACAGAGCACACAGCCTATAATTCCTGTGCTATCTAAGCACACACTTTAGATTCATCTTTTTGCAATAATGTTGTCTTTAAGTTTGCTAAGTTCCACTCACCGTTCATCCCATCATTCATTCAAGGAAAGCACCAACACAGGTCTTATCACCAAGTCATCCCAGAGCCGACTGTCTAGCCGACGCCTACTCAAAGACTTTTTTTAGCTTCCAAAGATCTCACAGACATGAGGTGATTGGCTGCATTAACCAATCACCTCCCCCATGGGAGGTGACATCACAGGATGTCCCTTCCACACAGGAAAATGACAATACAAGGACATCCCCTCCAACAGGGTTTAAATATATACAATTCAATACAATAATACAATGCATGATGGCTAAAGTCTTATGGGCGTGTCCAGGCAGGGAAAGCGCGCATGCTCCCAGCAAACGAAGCCGCATTGCTTTAAAACATGGACGTTCTCCCTGACTATGAAACGATCATAAGCTCTCATATTACTGCTGATAAGAATCCTTATTCTGCACTATTCCATAGAATAACGCATATTCAGATTATACTATTATTGAATGGGGGAGGGAGGCTATCTGCAGACGCGCGCTACGAATCCCAATCAATGTTGATCAGACACAGCAGAGACAAGAGCACGCATCTGCCTATAACCAATGATGTTGTTGCAGAGCGAGCATATCCCCTCCTCAACGATCGTCCGTGCTAATGCACAGAGGGCCCCCGTCGGTGGACATATCCGCACCCTGCAAACATCACACTCCAACCTCAAGACGTTTTCCCCTATCAGACGGGATTCAACCAGCCTCAGACTGCCCCAGCCAGCTCTTTAGGAGTACTAACACTGGGTGACACTATGACAATACATCATAAAAATCTCCACAACAGTCCTCTCCTCACAGCTCTCTCAGTAATTTTTATTTTTTATTTTCTGGTTGGGGGTCTATTATGGATTACTAACCCTATATCTGGGTGGCACTCACTGTATGAGTCATGGTGGTTATGTGGTCTACGGACCTTTAGCGCAATACTGATGTTATAGGGTCGTCTGTGCTGTACGGTTGAATGTTTTTGTATGTACGTGTGTGTGACTGGCTCTTATGTTTGTTTTTTGGGGTACTTCTGTTATTGCAGTCTGCCTATGCACTCATTTAAACTTTATGGACGATTCCATCTACAAGCTCAATTGTCAGACTGTACTGTTTTTGATTTATTTTGTATTGTTTCTTTTGAAAATGTGAAAATAAACACCTTTAAAAAAAAAAAATAACTTTCATTTTTACTTTATGTATAATAAAATGGTACTAAACTCAGTAGTGCACAATCCTGTTAAACACAGATCGGCACTGCAATCCACGTTCCAATCTAACGAGACATGTGACAGCACCATTGAAGTGTCCTTACTTTTATTGCAGTAGATGTTTTATTTCTTTCAATGCTGCTGAAGCTGGCACAAACCTCCTGATGCCATTCCCAAACCTGTTTCTGCCTTTCAACATCACTGCTGCAATCTCGAGCATGCGAGGTAGGATGTAGCAGAACCTAGTGACAGGAAGAGAAAAAACCTCTGAGCGCTCTAAGGACTGAGCTACAAATCCGGGGGTGAGGATCACCATGGCACATCGCAAAACACACTCACATACCTCCCAACATTTAAAAATTCCACTGCGGGACAACATAATTTAACATTCCACTGCCTGTCACTGAAGTTGTTGAGTGGGGGGGGGGGCGATACAGTTAGTTTTAGTTATTTTTTCCAGTACTTATGAAGTCCTTTTAGAAGTTGTTGTTGAGCGGGGGGGCGGGGGAGGGGGCGGGACCGCAATTTCATTTTTAAAGGACTTGCTTGGAAACAATGTTGAGTGGGGGGTGCAGCTGGGATATTCTACATCTACACACTGTTGTGCGGCGGGGTCCGCGGGATATTTCTGCCGATCGATCTTACCCGAAAAACCTGCAGAATCCGTGCGGGTTGGGAGGTATGCACTCACAGTACAATCAGTGTCAGTCAGCGTGCCGTCAATGCTGTGCAAATAACATAATCAAATAGAGAACAGGACAAAGACTCCTAAACCGCACATCTCCAAAAACATTTACAGGAAATTACATGCAAGTCTTATTTTAAAAAAAAATTATGGAGCTGAGTAAAGAAGTGCAGTTTACTACCACTTTAATAATTGTTTATGTTTTAGGTACTACCTGTCAAACTTCCTTACTACATTTTTACCATTTCGAGAAACGGCACACCTTTGATGGTTTGTGTATATATCTGAACATTGTGCCTTTTTTTTTCCATAATCCACATTCTCTTTTTATTTTTAAGCCAAAATATTAAATCAGTCATTCTACTTGACAGTATGTCTTGTCATATTTTTTGAATTAGCAGCAGGATTTTTTAGTAAACTGTACCTGGCCATTGTTACGTTATAAAGCCACAGCAGCTCACTTCATGCATTATAAAATAACAATGTTTCTGCTTTACATATTAGGTTCCTTCATTGTTAAATTTTCATCTCACATCCCAAGAAACCATAAATGTTTAATGTTAGGAGGATTTAAAAGTGCTGTGAAAAGAGCATTTTGAAACCAAATTGAACCTTCCAATATTATTATATTCATATTACCTTAATCTCTTTGGCACTATCTCTTGTACAAGTATTAACTCCTAATGAGTCATTGCCTATAAAAATATCTATGTATTGAAATGAACATGTACATTAAAATTGATTTTAGAATATAATCAGCTAGCAATCTGCTGACTGGTTCTAAGCTTAATATCAGGCAGGTAAAGAACCAAGCTTCTGTCAATAACAAATATGCAAGTCACAGTTTTAATCAATATACATTCTCTAAAGATGACATAAAATAGATGTGGCATCCACAAACAGTGAAATGGTTATGTATTAATTTTAATACTAAGTGTGATCATGGATGAGGTGTTCCATTTTTAAGGGAACCAGTCACAAATTGGCATTAGTAACAATCTGAAGGCCCACTCTTAAAGTGTTTGTTACCCCAACATTTCATATTCCTGATATGCTGTACCATGTACTCGTATGAGAACGTATCCTGTTCTCCTTGTATTCCTTCCTTTGTGTGAAGTCCCTTGTGTTCCTGCTGGTCCCTTTACTTTCTTATTAAAAACTGACCACACTAAGCAGAAGAGCACACTGTGATCAGTTCTCTAGCTGTTCAAATATGAAACATGTGGCATGGCTCTGCACAGGTTAATGCATGACCCCTGGCACAGACACAAGCAGGTAAAACAATGAAGGAAAGAGATGTGTTTTTATCACATTAACACTTTTGCATTTGTGATGCAACACATAAGAAATGGCAAGGCATTGATTGGACTCTGACCCAGAGCAAGAAGTTGCCTGTCCCTTTAGTGAATAGGGACAAGCTAGGTGAATGAATACATAGAACATAGGGAAATTGATTGGCCATGACAAACTGCAGCAGAAACATAGGAACAACATGATAAGATAACAGTGGTAGGCAAACAAATGATGCAGCGAATATACAGCAATTATAATACACGTAAAAACAACAAAAACCTTTATAAGTGTACAATACCTTTAAGGGTTCACATCACCTGTTTTCTTGTCAAACACTGTTTATGACAAGACAAGACTGCGTTTGACCCACCTTGCATACAGTTTAAACACAGCTCAGCATATGCTGCATCTAAAGAAAAGCAGCACAACACAAAGCAGGTCAAATTCTGCATTTTAACTGCTAGGTGTACTACTCAATTAAAGTCAAAGGGATTTTATTTATGAGCACTTGACATGCATTCCAGGAAAACAATGACTGTCAACACAAGTACCCATCAATATCTTACTATTATTACATTTATAAGCAGTGGATAAAAACATGCTCTTATAGGAACTTAAAAGAACTCTTATAACTCTTATAAATGGTAAAAAAATTGATATCTGTTGTGCCATTATGTAAAAAAGGAATCATATGCATTAAAACCAGGTTGATGAGAAAATTTTAGTGGCCCCTAGGGGTTATGGCGCAAGCCAAAATTGTAGCAGATGTATATCATCCAATGTTATTTCCTGTATTGTTCTGTTGTGACTGTCAGCGCGCATTTATACTCAATGCCTCCTCTGTAGTTCCGGCTCCTGTGAGCTCAGAAGGAGGTGGCAGGAGTAGTTTAGAGAGCAGGAGGTAAGAAAGGAAAGGACTTCCAATGACAACGCTGATCACAGACTGTGGGAAGAAGCACGGAGCTCGAGCACATGACTGGATAAGGAGGTGAAATCCAATGATGTGTCTGTATAAGGTAGCAGTGTGATGCAGAGTGTGGGGTGGGGGGCAGAGAGCCAGAGCATTGTATGTATAAGGCAGCAGTGTGATCCAGGGGGAGGGGGGCAGAGAGCCAGAGCATTGTGTTTATAAGGCAGCAGTGTGATCCAGGGGGAGGGGGGCAGTGAGCCATAGCATTGTGTGCATAAGGCAGCAGTGTGATCAAGGGGGAGGGGGGCGGTGAGCCATAGCATTGTGTGCATAAGGCAGCAGTATAATCCAGGGGGAGGGGGCAGAGAGCCGGAGCACTGTATGTATATGGCAGCAGAGTGATCCAGGGGGAGGGAGGCAGAGAGCCGGAGCATTGTGTGTATAAGGCAGCAGAGTGATCCAGGGGGAGGGAGGCAGAGAGCCGGAGCATTGTGTGTATAAGGCAGCAGTGTGATCCAGGGGAGGGAGGCAGAGAGCCGGAGCATTGTGTGTGTAAGACAACAGTGTGATCCAGGGGGAGGGAGGCAGAGAGCCGGAGCATTGTGTGTATAAGGCAGCAGTGTGATCCAGAAGGAGGGGGGCCGAGAGCCGGAGCACTGTATGTATAAGGCAGCAGTGTGATCCAGGGGGAGGGAGGCAGAGAGCTGGAGAATTGTGTGTATAAGGCAGCAGTGTAGTCCAGGGGGAGGGGGCAGAGAGCAGGAGCACTGTATGTATAAGGCAGCAGTGTGATCCAGAGGGAGGGAGGCAGAGAGCCGCAGCATTGTATGTATAAGACAACAGTGTAACCCAGGCAGAGGGGGGAAGAGAGCCGGAGCATTGTGTGTATAAGGCAGCAGTGTGATCCAGGGGGAGGGAGGCAGAGAGCCGGAGCGTTGTGTGTATAAGGCAGCAGTGTGATCCAGGGGGAGGGAGGCAAAGAGCCGGAGCATTGTATGTATAAGGCAGCAGTGTGACCCAGGCGGAGGGGGGCAGAGAGGCGGAGAATTGTGTGTATAAGGCGTGTAAACCTTATGTTAGTGGTCAGCAGGATTCAAAATTATGAGTTTAGTGGTCTATAAGGTCCGAAAGGTTGGCGACCACTCTATTTTTTTGGATTGAGCATGAAGTATAAGAGCCTCTGTATAGTTTGTATTGCCTTCTGTGTCCCTCAAACAGGGACATAGGCAAAACAAAAGCACATTATTAGTAGCGAGAAATGATAGAACTTTTGACAAAACTTGTATTGCTGTCTTTGCCTTCCTGTCCTGAGTACAGATTTCTCACACAGGTGTCACACAGACAGCTGGCATATATATTAGCTGCAGTTTAGATTTAAGAGCATGTGCCCTTTTGCACCTGTATGTACTATTTCTGCAAGTCATGATAACATCCCCTTTACATATAATTTGGGACATGGTACTCAAAATCTATACTTTTTTGGTTTTATATTGGTATATTGGCATATATTGCTATATGTTCTTTTCCCCTAATGCCAACTGGTATTTGTTCTTTTTTTAATAATGCCCAGCTGGTATATGTATTTTTTTTCCTAATTTCCCAACTGGGCTATTTTTTTTTAATTTATAAAAAAGATTTCTAGTAGCCTAAAAAATAAAGCATTCTAGGCTGCAATTCTCAACTTCAATCCAGAGCTGGATATTCCCTGCAGTGCTTAATTTTCATAACAAGATTGCCCTCAATCTTTCAGGCTTAGTGATATCAAGTGTCATTCAACCCAGAAGACTGAGAACATATTGTACTGTATATTCAGGGCGAGATCACACAGAGATACCGCCTTTCCTTTCACTGTCCAATTACAGGCTGGCAGAGGGCCGAGACTCTTTCCCACAAGGTAGCAATGTTCCGCTTCGAGCATACACTCAACAAACTCGGCAAAGAAACTCAAGCCCCTTTTTGCATGTTTTTAATGGCATGTCTTGCTTGCCGTGTTTGGAGTCATGAATAAAACTGAGAATGCAACTGAGACATGTGGTTTTTGCATGTTTCGTGAAAGCACCCAAAACTGCATGGTTTTGCCTGAGTTACACAAGTATGAATGTGCTACACAAGTATGATTGCAGCCATACTGCAGCAGGCTAAAATCAGGTCTTATGCCCTGCCAGACAGGATGGTACTGTGTGGTAGAGCTGTGTTAATCTAAGGACTGGATGGGTAAAAATACAAATACTTTGGCAAGTAAAACAACTCCTTTTTATGCATCTCATCTGTGCATTTAGCTGTTTGCCTGGAGTTCAGCTTTCCCCAACACGTATGGCATATGTAATGTTTGGGCATTCTGTTACCAAATTCAACAAAACTCTACAAAATATAGAAAAGTATCCATCGTTTGTTCAATAAAGAAAAGAAAACCTGGTGCCAAAAGGCACGGTTGTACCCCCTCTGGATTTTAATAGACAGACCAAGAGTGTATAAAAGGAGTAAATTTATTAAAAAAATATATTATGGATACAAAAAGTAATCATCATAAAATACATCAATAATACATCAATATTCATAGTACCCAAATATAGCCGTCTGTATGTAGAGCGAGCTGCTTTTGAGATGAAGTGGGCTAGCAGGATAGCATACTGGCGATGACACCTAACATGTTTCGGACCTCATTAGTCCTTCTTCAGAGGTTTTTTATGTCAATTGGATCAAAAGGATTCTACAAAGTAGATACGTAGTAAGGAATTAATGAAGGTAGTAACAACATATGTCAATATTTGAATAGATATACATGTCTCAAAATGCAGAAAGCAAATGGTATATCAACTGGAGATGTGATGGTAGGTGCTCCACAGGTCAGACAGTGTGGCCAATATGGACCCGGTGATGGAGAAGAGGGAACACAGATGGGGGGAGAGAGGACAGCAGATGCCACAACTACAAGGATCCCAAAGGAGTTGGAATGTGAGTTCCTGCCAAGGAGTGACCAACGGCCCAGGGGGTAATAAATGGAAAGACCATGTAGTTAGATGCTCATCTGTGTACACAAGAGCAAAAGAGAGTAGATTACTATTAACCACAATGACGAGGTATCGGGCAGTATGGCTATATGTATAACCAGTGAGTATATGCATCTAAAAGTATATGTATTGAGGTCACACCCAAACATGATCATTGACATGTAGGGGAGACCCGAACACCAGACTGGTGAGCCATTATGGGGTATAAAGGTAGTATAAAGTAATCTGCGTTAAATACCTCAGATGGTTGTGACATCTGTATGCGGTACATCCTCCCAGCAGCTCCACGCTGTCGAAATGGAGCGTGGAGTGCTGGTAGATATACCCATGTGGGGCCATAGATTGCTCCAATCACGTTTATAGCAATTGAGAGCAGCTGGTTAAAGTGGTGAGGACAGCAGCGATGTGTGATGACGCTGACTGTACGTCACGGGATCCCTCGGCGCCGCAAGCCTGCCCATAGGGCGGAGTTACATTCCGCGTCACCACACCACTGGCGCGCATGCGGCCACTGACCACATTTCAAGGTGAGACGCAAACAGGAAGGGAACCAGCGGAAATCCGTGGCTCCTATGGCCAAAAGGGGAGGGGGCCTAAAGGGGACCCACGCACACCAGCCGACCCCTACCCGCCAACGTTACCTGGGGGTCATGGCCGCGTCTGCATGATCTGTGGGAGGAGAAGGATAATAGATAAATACAGTTGGCCCATGAGAAATATCTTTATCATACAGAACTTGAAAAGTGGTTAGTATATTATAATGCACAATATGTCCATACCAGGGATGAGCCGAACACCCCCCTGTTCGGTTCGCACCAGAACCTGCGAACAGACAGAATGTTCGCGTGAACTTTAGAACCCTATTAAATACAATGGACTCGAACGTTCGAAATCTAAAGTGCTAATTATAAAGGCTTATATGCAAGTTATGGTCCTAAAAAGTGTTTGGGGACCCGGGTCCTGCCCCAGGGGACATGTATCAATGCAAAAAAAAAGTTTTAAAAACAGCCGTTTTTTCGGGAGCAGTGGTTTTAATAATGCTTAAAGGGGGCGGGTCTATACATGTAATAGACTGCGGAGGAAGTTCCCCATCAGGTCCGCTCAGACTCAGCCAATGACGGACAGCGCTGGACATCGGATCGCCGCGGGACACTGGATTTCACCGCTGGAATGGTTTTATTTTTATTTTATTTTTATTTTTTAATAAAGGACTTTTCCAAGGTGTGTGTGTTTTTTTTTTACATTTTTTGACACTTTCTTCGTGAAATGGTAGGGGTACAAAGTACCCCTTACCAATTCACATAGGGGGGGCCGGGATCTGGGGGTCCCCTTTGTCAAAGGGGTCTTCCAGATTCCGATAAGCCCCCCGCCCGCAGACCCCCACAACCACCGGGCAAGGGTTGTGGGGATGAGGCCCTTGTCCCCATCAACATGGGGACATCCTCCCCATGTTGAGGGCATGTGGCCTGGTACGGTTCAGGAGGGGGGGGTCTCTCGTCCCCCCTCTTTTCCTGTGGCCTGCCAGGTTGCGTGCTCGGATAAGGGTCTGGTATGGATTTTTGGGGGGACTCCACGCCATTTTTTTTTTAATTTGGGGTGGAGTTCCCCTTAAAATCCATGCCAGATCTGAAGGGCCTGGTATGGATATTTGGGGGAACCGCACGCATTTTTTTTTAAATTTGCGGCGGGGTTCCCCTTAATATCTATACCAGACCTGAAGGGCCTGGTAATTGAATTCTGGGGGACACCCACGCTTTTTTAATTTTTTTTTATCAATGACTTTTGTATGTATTGCCGGGAGCCGACAATTCATTAATAGCCGCGAGTCAGTTTTAAATGACTTTTTTTCCTTCAAAAATGACACTTTGTGCAGGGACAGTTCTAAGCACGGGAAACATGCGCCACTTAACATGCATGTCATACACACCCCCCAGGTACGAAATTTAAAGGAATATTTCACTTTTATTGTTTCACTTTAAGCATTATTAAAATCACTGCTCCCGAAAAAAATGACGTTTTTAAAACTTTTTTTTGCATTAATACATGTCCCCTGGGGCAGGACCCGGGTCCCCAAACACTTTTTATGACAATTACTTGCATATAAGCCTTTATAATTAGCACTTTAGATTTCTCCCATAGACTTTTTGAATTTGCCGCGAACACCCCAATTTGTTTGCTGTTCGGCGAACGGGCGAAAAGGCAATGTTCGAGTCGAACTCGAAGCTCATCCCTAGTCCATACATTTTATGGACATTTAAAGTGTTACTAAACCCAGGACCCTGTGTTCAGTATATCTGATCTCCCACAGTACGCAGAACATAGAAATTCAATAGTTTTAGTAAATATAAACTGCTAAATACTTTTTCTCATCAGCAGTTAGAGCAATCTTGTGACTTCTATCAGTGTCTGGTTGAAGCTTGTAGGAGGAGTTCTCCCATGATTGTCCTATGAGGATGCAAGACCCCTGTCCCTCTGTCTGGACAGTGCTGATTGGCCCCCATGCACTCTCCCCAAAAAAATAGAAAAATCTTACTAGCAATACACACCAAACTGAGCATGTGCAGCTTGTCTCCTAGCCTTGGTACTATCAGGAGATGGATTGGGGACTGTGAAAGAAGTGGTAGGATCAGAGAAGACTGGATCAAACAGCCTTTTTACACAATGCAGAGGATTAACCTCTTAGGTTCCACAGTGAGTATAACAAGCATGCTTTACTGCATATTAGACATGTGCACACTGAAATATTTTGTTTGGGAATTTCTGTTTCGTCCGAAAAATACATTTATTTTGTTACTTTGTTTTTATTTATTTTGTTCTGTTAAAAAATGCATCCATACGAAAATCCAAATGAATTAAGGTTGAATCTGTCAACTGAAGGCTTATGGTGTCTGTCAGATGTTCTAAGAAGATTCGATGAAGCAGTTAAACTGTACGACGCCACAATCGTACGTTTACGGTCGAATGCTCGGACCATAAGCTATAGTAGAATTCTAATGTTGTTTGACTAGTAATAATTATAATTATTAATTATTATTACTAGTCAAACAACATTAGAATTCTTCTATAGCCTATGGGCAGGAGCATTTGACCGTAAATGTCCGCTTACAGCGATCGTATGTTTTTAGCTGCTTCGTCGAATCTTCATGTTTCTATAATGTCAAATTTTTTCTCTCTATGTCGAATAATCGTGGACTAATAGAGTTATGTTAGGCACATTTGACCGCAGGTTCGATAGATACAAATCGCTATTGTCCCCGTCATGTCGAATCTTTCTATATATCTATATCGAACTGTTGACGCAATGATACGAAATACAATGGATACAAAAATAAGGCATTTTTAAATTTTCGGATTTTTCGAATTTCGGATTCTGTGCCTTCGTTATCATTTTGTTAAAACGAACACGAAAATCCCAGAAATTCGGAAGAAAATGCATTCGGACGAAAGCGAATGCACATGTCTACTGCATATACAAACTGATTTTACTGTTGCGGGTTTAATAATACTTTAAAGGAAACCTGTACCAAACTTGACTTTTCTTTCTGAAAATTGTAGTTTAGTATTTTTTTTCTGGGTCACTAACCTAGAGCAAGTATGCAGATCGGGAGTTCTTTATTCCTTATTTATCCTTTATACTTTTTCCAAGTCAGTGGCTTAAAATAAAATTCTTAAATCCAGGAGGGCTCTTGGATGCTTCCAGTGCTACAAGCTTTTGAGGCAAAAGCCCTGTCTGGCCTTTAAGAAGCCAGGCATGTCCAATGACTTCTGCTGGTCAATTAAGATGAAGATTCAAAGAATTTAATCTTTCTTTGATATTTTTTAATTAATAATAACTTGTGAATAATGTAGAATACAATTATCTATTGAATAATACATTTAGCATCACATCAAGAAAGATTCTATCAATTTCTAAAGGCTTAATAAAAATCCATCTTAAACCGAAAACTCAGCCTGGCTGAATGCTACAAGTAGATCCCCCAGGTCTTTCTTACCTGACAGATTCAAAAATCTATAAATTAATTTGCTATCGCTATTAAAACTAAACTAATATATGTTGTAGAGTAGAATCTGTACACTACACAAATATTTTTTATGTACCTGATGTTAAAAAAGTGAAGTATTCCTATATGATTCAAACAAATAATGTATGTGTAAAAAAAAAAACGAAGGTTAACGCTGCGCTAGAAATAAATAAATAATAAGTAAAAAAAACATCGACACAATTCTAATCTTTTTGACTCTATACACCACCACAATGTATTTGAAATAAAACAAACAAGATGTGCTTTAACTGCAGACTTTCAGCTTTAATTTGAGGGTATTTACATCCAAATCAGGTGAACGGTGTAGGAATTACAACAATTTGTATATGTGCCTCACACTTTTTAAGGGACCAAAAGTAATGGGACAATTGGCTGTTCAGCTGTTCCATGGCCAGGTGTGTGTTATTCCCTCATTATCCCATTTACAAGGAGCAGATAAAAGGTCCAGAGTTAATTTCAAGTGTGCTGTTTGCATTTGGAATCTGTTGCTGTCAACTCTCAATATGAGATCCAAAGAGCTGTCACTATCAGTGAAGCAAGCCATCATTAGGCTAAAAAAACAAAACAACCCCATCAGAGAGATAGCAAAAACATTAGGTGTGGCCAAATCAACTGTTTGGAACATCCTTAAAAAGAAAGAACGCACCGGTGAGCTTAGCAACACCAAAAGACCCGGAAGACCACGGAAAACAACTGTGGTGGATGAGTGAAGAATTCTTTCCCTGGTGAAGAAAACACCCTTCACAACAGTTGGCCAGATCAAGAACACTCTCCAGGAGGTAGGTGTATGTGTGTCAAAGTCAACAATCAAGAGAAGACTTCACCAGAGTGAATACAGAGAGTTCACTACAAGATATAAACCATTGATGAGCCTCAAAAACAGGAAGGCCAGATTAGAGTTTGCCAAACAACATCTAAAAAAGCCTTCACAGTTCTGGAACAACATCCTATGAACAGATGAGACCAAGATCAACTTGTACCAGAGTGATGGGAAGAGAAGAGTATGGAGAAGAAAAGGAACTGCTCATGATCCAAAGCATACCACCTCATCAGTGAAGCATGGTGGTGGTAGTGTCATGACGTGGGCATGTATGGCTGCCAATGGAACTGTTTCTCTTGTATTTATTGATGATGTGACTGCTGACAAAAGCAGCAGGATGAATTCTGAAGTGTTTCGGGCAATATTCTCTGCTCATATTCAGCCAAATACTTCAGAACTCATTGGACGGCGCTTCACAGTGCAGATGGACAATGACCCGAAGCATACTGTAAAAAGCAACCAAAGAGTTTTTTAAGGGAAAGAAGTGGAATGGTATGCAATGGCCAAGTCAATCACCTGACCTGAATCCGATTGAGCATGCATTTCACTTGATGAAGACAAAACTGAAGGGAAAATGCCCCAAGAACAAGCAGGAACTGAAGACAGTTGCAGTAGAGGCCTGGCAGAGCATCACCAGGGATGAAACCCAGCGTCTGGTGATGTCTATGCCTTCCAGACTTCAGGCTGTAATTGACTGCAAAGGATTTGCAACCAAGTATTAAAACGTGAAAGTTTGATTTATGATTGTTAATCTTTCCCATTACTTTTGGTCCCTTAAAAAGTGGGAGGCGAGTGCGCATGCGCGGAGTATCCAAGATGGCCGCTTGAGCCGGAGCTCCGTCACACCCAGCTCTAGCGCCGCTCACAGCACTGCACAGAGGGGTCACCGACGAGCCACAACGGGCGATCCGGACCCCCAGTTCACCAGGGAACCCCACCGCATGAGTGGAAGCCAGGTACGGAGAGACCTCGGGCCGCAATTTGACCGGGCTCAGCCGCCTGGGTGTACCAAGATGGCCGCCGCGGCCCAGCAACACGCCGCAAGCATGGATGGACATGCTGAGCAGAGGCAAATGATAGCGCCCGCCACCCTGTCATACACCCCAGCTAGTCAAAGCCTGCTCATGCAACAAATGACCCCATCCCCAGCATCTACTGAATCACTACTTAGCAGACACTTTGGGGACAATGCCGTACCTTTAGCCGGGACGCCCTTTTATTCACATCAAGGGGGCCCCTACCTTGCATCCCCGACTAATGAAGAAAGTCCCCATCACAATGATCTATTCCAGAAGTTATCAGCTTTACTGGAGAGGGGACTTGCCACTACAGCAGCCAAGATTACTGGCGATATAAAAGCTGACTTCCAGAACCTGGGATCCAGGATGGAAGCCATAGAGCACAAGCTGGATTTAACAGTAGCAACCACTAACCAGAATTCTGGCCACATCCAGACACTTCAAGATAGGCTAGACTCAGCCCTACTAAGAATCGATGAACTCGAAGATAGATCCAGAAGATACAACTTCAGAATCAGGGGTCTGCCTGAAACCTTTCTAGAGGTCTCACAAGCAACACAAGAAATAATTAAATCCCTGATCCCTAACATACCGCAACACCGCCTGGAATTGGACAGGGTTCATAGAGCCCTGGGCCCTCCTAGAAAAGATGGTTCCCCCAGGAATGTAATCGCTAAACCACACTTTTACCAGGTAAAAGAGGAAATAATTAAGCAATCCAGAGCGGCGAAACAGATCTCACATCAAGGTCACCCTATCCAAATTTTTGCTGACCTATCCCCTTCCACGATCCAGAGAAGACGGGCCCTGAAACCTCTCTTAGGGATCCTGGCCCAAAAGGACATCAAATACTGGTGGACATTCCCATTTGCAGTTAAATTCATTTTCAAGAGTAAACCCTACTCGTTCTCCAACTTCCAAGACGGAGAGAAGACCCTCCTTTCACTGAAGCTAATCTCGCTAGAATCGGATATGGACACATCAAACCCAGCCAACAACTCTACTAAACAGCCACCACCCGCCAGCCCCCTGACGCCTCTGTGGAACAACCCGAAATCGAAGAAAGCAAAAGACATTCGCCCGACCTGAGTGTTGCCGGCAGTTAATTCTATTTTTCTATTTCCTACTCTCTACCTTTACTCCCGAAGGGAGTACTTGTCAGAGACTTCCTCTCCTTCTGAAAGGGGCATTTGCAAATTCTATTGAACAAACTTTTTTCATATTCAGTCTATTAAGATATTGATCCGATCTCGGGTATCCCCCAATTGATTTTGCTTATAGTCCTGGTTAAGACTCTAAACGAGCCTGTTGGCTCATTATTTCCATCTGTTAGAAGACAGAAACCTTATGTTTCTCTTTTTGTAGTTTCTATGAGTTGGGCTCATAGTGGCCCCCTAATGTTAGTAGGTTGGTTGGTAGGTTGGTTACTGATCTAAATGTTTCCCTCAACTATAATAGATAGTAGCTCTAAGTTGTTCACCACATTGCCTGTTCTGAGAGGGGGCGGGTGAGGGGTAGATATCAAGATGCTCATCCCAGGGGACTGGAGGCCCTTCCTTTATGGGACTTTAAACCCTCTGTGCTAGTTATATCTAAATGAACAAAAGTTAGTTGGGCGCCGTGGAGCTGGGTGCTCAGCATGTGCCTCCGCCTATCCCTCAGTCTCACGAAGATCTGTGGGGTGGGTTGTCTGCCCGCAGTGGTGCAGACGCTTTTTGTAAGGTCTGGCCCGGGGGAAAGGTTATTTCCCCAGGGTGCTGACCGTCTTCCTATGAAGAGGCTGTCTATGGTCTTTTCCTCTCTACTTCCTATCTTGCTCTTTCTGTATCCCCCTTCCCTCTCCCTCTTCCCCTCCCCCTTCCACGTACTAAGATGCTTAACAATTGTGTTTCTCTCAGAATCCATCCAGGTTATCACTGAGGTTCCTAATCAAACTACACCTTCTCACAGAAGATCCATACAGAAGACAACTAGAGGTCCGGCTCACCCAAAGGTAAGTGACGCGGAGATAGACAGCACACACTCAACTCCTCTCCATGGCTAATGCACCAAAACCTACGCTTAAAATAGCTACCCACAACGCCCAGGGTCTTAATTCTCCAGTAAAAAGGAGAAAAATGTTTGACAGTTACAAATCCCTCAAACTAGATGTGGTATTGATTCAAGAAACCCACTTCCCTAAACGGTACAGCCCTACCTTTTTACACCATCACTTCCCAGTATTTTACTTGGCAAAGGCGGAAGACAAATCAAAAGGGGTCGCAATTTTATTTTCAAAATCTTGCAATTTCTCTTGGCAAGCCGAGTACAAAGATCCAGAAGGCAGGTTTCTCTTAGTGAAAGGCCTAATTGAGGGACACGTTTTCTCCTTTATTTCATACTATGCTCCAAATAAAGGGCAACTGAAATTTTTTCAATCAATGATGTCAACCCTGAGCCCTATGTTGGAGGGGACTCCCATCTTTGGGGGTGACTCCAACATGGCGCTTGATCATGGGCTAGATAAGTCCAACCCAGCCAAACCCATCCTAACTCGCCCCACCAGAGCCAGCCTAAAATTTGCTAGACTACTCCATGCGCAAGGTTTGGCGGACGTTTGGCGTGAACAGAACCCAATGACAAGAGACTATACCCATTTCTCTAACCCCCATCAATCCTACGCCAGGATAGATCACATTCTCATCCCCTCACATCATCTTCCACATGTTAATGATGCCCGGATTATAGACACGTCACTCTCTGATCACTCTATTGTGTCAGCATCTCTCGACTCACTCTCACACAGACCCAAGCATTTCCAGTGGAGGCTTAATGAGTCAATTTTATCAGATCCCATTAACGTGATCAAGATTAATAAAGCACTGTCCGAATACTTCTCTTTAAATAATGATGGGGAGGTATCCGCAGAAGTATTCTGGGCAGCCCATAAAGTAACCGTCAGAGGTAAACTTATCCAACTCGCATCCAAAATCAAAAGAGAAAGATTGGCTGATATTGTTAGGTTGGAAAAAATGTACGCTTCCCTCAGAGCCCAACATAAAAAAGACCCGACCAGAATTAGCATGACACTAATAGACTCTGTCAGACTGCAACTTAACTTAGCCCTAACAACACGAGCTGAAAAATTGATCCGATGGAGCAGAGCTAAATTTTACACTCAGAAGGACAAATTAGGCAGGATGCTGGCCAATAAACTCACCCCCAGGGTGAGGCTAAACACAATCCCTAGGATCAAATCTCATAATCAGACCACAACTTCTGATCCCTCCAAAATCCTTACATCTTTCAGAGAGTTCTATGACAAGCTTTATAGTGCTGGTCAGCAGGTCTCCGCTAGTTCCATCTCACATTTTCTAGACACCCTTCCTATTCCTAAACTCTCTGATGATCACAAAACCATCATGGATGATCCAATTTCAGTGGAAGAAACCATGGAGGTTATCAAAAACCTAAAGGGGGGAACAGCTCCAGGTCCGGATGGTCTATCGGTGCCCTACTATAAAACCTTCTCAGCGATAGTAGCACCCTTTATGACCAAATTTTTTAACGAAAAAACTTCAGGTTGCTCCCTAAAAGCTGACCTAAACACAGCCTACATTACTGTTATCCCGAAGCCCGATAAAAATCCAGAAGAGGTAGCAAACTACAGACCAATATCGTTGATAAATAACGATTTAAAGATCCTCACCAAAATCCTAGCAAACAGACTAAACTCCTTCATAAGCTCCTATATACACAAAGACCAAGTGGGATTTATCCCAGGTAGACAGGGCCCTGACCAAACTAGAAGAGCTATTGATATAGTCTCGATCTTACAGTCTAACTGGCCAGGTGGACCTAAGCAACAGGGAATGCTACTTTCCCTGGACATACAAAAAGCATTCGACACTGTGTCCTGGCAGTACATCTTTGCCCTGTTAGAGCATTGGGGCTTTGGGAATCAATTTATCGGAACTTTGAAAGCACTATACTCCACGCCCACGGCGCGTATTCGAATTCAAGGACATTACTCCTCCCCGATCCACATAGCAAGGGGAACAAGGCAAGGATGCCCGCTGTCACCCGTAATCTTTGCATTGGCCATAGAGACATTGGCGATAGCTATACGAGAGAATCCTGACGTAAAGGGGGTTTCCTGTGGGCCCCAAATGCACAAATGTGGGTTGTTTGCGGATGACTTAATACTCTTTATTACCTCCCCTCTAACCTCCCTCCCTAGTTTGAATAAAATTCTTTCCTCTTTTGCGACAGTATCAGGTTTGCAGGTTAACTTTGCCAAATCCCAAGCCCTAAACATCTCTCTTAACCCCGAGATGGTCTCCCTACTTAAAATTAATTTTAAATTTGCCTGGAATGACTCCGATATCAAATATTTGGGCATCTCCCTTACTTCTAAATTTGAGTCCCTGTACGCTAAAAACTTCCCTCCCATGTACCACAAGTTAGATCAAGACCTTAAGTTATGGTCAAAACATAATTTATCTTGGTTGGGAAGAATAAATGCTGTCAAGATGACACTATTGCCTAGATTGCTCTACCTCTTCCGAGCTCTCCCCATCCCACTGAGGAGGGACCATCTTAAGTCGCTCCAGAGCAAAATTATACAATTTATTTGGGGGGGTTCGGGATACAGGATCAATCAACAGACTCTTTACCACTCTAGAAAACGAGGAGGACTGAGTGTGCCAATCTTGTATAGATACTTCTTAGCATCAAGACTGTCCCAGTTCTCTACTGTATATACTAAAGGGAGAAAACCAGATTGGATACAAATCGAACGTCAGGCGGTTCCACATCATACCCTGGACTACCTATTGTGGTGTTCACCTAAAAATAGACCCCCTATATTGGCCCCCACTCTCTCACACTCCTTTGCTTTGTGGGATAAATTGAAATTGAATCCTAACCTTACCTCAGCCATGCAACCCCTCTCACACCTATTCCGTAACCCGAGTTTCCCCCCAGGGATAAACATAAAGGCCTTTCAATGGTGGCTGGACAAAGGGCTGTACCGTATAGGCCATTTCTTCACGTCTAGAGGCCCACTTTCTCTGGCTTATCGTGTAAGCAACCTTGACCTTCCTCAGTCTGAGAGATTTCGGTTTAAGCAAATAAGCCACTTCCTGCATAGTATATGGCCCGAAAAGCCTAATCTTCCCAAATTTTCTAATTATGAACTCTGGTGCAGTCAATCCATGGAGCAGAGGGGAGGCATTTCAGTCATCTATGCGTCACTTTCCCAACCGACTGGTAAATCCCCTTACATGTTAGCCTGGGAGGGAGACTTCCAGTTTCAGTGGAGCTTGGAGACCTGCCAATCTGCTCTAGCCACAGCGTATAAAGGAATCATCAATACATCTCTCATGGAAGCAAATTTAAAACTTATGACTAGATGGTATCTGACACCAACAAGACTGGCCAAGATTTTTCCAACAGCTGACCCGTTATGCTTCAGGGGATGTCATCTGAGGGGCACAATCGCCCATGTGTGGTGGGAATGCCCTAGAATCAGGTCCTTCTGGAGAAAAATATTAACTCTTATTAAAAGAGTCACAGGTTGCGAGATTCCCAGGTCTCCGGAAACCATTTTACTGAATGCTCATATTCCCAAGATATCCAAACACGAACGTATTCTGATCCACTATATACTGCTAGGAGCCAAAATTACACTATCCAAGGCGTGGAAGCACCCAAATGTCTCAACTAAAGCAGCGATCAGGAAAGTATCTTGGATCATGGCCCAGGAAAAGCTTGCCAGTATCATTAACGATTCAACAAGTAAATTTGAGATGGTTTGGGAACCCTGGGCTCAGTTCATGGGTATTTCTCTTGTTCCTGGATTATCTCACATTCAAAACCTGGATTAAATTAAGCAATTAGTGAACCTCGCTTCCCTTCCCTACCTCCACCCTAACCTAATCCCCGTCTTCCCTCCCCTTCTTCTTTCTGACTACCTCTCCTTTCTTCTAACAGGGTAACGAATTTCTATTAATGGTACAACAATGGAGGTCCTCTTAGGAGTGAGTCAGTCCCATCTGGGGTTCCCCCCCTAGGGGGGGTGGGGGGTTCCCTCCCTTTGGCACAGCGTGTTCCCTTTTGGGGTGCCGGAGGGCGGGGGCTCCGTGGCACTATCCCTGCCCCGGATGTAGGGGACTGAAAGAGAGAATTTGGGCCCCCAGGCTCTGTTGACAATGCGAGTACGGGAGGAAGTGTAACTATAATTAAACTCTGTATGGCAGGTGATATGATTAATTACTTGACAGAATTGTTTACGATTACAGACTTTGCTCAATTTTTGCACTTTCCCAGTGTATTTCTTCAGCCCGCCCATGCTATTGACCAAAAACTCTTACCTTTTGTATTGCTATCGTGATTGTTACTCTGTATTTACCTATTCGAAAATAAAATACTTTGAAAGTAAAAAGTGGAAGGCACATATACAAACTGTTGTAATTCCTAAACCGTTCACCATGACTTTCCATGACTCGGCCAATCCTCAGACGACGTCCGTTGTTGACGTAGGGCGGAGCTTGCGACGGTGACGTCATTAGGTTTTTTTCCTCTCAGGAGGTTGATAGGCAAAACAAACAGGAAGCAGAAAGCAGCCTGTGGAGACGCCGCAATCTCCATCTTGAGACATATTGCTGTACCGCTCATGAATATTTTACATCTGGTGCAATTCATTTGTTTAATTAAATTCAATTTTGAGTACTACACCATGGGAGCATTTCTTCTTGTTTACATCTTTTGAGTGTCACGGGTCTAGCAACAGTTCCAGACCATCAGTAAAGGTTTTTGGGGAGACCAAATTCCCTTTGCTCGGTGAGACTACTTTTAATAGTGGTCATGGAAAGCTAGTAAGGAGACTACTTACTCACTCGGGTGTGAAGCACATTGGATGAAGGATTCCTTTTCACAAATTTTCCTTTGTAATTTTGTTACCTGCACCCTGCACGGATGATTGTTGGTCAACCCTTCATCTCATGGATTTAAATCATTTTGGGACTTTGCTTTAGTTTTCCGTTTTCATATTTTTTTCACTTTAATATTTGAAAATTGGGACTTTGCTTTTGTTTTCCTTTTTTCATCTTCAAAATTTTAAAATTTATAATGTGTTTAGATTATTAGCACTGTATCCACTTTTTATATTTAAAAAAATAATGTATACCCAGAGATTATCTTTAATTTCAGCACAGTCTGATCATACCAAAAATACCTACAGCTCACCAGCATAGGTAAAGCATGTTGGTGCACACAGGTGTATTAAAGGGGGGTAAGTGCCTGATCCAATGCCATGTAGGGTGTAGTAAGTTGACTGAGGGCAGAGATGCATCTGCCACCTGGGTCAGCCTCTGGAGTCACTCCAATTGTTAGTTAAAGTGGAAGTGCAGTCTGCTCACATAATTTGTAATACAAACATATTTGCCATTCTAAAGCTTCCCTCCAACCACTTCGCATATTATTTTATATATACTGTGATTCTGTACTTGGCAAAAAATGCTGCAGAAATCTCCCTCCACTAAGTCTGGCTGCATTAATTTTAACTGTGGGCAGCTGAAGCTGCTGCCTGTTCACTTCCTGGATTTACACCGACGCACAGAGGCACACCTCCAGCTCTGCAGCACTGCAGCTCTCATTGGCCCTCTTATGACTCACCCCCCCCCCTTCCTTGCAAACTCTCACGAGAGTGAGAGAGAGAGCTGTGCATGATGTCATAAGCCTAGGCTAATGACCAGACAAGAAAGAGGAAGTGTATTAAGGTGTTTACTGGCAGAAACAATATATTTTACTATCCAAAGTTAAAACAACAAGGGCAGAAGATTTAATAGATGGAAAGTTGAAAAAATTACTGAAGATCCGCTTTAAATTCATTTTTTAATGTTTGAATGACCTAAGATCCTGGTGACCAGCAATAACACTTCAAAATTTTTAAAAACAGCAGAACTTGATCTAATATAAGCAGGGCTAGTGCAAGGATTTTTGTCTACTTAGGCGAAGGTGCATTTCCACCCAGGTGTCTTATACAGAGCAGACACAGATACAACTGGTCTGCTCTATGGGCAGCCGAGTATAAATGAACTTCACTATACAATTACACCCAACTTCCCTCTGATCTGATCTGCCCAGACAGAGGGGAATGGATCCTCTTTTGTTTGTTTTTAGCAGATCGTAATGGATTGGAGCTACAGTAGGTGGGTGTAAATGGACACAGTTGTACTGCACTCTGGTATATGGAGGTGATATGGATGTATAGTGTGGGATCAGCATTCCTAGGCAGGGACAGATTGTGTATGCTGTTCCTCCCGTCCCCTACTGTCTCTCTGTTTAATCCTGTCCCCCTCCTGCTCTCCTCCTATGCTGAGTGTGCCTGGGGAGCTGTCCCTTGTCTGCCCAGTGTAGAGCTCTCTAGTGGGCAAACATTCAGTGTCAGGTGTGAGCAACAAGAGAGGAGGGTTACAGAGAGAGAGAGAGAGGGGTGACAGAGAGAGAGGGGTGAGAGATAGAGAGAGGGGGTGCCAGAGAGAGAGGAGGTGACAGAGAAAGAGGGAGAGAGAGGGTGACAGAGAGAGAGAGGGAGGGATGTGAGAGGGAGAGAGAGAGAGAAAAAGAAAGAGAGAGAGGGTGACAGAGAGAGAGAGAGAAAGAAAGAGAAAGAGGGTGACAGAGAGAGAGAGAGGAGGACAGAGAGTGAGAGTGAGTGAGAGGGGTGTGACAGAGAGAGTGGGGGGAGGGTGACAAAGAGAGAGAGAGAGAGAGGAGGATGACAGAGAGAGAGAGAGAGGCAGGTGACAGAGAGAGAGAGGGGTGACAGAGAGAGAGAGGGGGGTGACAGAGAGAGAGAGGGGGGTGGCAGAGAGAGAGAGAGAGAAAGGAGCGGTGACAGAGAGAGAGGGGTGACAGAGAGAGGAGGGATGACAGAGAGAGAGAGAGGGGGTGACAGAGAAAGAGAGGGGTGACAGAGAGAGAGGGGTGACAGAGAGAAGGGGTGACGGAGAGAGAGATGGAGTGACAGAGAGAGGGATGACAGAGAGATAGAGAGAGGGGTGACAGATAGAGAGGGAGAGAGGGATGTGAGAGGGAGAGAGAGAGAGGGTGACAGAGAGAGAGGAGGAGGAGAATGAGAGAGAGGGGGTGTGACAGAGAGAGTGGGGGGAGGGTGACAGAGAGAGAGAGAGGAATGGTGACAGAGAGAGAGAGGGGTGACAGAGAGAGAGGTGACAGAGAGAGGGGGCGAGAGAGAGGGGGCGTCAGAGAGAGGGATGACAGAGAGAGAGGGGGTGACAGAGAGAGAGGAAAAGAGGGATGTGAAAGGGAGAGAGAGAAACAGAGAGGGTGACAGAGAGAGAGGAGGATGAGAGAGAGGGGGTGTGACAGAGAGAGAGGGGGGTGACAGAGAGAGTGGGGGAGGGTGACAGAGAGAGAGAGGAGAGGTGACAGAGAGAGAGAGAGAGGGGTGACAGAGCAAGGAGGGGTGACAGAGAGAGAGAGATGAGGGGTGACAGAGAGAGAGAGGGGTGACAGAGCAAGGAGGGGTGACAGAGAGAGAGAGAGAGGAGGATGAGAGAGAGGGGATGTGACAGAGAGAGAGAGAGGGTGACAGAGAGAGAGTGGAGGGGTGACAGAGAGAGAGGGGGGGTGACAGAGCGAGGAGGGGTGACAGAGAGAGAGAGAGAGAGCGGGAGGTGACAGAGAGAGAGAGGGGGTGACAGAGAGAGGAAGGGTGACAGAGAGAGATAGGAAGGGTGACAGAGAGAGAGAGGGGTGACAGAGAGAGGAGGGGTGAAAGAGGGAAAGAGAGGGGGTGACAGAGAGAGTGAGGGGTGAAACAGAGAGGGAGAGGGGTGACAGAGAGAGAGAGGTGAAAGAGAGAGAGAGAGAGAGGGAGGGATGACAGAGAGAGAGGAGGGGTGACAGAGAGAGAGAGAAGAGGGGTGACAGAGAGAGGGAGAGAGAGGAGGAGAGACACAGAGAGAGAGGGAGCACAGTCCCTGGCTGACTGCGCCTCCTGCCCACTGCGCCTCCTGCCCACCCTTATTCTCTGGTCCCTCCTTTGGGTATGGGAGCGGACCTTGCTTTGTGCACGGGTGCGTAGTCATGTTGAAATAGGAAGGGGCCATTCCCAAACTGTTCCCACAAAATTTGGAGCATAAAATTGTCTAAAATGTCTTGGTATGCTGACGCCTTAGGAGTTCCTAAGGGGCCAAGCTCAACCCCTGAAAAACAACCCCACACCATAATCCCCCCTCCACCAAATGATCTGGACCAGTGCACAAAGCAAGGTCCATAAAGACATGGATGAGCGAGTTTGAGGTGGAGGAATTTGATTGGCCTGCACAGAGTCCTGACCTCAACCCGATAGAACACTTTTTGGAAAGAATTAGAGCAGAGACTTTTCGTCCACATCAGTGCCTGACCTCACAAATGCGCTTCTGGAAGAATGGTCAAACATTCCCATAGACACCCTTCTAAACCGTGTGGACAGCCTTCCCAGAAGAGTTAAAGCTGTTATAGCTCAACTCAGTATTGAACCTTACGGACTAAGACTGGGATGCCTTTAAAGTTCATGTGAGTGTAAAGGCAGGTGTCCCAATTTTTTTGGTAATATAGTTTATAAGCACATACAAAATGTCTCTTGTATTTGTTCATACAGCTTCAAATTGACAGCATTCTGTTGGAGACCATTCAGATGTCATTGACGATGAAACTCAGTAAGTCATCAGAATGTTGTGATAATGTTTACTCATTTTTATTAGTTGCTAACAGAAACATCACACATTCTGTACATAAAATCAAATGGATCATGAAATGTGCTCTTAATTATTTCTCCAATTTAAAATCAATAACTTTGCAGTATGCTATAAGATGACATAAACAACTCCATACAAAAACATGAGTAAGAATTGCTATTAGATATAAAGCATTTATTATTACATATATTTAAATTTGTAAATAAAAGTCAAAGAATAATAACACCAATGTACGACAAATACACAATGAAACCTTGACATGTAAAATTATGTTTTAGTAAATAGCTTGGGGAAGAATTAACCAGATGCCAGCTTAAAGTGGAGTTCCACCCTGAAAAAAAAATGACAGGAAAATGCTGCAAAAAATAAATAAATAAATAAATTGAAAAAAAAATTTTTTTTAACTCACCCAAAATACCTGTTGCTATGTGGATCCCAGAGAGCAGCCGCCCATTCACAAAGCGGCGCGAGCCTAGCGCGTATGCGCAGTAGGAAACGGGCAGTGAAGCCGCAAGCTTCACTGCCTGTTTCCCTTACTGAGGATGGCGGCGCTGGGACCTGCAATGATACTGATCGGCATGAGGGGGGGCCATCATCGCGGGCGCCTAGGACAGGTAAGTGTCCTTATTAAAAGTCAGCAGCTACAGTGTTTGTAGGTGCTGACTTAAAAAAAAAATACATTGTATAGGCTGAATAAAAACACAACCACAAAATATTGCTAATGGGGAGTATTATGGTCAGTGATGTGCATTTTTTATTTAAAGTGACCCTGTCACCACATTTTACAAAGTTGGTTGCACATATAACTAAAATATTATAAAGGGATGAAAAACCAAACAGTGCAGAGCTATAAATTATTGTCTAACCCTAGGTTCACATCTGTGCATTTCTGCGGGCTGCATTTTTTTTCATGGGCACGGCAGCCCATTAGTTTCAATAGGCTGCTGTGCCTGTGTTGCCCGCAGAAAAACGTGCATGCACTTTTTCAAAACAGGGCCTGCAGGGAATTTGCATGGTCATTCCCACATACACACACACACACTGCGATTTTACATGCGTGGGGGTGCCATTGAGAATAAATGGCAAGACCTGCGTATTTTCACAGAGCAGCGGGTGGTTGCAGGTACAGGTATCTCTGTGATTCCCGCACCTGTAGTCACACACAGAGGTGTGAACCAAGCCTAAATGAAAAAAATTATTCACAACCCTATTCAAAAAACATGGGCATAAAAACTCTCAAAAATATGCACAAAAAAAGCACCAGTATATGTGTACGAATCCCTAAAAATGGATATGAAATTTCTAAACAATGCTTAAACAAATAAACATTGAATACTCATGGATTAGCTGTATCAAGCATCAGTCCCAAATGCATAAAGATGGAGATAATCCCAGTGACAAAGTCTTTCAGATGTTCGGTATAGGAGTGTAATTAAGAAAAGCACAAAAACCTACAGATCCCAAGGAAGAGCTTATGTTAGACCATGCCACCTAGGTGCATCAGGCAGGAGCTTACCATAAATGTATGCTAACATGTGTAGCGGGTATCAATATTTAGGGGAAGTGTCTGGGCGGTAGCATGGCCCAGATGCACTAATTACTAGGGTTTTATGGCCGTTTTGGTTCGTGGAAGATATCAATGGTGTCCAGTTCCCTGCGGCCCCTGGGTGGCGCTGTCACATTGGGCTGGGGTTGAACCACCATTGTAGGGCCGTGCCCTTTTTGTCCTCTCGCGGCAGTAGTACAGCGGGGCGGGGAACCCGCTGTGCCTACTGGGAGAGGGTATAAAGGGGGCGGACATCTTGCGCACGAGTTCCGAACTCCAGACACCTTCAGCCTGGGGGCTGCTGTCCGTTCGTCCGTGTCCAGGTGCCCTTGGCCTGGGCACGTGGAGTCGAGTTCCATCCCAGGCACCTTAAGCCTGGGGTGAGGTACTTTGCAAGAAGGCCTGGGGCCCAGTACCTTCCACTGGGTCCCGCGAGGGATGAAGTATTCCTAGGGTGCCCCCGGAATTGGGTGCCCGAATCCAGGGCGTAAGGGACCAGAGATGTGACCCTCCCGAGGAGCTGGTACAGCATAATGCCGGTGACGGTGTGGGCCTCTGGAGACCGTCCGGATGGATGTCTTTCCCTGACAGGGGCCATTTATCCTAACGGAGGTATTCTATGTTCTTATGGTCAGTGGCGGGGATCCAACTGAACCAGGTCAGTGGAAGAGACCTATCGTCAAGGTCTGTGGCAGAGGCCTCTACTTTCACCAAGGTTTGTGGCAGAAACCAAATTCACAGTCGGTGGCAGCGACTGTGCGCCAAGCCTGTTTGCGCTATACGGAACAGGAGAGAACTTTAATTCTTTGATTGTGCCTGGACCTTCTCCTTCCCACACCTGTCTGTTCTTCAAGTTCAACCAGTCTACTCTTCTAGGACTATTTGCTGCTCAAACAGAATAAATAAGTGTTGGACTTTATTTGGTGTGGAACTCAAGTTACTGGGAGCTAAGTGCCCTGCCTGCAACAGTGGTAATCATCCTCCACAAGAGAAGCTGAAGCTCCGGACGTGAACACAGACCCGAAGGTAAAAGGTTTAGCTCACACCTCTGCATAACACACATCAGAGGGCACGAGCTGGTGGTGCGTCCCCCCCCCAATTCTTCTCCCTGGTACCCCTAGACGAGTTAGCCAGCCGCAAAGAGAGAGAGAGGGAGAAGCGGGTAAAGGGGGTGCCGCTACACATGCTTTAGTTGATAATGGACTTCTCATAATCCCACAGTGTTCCTTCACTCCAAACGGCAACCTTACAGCCCTAATAGGTAACTTCATGGACTCCCACTTGTCAGACAGGGTCACCCGATAACAACAGGGTTATATGAGCACACCGTACATCATAAATAAAGAAAGAATGAAATGCCGACCATAGTTAAGATCTGCATAGACATCAACATATTTATTAAGCCATTGCACTTACAAGATCCAGCATGAACAGAGCATATAGTGTTCACTAGGGAAAAACTTTACGTAAACCCCCCAAAAAACGCACTACTTCTTGTTTTACTGCAATGTTTTGCAATGCATAGTACTTGTGGTTGCACCACACCTCAGCCCATGGTACAGCCTACTGTGTGTTGTGATGTGATGCATTTTTTAAAAAAAAGGTGCACGCCCCTTTTTATGCACTTTGGTGCATTAGGCAGCCCATTTAAATGAATGGGTTCCTCCTCTCCTATTCCATTACTGTTGGGGTCCCTCAAGGTTCTGTCCTTGGATCTCTCCTATTCTTGATCTACACCTCCTCACTGGGTCAGCTGATAGCTTCCCATGGCTTTCAATATAATTGTTATGTTGACAACACCAAAATCTATCTCTCTACCCCTCAGCTCACCCCATCAGTCTCCTTACGTATCACTGATTTACTAACAGACATATCTGACTGGATGTCACACCACTTCCTCAAACTCAATCTATCTAAAACCAAGCCCATAAGATTTCCTCCCCCACGTGTCCCTTCCCCAGACTTCTCTCAAGATCAATGGTGCAACTATCAGCCTGTCCCCACATACCAGGGTACTAGGGGTAACCCTGGACTCTGAACTGTCCTTTCAGGCCCACTTCCAATCACTGTTCAAATTATGCCGCCTCAACCTCCGCAACATCTCCAGAATATGCCCCTTTTTAATCATTGACACGACAAAGCTTCTAATTCACTCCCTGGTCATCTCTCGCCTCAACTACTGTAATTCCCTCTTCATTGGGTTACCTTTACATAGGCTATCCCCCCTTCAGTCCATCATGAATGCTGCTGCCAGCCTCATCCACCTTACCAACAGCTCAGTGTTTGCCATCCCTCTTTGCCAATTCCTCCACTGGCTTCCGCTTACCCAACGAATACAATTCAAAGGACTATCAACTTACAACTCTGCTCCCAGCTACATCTCTAACCTGGTTTCAAAATATCATCCAAACTGCTCTCTTTGGTCCTCCCAAGATCTCCTGCTCTCTAGCTCCCTTATCACCTCCTCTCGAGTTCACCTGCAGGACTTCTCCCGAGCTTCTCCCATCCTTTGGAACTCCCTACTCCAATCTGTCTGACTATCTCCTTATCCATCAATCTTTAGACGATCCCTAAAAACGCTTCACTTTAAAGAAGCCTATCCTGCTCCTATCTAATATACTGTGTTTTTAATTTCTCTATCAGCTCATCTCCCACAGTTTTTACCTTTTGTATCACGTGACCCTCCCTCTTAGATTGTAAGCTCTAACAAGCAGGGCCTTCTGATTCCTCTTGTACCAAATTGTATTGTAACTGTAATGTCTGCCTTCATTTTGTAAAGCGTTGCCCAAACTGTTGGCGCTATATAAATCCTGTATTATAATAATAATCATAATAATGGGTTGTCTTAATGCAATGCTCATGAATGCACAACATAACAAGCATTAAATGCTACACACCAGAATACAATGGTGTCATTGGCCCTAAAGCTGGCCATAGATGGCTTAAAATTCATCCGATTCAGTAAGGACTGGCTGAATTTTGATTCACATATTGGCACTGTGGTTGTACAGAATTCGATCTACTAATAGAATTCTGTAAAACTGTCTGTAGCGGCCTCACCCCTCTCCCTTGCTTTATCGGTTAAATGGCTGTTGTCTAGGGATACCTGGGAGAGAGAGATGATACACACCACGGCCCATGTCCTCCGTAACTAAGAGGTGAAGGCCAGTAGATTGGGCTTTTGTGTAGGTGTCCTAGAGTCAAGTCCAGTCCTTCGTCCCTGACTCCTTTGCTTAGTAACCAGAGTTCCACACAGTGAATAGGTACAACTCAGTTTTATTCTTCTTGCCAAGCAATAAAACAATCTTTCTCCTTTGGAAAATGGGGGACAGATCGAGGCACAATCCTTTCCCTTGTTGCTGCTGCCCACTGTGCTGTCACCAGTGGTGAATAGTCACTGCCACTGACTAGGTGATATAGAACGTGAATTACCTTCGCTCACTTTGCCCCTGTCAGAGGAAGAAATCCATCCCTGGGGAGAAGTGGAGGCCTCTCCGTCACCAGCGATGCTGTGCCGGACTCTTCGGAGAAGTTACTGTGCACCAGTCCTCACGAACTCAGACATGGACACCCAAGGCATTAGGGCCCCCTCGGATTCCTCCACCCTTGCGGAACTCAGTCAAAGGTACTGAGCCCCAGGCATCCACCATAGTACCTCACCCCAGGCTAAAGGTGCCTGAGATGGACTCCATCTCCGCTCCAGCTAGGCCAAGGGCGCCTAGGCCTGGAACTCCGGAACGCCAGCACCCAAGCTGAGGGTGCCTGGGCGCGGCCACGTCCTCCGACTCTCTCCCCAAGGTCAGGGCCTCCGCCCCTATTATGACCTCTCCCTTTGCATCACAGCGGGTTCCCCTCCCCGCTGTACCAGCTCCAGGGGAGGACAAAAAGGCACAGTTCGCGGTGTAAGTTCAGCTCCGGTCCAAGGCAACAGCGCCACCCAGGGACCCCAAGGAACCTCACACCACCAGAGTCCTCACATAATTCAAATACCCGCTACATGTCTGATAAAAAATTTCCTCTTGATCAGCGCTGCAGGCTATAGTCTGTAGTGCTAATCTGTGTATTTTGATGGCGGGGAAGTCTCCTCTCTGTCAGAGTACAAAGAAACAGCAGGGGAGGATTCTCCATCCACCTCAGATGCGGGTCATTTTTATTTCTTTTTTTCAACCCTGCTGGTTGGATTAAATAACAATGAATCTATGGACAGCTTTTATGTTTGTTTTTTTAAAATCAGCTAGTTTAAATGTTCTGAGTGGTTTCACAATAGAAGGCATTGAGAAAATGATACACCACATTCTTTATATTTAACCACATAAGGACAACTTTCCTTCAGACGTACTGTAATATTACTGCTGTTCCACATTCTCTATGGTGCTGGTAGCATACCTAAAGGTCATGTGATATAATCAGGAGAAGATCAAAGATTAGATCAGTGGAGATCATTTGACCAAAGAATTAGGTCTTAACACCTAGGGACAGGATTGCTTGCTAATTACTGATAGATTTCAGCTGGTGTCTTGGCTTTCCATGGTTTTTTTTTTTACACATCCCTTTCTTCATGTATTCAATACTTTTTCCCTGTGTCATTCCATTTTATTACACATAACTTAATTTCTGAACTTATTGGTTTTGGTTTCTTTGTATATATGGATTGCATGGGTTGTTACTGATATGTAGTGACAATTTCATGTCAATAGCACCTTTAGGAATACAGTATATTTACCTAGAAAAATGGTAACATGCTCAATACTTATTTTATCTGCTGTGTGTATATATATTGTGACAGCAGGAAGGTAAAGTCACCTGGTTGCATCCAGGGGGGGTAGATATATTTCGCCCAGATTCAGGCTTTACGCCGACTTATACAACTAGGTGGAGAGTTGTATAAGCCCAGCTAAGGCTAGTGGGCTCATGGATGACTCATATGTCTAGGGAGAGTGTGGGGCGTCGTGCAGACAGGGAGTTGATGAGACCAGCTGAAGCTTGTCAGCTCATTTAGGCCTCTATAAGAACTCCCAGCTTCATTAGATGTTAGCTCATGCCTGGACCCAGACCTGTGTGGACTGTCTAGGGACTCGGGAGAGTGAACCCCTGTGCGGTGAGGCAAAGCCTGTGTGGCTATTTGTTTGGACTTTTACTAAACCAGGGACTTAGGGACTAGGACAGCACCAGGCTGATCCCAGTTGTTAGTTTAGGAAACCTGCATGTTTAGTCAGAGGTCAAACTGACCAGGATTTATTTTGTTTATGTTTCTTTTTGGCTTTGCTGTGTTTTTGTCACTGTACATAGAGAAATAAACCGCACCTTTTGATTTTGAAAAACCACAACCTCCGTCTGCTGGCCCTGTTTTTGTGTGGGGAGCCCAACCAGGGGGTCACACACACCCGCTACCGAGTTAACCCCCTCACAGTTGGTGGAGAACCAGTGGCAGTTTTTTTTAAGCCAGCATGGAGGAGATACTGAAACAGCTGGCTCTAGCAAATGCCAATCAACAGCAGACAAATGCAGGTTTGCAAAGGAGCCTTGCAGCCCAGCAGCAAGCTCATCAACAAGCCCAGCAGCAATCTGAGGCCCGCTTCATAGACCTGTTACAGAAGCAAGAGCAGAGACTACAACAAATGGAAGCAGTAATGCAGCAACGTCCGCAGACCAGTGAGGAAAGCCGTCCCACTAATACCGCGTCCTTTGGGGTGAGTCGTTTATTGACAAAAATGACTGGAGAGGATGATCCAGAGGTATTTTTGACCACATTTGAAAGGACTGCTGAAAGAGAAAAGTGGCCTGAGGAGCAGTGGGCTGGACTGGTGGCTCCTCTGTTAACTGGTGAATCGCAGAAGGCTTACTATGACCTAGAGCCTGACCAAGCAAAAGACTATGTGATGCTAAAAGCTGAAATATTGGCAAGGCTGGGTGTCACCCTGGCTGTCCGGGCTCAGCGTGTGCATAACTGGACTTTCCAGCTTGGAAAACCCCCCAGGTCTCAAATGTATGATCTCATTCACCTGAGCAGGAAGTGGCTACAGCCAGAGACTTTGTCCGCACCAGAGATTGTGGAACGTGTTGTAATGGATCGGTTTTTGAGAGCTCTTCCTACTGCCATCCAAAAGTGGGTAAGCCATGGAGACCCAGAGACGGCCGGTGGTCTTGTGGATCGTGTAGAGAAATACTTGGCTACAGAGAACCTGACGGCCTCTTCCAGAGACTCTCGGACTTTCCACCCTAAGACCAGACCATCCCCAGGGGCGGATAAGAGGATTCCAAGGGGTAAGGGTGGAGAGAGTGAGAGGGTGGGAGCTCTACCCCAAGTTTGGCGAGAACAGCCTGGGAAATCAGCGGCTCAAGAGGCGGCAAGAAGGATCGTTTGCTACCGCTGCCGGCAAGCGGGACATATTGCAGCAAATTGCCCGGTTGTGGAGGAACCCATGCAATGTGACTTTCTGATGGACAGACGTCAGTCGCTGTGTGCGACAGTCGCATGCACTGCCATTCGGGGAACTGAGAAACATTTATGCAAAATGTGTATTAATGGTAGAAATGTTGTGGTATTACTGGATTCAGGTAGCCTTGTGACCCTGATAAAGGCTGAATTAGTTAAAACAGAGGTCTCTGGGAATAGCAAGGTAGCTGTTATTTGTGTGCATGGGGACACCCGAGAGTATCCAGTGACTACAGTGTGTTTCGAGACCCCCAAAGGTACCCTCTCTCATCCAGTGGGGTTAGTATCTCAATTACCGCATGATGCCATTGTGGGAAGGGATTTTCCGAAGTTCTGGGAACTGTGGGATGATCCTGAGCCCCCCACTGGTGCCCCTATGTACCAGGAATGTGATAGCCAGAACTCCTCTGAGAGTGGTGAGGACTCTCCAGAATTTCCCTTGTCAGTATTGGCAGGGGAGACTCAAGAAACTGGAGAGGAGCCCACCTCCTCAGACGAAAACCTACCGTCTGTGGAGTTTTCTGATCTGGAGGTTCACAGGGAAAATTTTGCCACAGAACAGTTAAAAGACCCCGCCCTAATAAAGGCACGGGAAAACGTAGTGGAAATAGATGGCGAGTTAGTGAACCCAGATAATACCTGCACTTACCCATACTTCAGCGTAGAGAAGGACCTACTGTATCGGGTGGCAAAAAGGGCAGAAGAAACCGTTGAGCAGCTTGTGGTGCCCAAACCTTACAGGAAGTTGGTGTTGGAGTTGGCCCATGGGCACATTCTTGGAGGTCATCTGGGGACAGAGAAAACCCGAGAGAGGGTATTACAGAGATTCTATTGGCCTGGGGTGATGAAGGACATAGAAAATTATTGTTCCTCCTGCCCTGTGTGTCAGAGGTCGGCCCCGATGCCACATTTCCGTAGCCCGCTGGTCCCTCTACCCATCATTGAGGTCCCGTTTGAGAGAATCGCAATGGATTTGGTAGGTCCTATAATCAAGTCCGCTAGGGGGCACCAGTACATATTGGTTATAATGGACTATGCCACCCGTTATCCAGAAGCGATCCCTCTCAGAAATACCTCGGCCAAAACCATAGCCAAAGAGCTATCTCTTGTTTTTAGCCGGGTGGGTATTTGTAAAGAACTGCTTACGGACCAAGGTACACCCTTTATGTCCCGGGTTATGAAAGAGCTGTGTAAATTGCTCAAAGTGACGCAATTGCGTACATCTGTGTATCACCCCCAAACCGATGGGCTGGTTGAAAGATTCAACAAAACCCTAAAACAAATGTTGAAGAAAGTGGTGGATAGAGATGGAAAGGATTGGGACTGTCTACTTCCTTATTTGATGTTTGCTATTAGGGAGGTGCCCCAATCCTCTACGGGATTCTCCCCCTTTGAGTTACTGTATGGGAGACACCCAAGAGGGCTGTTGGATATTGCCAAGGAAACTTGGGAAAGTGAGAGTTCTCCCCACAGGAGTGTGATTGAGCATGTCGCCCTGATGCAAGATCGAATTGCACAGGTAATGCCCATCGTGAAGGAACATTTGGCCCAAGCGCAGTTGGCACAGCAGAGAGTGTACAACCGTGGAGCAAAGACCCGTACCTTTTCCCCGGGGGATAGGATATTGGTACTTGTCCCTACGGTTGAAAGTAAATTCCTTGCCAAATGGCAAGGCCCCTACGAGATAATGGAAAAAGTGAGCGAAGTGAATTACAAGGTCAGACAACCAGGAAGGCGAAAGCCCGAACAGATATATCACGTTAATCTGTTGAAAGCCTGGAGGGATAGAGAGTCCCTAGTCGCAGAAACTTGGTCACCAGCTCAAACTGGTTGCGTGATTCCGGAGGTTGGAATAGCAGCCACCTTGTCACAACCCCAACAACAGGAGGTTAAGGAGTTTGTGCTTCGCAACAAGGAGGTGTTCTCTGAGCTGCCGGGACAAACATCTGGGGTAGAGCATGATATTATTACCCCGCCCGGTGAAAGGGTGAAGTTAAAACCCTATCGGATCCCAGAGGCCCGACGGGAGGCAATACGGGAGGAAGTACAGAAAATGCTGAACTTAGGGGTGATAGAGGAGTCCCAAAGTGATTGGTCTAGTCCCATTGTGTTGGTGCCTAAACCGGATGGGAGCTGGCGATTTTGTAACGATTTTCGTCAGTTGAACAAAGTTACAAAATTTGACACCTACCCCATGCCACGTATAGATGAGTTGATCGACCGGCTGGGAACAGCCCGATACATGACGACTCTTGACCTCACAAAAGGGTATTGGCAAATTCCCCTGGCCAAGTCGGCCAAAGAGAAAACCGCATTTGTAACCCCAGACGGGGCGTTCCAATATAAGAGAATGCCGTTCGGGTTACAGAATGCGCCGGCCACATTCCAGCGGAAAATGGACCAGATACTGAGGCCCCATCGGAAGTATGCTGCGGCTTACCTGGATGACGTAATTGTCCATAGCACAGATTGGGCCTCACATCTGCCAAAAGTGCAAGCAGTCCTAGACTCTATCCGGGAAGCGGGGTTTACGGCTAACCCCAAGAAGTGTACCATTGGGCAGGAGGAGGCCAAATATCTTGGGTACACCATTGGCAGGGGAGTGATAAAACCCCAACTCAACAAAGTCGAGGCCATCCAGAGTTGGCCACGTCCCAACAGCAAGAAGCAGGTACGGGCCTTTCTGGGAATCGCGGGTTATTATCGGCGCTTCATTCCCCACTTTGCTTCTAAGGCTGTGCCCCTAACCAACCTGACGAAAGGGAAAGGGTCGGTCATGATTAAATGGACCCCCGAGGCTGAGGCAGCATTCCAATTCTTGAAACAAGCCTTATGTAGCCAGCCAGTGTTGTACTCACCCGACTTCTCTAAAGACTTTGTCGTACAAAGTGATGCGTCAGATGTGGGGTTAGGAGCAGTATTGTCCCAGGTCTGGAACGGGGAAGAGCACCCAGTCATTTACCTCAGCAGGAAGTTGAAGTCCCATGAGGTAAATTACGCCACGGTTGAAAAGGAGTGTTTAGCGGTGAAGTGGGCTCTAGATTCCCTTCGGTACTATCTGCTAGGTAGGCACTTTGACATGGTTACGGATCACGCTCCGTTAAAGTGGATGGCTCAAAACAAGGAAACAAATAGAAGAGTGAATAGGTGGTTCCTGGCCCTCCAGGAATTCAACTTCACAGTAAAGCATCGCCCTGGTGTTCAAATGGGGAATGTGGATGCTTTGTCTCGAGTACATGAATGCCTGATTGCTGGTGTTCCAACCCCGAGGTTAAAACAAGAGGGGGGGTATGTGACAGCAGGAAGGTAAAGTCACCTGGTTGCATCCAGGGGGGTAGATATATTTCGCCCAGATTCAGGCTTTACGCCGACTTATACAACTAGGTGGAGAGTTGTATAAGCCCAGCTAAGGCTAGTGGGCTCATGGATGACTCATATGTCTAGGGAGAGTGTGGGGCGTCGTGCAGACAGGGAGTTGATGAGACCAGCTGAAGCTTGTCAGCTCATTTAGGCCTCTATAAGAACTCCCAGCTTCATTAGATGTTAGCTCATGCCTGGACCCAGACCTGTGTGGACTGTCTAGGGAGAGTGAACCCCTGTGCGGTGAGGCAAAGCCTGTGTGGCTATTTGTTTGGACTTTTACTAAACCAGGGACTTAGGGACTAGGACAGCACCAGGCTGATCCCAGTTGTTAGTTTAGGAAACCTGCATGTTTAGTCAGAGGTCAAACTGACCAGGATTTATTTTGTTTATGTTTCTTCTTGGCTTTGCTGTGTTTTTGTCACTGTACATAGAGAAATAAACCGCACCTTTTGATTTTGAAAAACCACAACCTCCGTCTGCTGGCCCTGTTTTTGTGTGGGGAGCCCAACCAGGGGGTCACACACACCCGCTACCGAGTTAACCCCCTCACAATATATTTTGTCTAGGGGTACTCTGAAGGAGAGAGTGCGGGGTCACCACGCCAAGCTTTCACCGCAGATGTTTGTGTGGTGTGAGCAAAGTTTCTTTACCTTCGGGTCGGTGTTCGGTGTCTGGAGCCTCCGCTTCTTCTGTGGAACAGTGTCTGCCAGTAAATGAGCCCCACACCAATAAAAGTCCAACACTCCTTTATTCTTCCAATGACAGAGTAATGCACAGACAGTCGGACTCCCTCAACGAACAGAACAGACAGGGGGGGTGTGGATGTGAGTAGGCCCAGGCACAATGAATTCTCCACTTTCCTTCCTGAAAGTGGGTTGCGGTCTCCGAGCGAAGGGGGATTTCCTTCCAGGCGGTCTCCGATGGAAGGCTCACCTGTCACCGGCAATGTGCTGCACCGGGTCTTCAAGCAAGTATCTCCCACCGGTCCATTATGCCCTCCGGATTCGGTTACCCTCTCCCAGGGTCCCCTAGGATCTCCTTCCCTCGCGGAACTCAGTGTTGGGCACTGACCTCCAGACCTCCATCCGAGTACCTCACCCCAGGCTAAAGGTGCCTGGGATAGAACACGACCTCCGAACGTCCTCTAGGCCTAGGCCAGCCTAGAGGACCGACACGAACCACCGCCCACAGGCTGAAGGTGCCCGGGACTCGACCCTGTGACAAAGATGGCCGGCTCCTTTATACCCTCTCCCAGCAAGCACGGCGGGTTCCCCGCCCCACCATACCGCTGCCGAGGGAGGACAAAAAAGGAGCACAGCACACAGCAATGGTTCAACCCCAGCCCAAGGCGACAGCGCCACCCGCTGGGCTGCAGGGAACTGCACATCACTGGTGTCTCTGCCAGCTTTAAATACACAGAAAAGTGTATACCCGCTACATATATATATATATATATATATATATATATATATATATATATATATATATATATATATATATGTTGCTCTTTACCTTTTTAGAAAAATTCTGCAAATTGTTAAAATGTTCTTGACAAACTGTTCTCACACTTTGCTAGTAGCCATTTTTCTGGCACATGGCATGTTAAAGCATCAGTGAGATCTGTTAGTCACATAGCCTATAGTAATGTCAGCAGTTAGCACTTGTCAAACATGCCCTTTCAAAGTCAGGGGTTATTATATTTGTGCAATGTTGCTTCATCACAAAATATAATTTAGTTTCAGACAATCTAAACCAGTAGTTTAATAATAAAAACATGTATAAAATACTTGCAAAACAAGTACATAAAAGACAACAGTATTTAAAGTGGATTACCACCCAAAAATGTCTAATACAGGTATTTGCTCCCACTTCCAGGCATAGATAGCCGCATTATCTGCAGATATCTACGCCACGTCCGGTGCCTCCTCCGCCCCCCCAGCTGTCTTCTGGGAGACACACCGGTCCCAGAAGACAGTAGGGACCATTCGGATCAGGCAGCGCGACTCACGCATGCGCAGTAGAGAACCAGGAAGTGAAGCCGCAAGGCTTCACTTCCTGATTCCCATACCGAAGATTGCGGCTGCAGCATGCAAGAGCCGAGGGAGAGATCGGCTTCGGGTGCCGACATCACGGGTGCCCTGGACAGGTAAGTGTCCATATTTTTAAAGTCAGCAGCTGCAGTATTTGTAGCTGCTGACTTTAAAAAAAAAAATTGGCGGACCTCCGCTTTAAAAGAAGAAAATCAGTTATAGTTTAGTAAGATCTAGCCTGAACAATCTTGGTAAGCTCAGCAATCAGTGAACCATTCTGAATCTTAGGTATTTTACCATGGTTTATTTTCATAGAACATACAAGAATGTGAATTTTGACATCACAGGCTTATAGGAATATAGGAAGAGAGCTGATTGACTGCAAAACTTGCTTAATATAATATCTTTGCATTGAACAATTCCAATGCAAAGTCCAACAAGTCAGCTTATTTTGTGATCTGCTAATGTAATACAGAAAAATATGCCAGTATGCCAAATACAATCCACTCAGATTACCTTAAAGTACTGTATATGGCAGGGATATGCAATTAGCGGACCTCCAGCTGTTGCAAAACTACAAGTCCCATCATGCCTCTGCCTCTGGGTGTCATGCTTGTGGTTGTCAGAGTCTTGCTCTGCCTCATGGGAATTGTAGTTCTGCAACAGCTGGAGGTCTGCTAATTGCATATCCCTGGTATATGGTAACCCTTACCTTGTAAAACAACCCATTCGCTTTAAAATACAAATTAAATTAGAAAATAGAAATACATTTCCCCCAGGGCTTAGGCTGGTTTCACACTGGGGCGGTGGGTGCGGTGGCGGTATAGCGCCGCTATTTTTAGCGGCGCTATACCGTCGGGATTTCTGAGGTATTCGGCCGCTAGAGGTGCGGTTTTAACCCCCGCTAGCGGCCGAAAAAGGGTTAATACCACCCGCAAACCGCGGCTACAGCCGCGGTTTGCGGGCGGTATTACCGCGGTGTCCCATTCATTTCAATGGTAAGGAGCGGTGGAGGAGCGGTAAACACACCGCTCCTCTCACCGCTTCAAAGATGCGGCTAGCAGGACTTTTTTTCCTGTTAGCGCACCGCTCCAGTGTGAAAGCCCTCGGGGCTTTCACATTGGAGAAACAGCAGCCGCTGTTTAGGCTCGGTTTGCAGGCGCTATTTTTAGCACAATAGCGCCTGCAAACCGCCCCAGTGTGAAAGGGGCCTTAGTGAATGTGGTACAATTCACTTTGCAGAGAATATCCATTTACATGCAAGGAGAATTAAAAAAAAACTGCATTTGTGCTTACAAAATTGGATGATTGAAGACAACAGAGCTTAACATCATTCACTAAGCTCTAGGAAAAATACCCATGCAAAGTGCAACTTCCCTGGCAAAGAGAACACTTTAGTAAATGATCCCTAAGGAGTGAAAACAATAAGGAAGGCATCTATTCAGTATACGCATTGGACTCCTTGCTTTAACAACAAAGGCATCTATTCTGTATATTCATTGGATGCCTTGCTTTAACAACGAAGGCATCTATTCTGTATATTCATTGGACGCCTTGCTTTAACAACGAAGGCCTCTATTCTGTATATTCATTGGGCGCCTTGCTTTAACAACGAAGGCCTCTATTCTGTATATTCATTGGATGCCTTGCTTTAACAACGAAGGCATCTATTCTGTATATTCATTGGACGCCTTGCTTTAACAACGAAGGCCTCTATTCTGTATATTCATTGGACGCCTTGCTTTAACAACGAAGGCCTCTATTCTGTATATTCATTGGACGCCTTGCTTTAACAACGAAGGCCTCTATTCTATATATTCATTGGACGCCTTGCTTTAAAAACGAAGGCATTAATTCTGTATATTCATTGGACTCCTTGCTTTCGGTGCCAGGAATTATAAGTTATGTTTTTATATTATTGCTGTTAGTTATTGTTATTTGTGTATGTGTTTGTCATATAAGAAAAACATTAAGGTAAAAATGTCCCTTGGAATTACCTTATCTCATGTTATTGCAGAAAGCCCAATGTAGAGGGAAGAATGCACACCTAGAGCAGTGGCTTTTGAAGTGTCACTGGAAAATGACATGGGGCCCCCCAAAATCCATACCAGGTCCTTTGGATCAAGTATGAATTTTAAGAGGGAACACTAAGCAACAAAATATTGGCATGTACCAGACAAGCAAAAAACTTCTTGGCAGGCCAGGCAAGAAGGTGCAGCTGCACTGCCCCCCTCCTAAACCATACAATTTGACTTGTTCTTTGTCCAATGAAAACAATCCCAGTGTGAGATAAATTCCTTTTACTGCTGCTGTAATCACCATGTCACAAGTTGGCTGGTTAGGACAAGGATCCTACTTTGATCTGACTTCAATGATATTTAATGATAAAGTCCAAAATGCAGCGCTATATAAAAAAATATATAGTGAAAAAAGTCCAAAGCATTGAAACCAATCAATATTGGATAAACGTGAAAATGATGTAGTCCCACCACCAAACTTCAGTGTGCAAAAAAGGATTTTAAAGCACACCACACCAACGTGCTCACAATCTGCTTACCAGAAAGTGGAAATAAGTAGACAATGTATTCAACTGATGTAGAGGGTCAAACGGTGACAGCAGAAACTCCAAATCAGGTATTCATAGGAAAGACCAACATCAAGGAAATTTCCAAATCTCAGCAGGCGAATAAGGATGTTGAGCAAATCTCAGCCAGTAAATTTTACCCAATGTAGAGAAAAAAAGACAGCATAGTGAAGCCCATAGGTAAAAGGCAAAAACATTTATTGTGGTCTACTTACAAATAGCAGAAAACATCAAGGCATGTAAAATAACAGTTCCGCGGCTCTCAGCGTGCTTGCATCGGCCAGCCTGACATGTTTCATAATGATATTTAATGGGCTGAAGTAGGATCAAAGTCGGACCAAAGTAGTGCAGGGAGCATTTTCAAAGTCAGACCGACTTGTGTCAGACCAGTTAAGACAGCTCCCATAGGGAAACATTGATTTTCACACGTCATGCGTCATGAGCTCCCAATGTCGGAGCATTTGTCGTACAAGTGTGAACCCGGCCTAAACACCAATAGCAAATTGCGATAAAAAGTTATAGGAGTAGGTCCAATCAAATTGCATCTCTTCTCACTACACTCCTTTCTATGAGTGGTGTGAACAGCAGGTGAGAGGTAATGAGTAAAGAAAAATAGGTAATTGTGTAACCTTTCTTTGCGGGTTTTGATATTACAAATGATGCCAATTCTTTTCTTTCTTCTGCATCTGTTATTAAAATGAATGAAGCTGTTAAGCATAGTGTGAGTTTGATTGGCACTTTCTACTTGATGTCATGGTAATAGCAGCAGCACAGGGGACAAAATGGACCCCTAACCACTGAGGAATGTAACCTGTTGTGTTCATAAAAAAATCTGATTCCAACAGACATAGACTTTTTATACTGAGCAGAATTTTCCAAATGTAAGTTGTAATGTTTGCAGTGCAAAAATGATAATTGGATGAGCTGTAATTTGTCTTTTCTGCAGCTGTAGGTCTCTCATTAATGCTTCATTCAACTTAACACATGAACTTTCTGCATTGCCCTCTCCATTTAACTTCACATTTAGGGTGCGGTGGTCTGGTATATTCCATTTAATACAAAATGCATTGCTTAGCATTTCAAATAATGAATAGCAGCAAATGATAGCTATTTATTTTCACTGTGGCTAAATAGCTATAATTTAGCGATTTAATACAATTTAAACATTCCCATTGACAGCCATCCCATCAAAGATGATGAAAGAAGATTCGATGGAAAGAGTTGGAGCTGCAATTATTGATGCCAAACCAGTGTTTGGCAATTAAAATGCGAGCCATGAAGTATTGAACAGAGGACTGATTTCTGCTGAGTAACATGAAAAAAAAAGTCCAGTTAGCTGCCTTGTAGAAAAGACATTTAAACCATTGTGTAAAAGTTAGTGGGAGTTACAAATTAATTTTAAATTAGCAGCTCTTAAAAGAACTGATTGTTTATTGCCAACGTCACCAATTTCAGACTGTTACTTTTTTTTTTTTATATATTCTTTATTTATATTTATATTTCAAAGGGGGTACAGAAAATAAAATACAGTACAACACTTCCATTTACTTTGTACATATATCAAAAAAAAAAAAAAAAACACATAGGGAGCACTTGGCTAGAAAAACAGTTGTTTCGATCTACAAGTTCTGTGGGATCCATCTTACAAAATTAACATAGTCAACTTATCATGGTTAAAGTTTCATAATGTCACCAATTCATTCCCTCAGATATTTCTATAATTCCTTCCATTACCATCACCTTTTCATTGTCTGTACTCCAATCCGTCCATACACCCTCCCACCTCCCCCTTTTATATCTTATTCCCCCGCTCATCCTCCCCCCTCCCCCCTCCCTTTAACCCAAACAAATACAAACAAACACAAAAAAAAAAAAACCCTCTCTCTTCCTTCCCCTCTCCATCCCCATCCCAGTGGAGTCGGTCCAGCCCCTTCTCTTTTTTATAGACAAGACGGACTTAATCCCTTCTCATCAACCTTCTTCCGTGTGAACAAAAAGATTCCATATAGTCCAGTTTTGGGTGTATTGCTCTTTTTTATCTTGAGCCGAGAAGACTAATGCCGCGTACACACGATCGTGATTCACGGCGGTGAAAACACCGCCGTGAATCACGACATGAAAAAAAATGAAAAACGAGGGAACGGCATTTTCCCCCACACACGACCGTTTTTCCCGTCATTTTTTTCTTTGTCGAGAAAAACGACCGTCTGTGGGCTCCGCGGCAGTGTCTCCCTATGGGAAAACTGCCGCGGAAAAAAATGATGGAAAAAACGATGAGAAAATTTAGAACATGTTCTAATTTTTCTCGTCGTTTTTCCTGCCGTTTTTCTCAACGAGAAAAACGGCATAAAGCCCACAGACGATCGTCTTTCTCGGCGAAAAAAAAAAATGTCATTTTTCCCGACGGGAAAAATGATCGTGTGTACGCGGCATAAGTCTTCTATAGCTCCCACATTTCTTACCCTATTAAGCCACTCTGCAATCGATGGCGGTCTAGGGTCTTTCCAACACTGTGCAATACACGCCTTGGCTTCATTGACCAAATGGCATAACACTGAATTTTTGTAAGTTTGTATTGGTATTTCTGAAAGGTGTAATAAAAAAAAAGCAGGATCGTCTTGCATTAGGTGAGTTGTAAATTTTTGGGAAATCCTTCTTACCTCTGACCAGTATTGTCTGATCTTGGGACATGTCCAAAAGATATGTAACAGACTGTTACTTTTGTTCATATTTACAGAAGCTTGTTGAATACAAAATTATTTATTGCACACTAATATTACTTAATTCTTAAAAATGTTCTCTGGGAATTAATTCCTTGCCAACTTTACCACCCCCCCCCCCCCACTAATTGCCATGATTGTCAATACCAAATCTAAAAAACTCTTTTGTTCTCGACACTTCCAATTGGTTATCCATCAATGGGGCCCTCATAGGTTCCAGAAGACAGCAGCATATTTGGTGGTAAACATGAACAGCAGCATTTCCAGATATAACCCTGGAGGTGAACACGTGATGACAGACTTAAGCCTAGTACACACCACAATATTTTGTTGAGATTGGAGCCTTTGTACTAACAATCTGATGTTGGTACAGCGATCTCCGCTGCTGAGATATTACGTTCTGACAGGAGGACAGCCCCCCGCCAGAACACCATTGGCCATTGGCTGAGAGCGCTGATCGGGAGCTGGTCGGCAGACCTTTTTGGTCACGTTGGACCGGCTGCCATACCATCGGGCTAAATGTCAACCAGTTTATTTTGAACTGGCCGATGCCAGTCGACATTTGACCCATGTCCACTCTACAAGACTCTGGTCCGGCAGCACCTGGAGTATGCAATCCAGTTCTGGGCACCAGTCCTCAGGAAGGATGTGTTGAAAATGGATAGAGTCCAGAGAAGGGCAACAAAGCTAATAAAAGGGCTGGAGGACCTTAGTTATGAGGAAAGGTTACGAGCACTGAACTTGTTCTCTCTGGAGAAGAGACCCTTGAGAGGGGATATGATGTCAATGTACAAATACTGTACTGGTGACCCCACAATAGGGATAAAACTTTTCCACGAAAGGGAATTTAAAAAAACACGCGACCATTCACTAAAATTAGAAGAGAATCGGTTTAACCTTAAACTGTGAGGGTTCTTTACTGTAAGAGCGGTTAGGATGTGAAATTCTCTTCCACAGGGGGTGGTATCAGCGGGGAGCATCGATAATTCAAAAAAACTATTAGATAGGCACCTGAACGACCACAACATACAGGGATATATAATGTAATACTAACATAAAAGCACACACACAGGTTAGACTTGATGGACTTGTGTCTTTTTTCAACCTAGTCTATTATGTAACTATGTGTACTAGGCTTTAGGCAGGCCATAGATTATGCAATTTTCTTATTCTTTCCACCATAGATGGAAGGAAAGATAATTGCTCAATACCTCCATCAACACAGTTAGCATTGATGGGGGAATCTCTCCTTCAGTGCTATTGTGTTCTGTCGGCGGGAAGCACATGGAATCTCACCCATTAGCAAAATACAATGATTAGAGTTGCCAGCGCTAGACGACTAGTTTACATCCACGGTGCCTATTGCAGTTTGCATATACAAGGTGCATTTTGCGTTTTTCAATATACGTTTTTGATCCATTAAAGTCTATGGAACCAAAAACCAGAAACAAGTCCCTGGCCATTTTCATAAAATGCACAGATGTGAACATGACCCATAGGAAACCATGTTAACCACTTAACAACCACCTGCCGACAAATAACGTCGACAAGGTGGTTGCTTAACTCTGGGAGGACGTTATATAACGTCCTCCCAGAATCGCGCTCCCGCGCGCCCCCTGGGGCGCGCACACGGGAAACTCTGTGACCGCCGGGTCCAGAGGACCCGGCGGATCACGAATCGCGGTAAATCGCCGCTGATAGCGGCCGTTTACCACGTGATCGCTCCGTCAAATGACGGAGCAATCACTTGTAAACAGACCGGCGTCATTTGATGACGCCGGTTCCTCCCTCCCCTCTCTGTACCGATCGGTACAGTGTGAGAGGAGAGGGGAGGGAGCGGATGGCAGCAGCAGCTCTGTGGGCTGGATCTGTGACAATTGCAGTCACAGATCCAGCCATCCATCCATCCCTGCTCAGCCATCCCTGTGCTATACCCTGCCAATACTCTGCAAAATACCCTGCCAATACTCTGCAAAATACCCTGCCAATACTCTGCAAAATACCCTGCCAATACCCTGATGCAATACTCTGCAATACCCTGGTGCAATACTCTGCAATACCCTGGTGCAATACTCTGCAATACCCTGCACAATACTCTGCAATACCCTGCAAAATACTCTGCAATACCCTGCAAAATACTCTGCAATACCCTGCGCAATACTCTGCAATACCCTGCGCAATACTCTGCAATACCCTGCGCAATACCCTGCAAAATACTCTGCAATACCCTGCGCAATACCCTGCAAAATACTCTGCAATACCCTGGTGCAATACTCTGCAATACTCTGGTGCAATACTCTGCAATACTCTGGTGCAATACTCTGCAATACCCTGCGCAATACTCTGCAATACCCTGCGCAATACTCTGCAATACCCTGCGCAATACTCTGCAATACCCTGCGCAATACTCTGCAAAATACTCTGCAATACCCTGCACAATACTCTGCAATACCCTGCACAATACTCTGCAATACCCTCCACAATACTCTGCAATACCCTCCACAATACTTTGCAATACCCTCCACAATACTCTGCAATACCCTCCACAATACCCTGTGCAATACCCTCCACAATACCCTGTGCAATACCCGTGCAATACCCTGCCATACACCGCAATACCCTGCCATAGTCCGCAATACTCCACAATGCCCGGCAATACTCCGCAATGCCCGGCAATACTCCGCAATGCCCGGCAATACTCTGCAATAACCACTTCCCGCCCTCCGGCCGTCATATGACGTCCTTGACTTTGTGCGGGGATATCTGAATGATGGAAGCATTCTTACGGGAGGCGAGAGGGGATGTCCCCCCCCCCCGCCGCCCTCCGGTGCTTCTACAGACTCACCGCTACGATCAAAGCCAGGATTATTGTTTTTTTTTTTGTATTTTTTTCAGGCTTCCCAGCCTAGAGGTGAGATGTGGGGTCTTATTGACACCCCCCCCCCCCCCATATCTCACTGTAAAGAGGACCTGTCATGCCATATTCCTATTACAAGGGATGTTTACGTTCCTTGTAATAGGTATAAAAGTGATCAAAAAAATGTTTGGGGCGGAAAAACATGTCAAACTAAAATAAATAAAGTAAAATGAAGAATACATTTTTTTTTTTTTTTAAAGCGCCCCTGTCCCCGTGAGCTCGCATACAGAAGCGAACGCATACGTAAGTCCCGCCCACATATGAAAACGGTTTTCAAACCACACATGTGAGGTATCTCTGCGAACGTTAGAGCGAGAGCAATCATTTTGGCCCTAGACCTCCTCTGTAACTCAAAACATGTAACCAGTAAAAATATTTAAAGCGTCGCCTATGGGGATTTTTTAAGTAGCGAAGTTTGGCGCCATTCCACGAGTGTGTGCAATTTTTAAGGGTGACATGTTAGGTATCTATTTACTCGGCGTAACTTCATCTTTCACATTATGCAAAAACATTGGGCTAACTTTACTGTTTTTTTTTTTTTTTAAGCACAAAACTTTTTTTTTTCCGTAAAAAACGCGTTTAAAAAATTGCTGCGCAAATATCGTGCGAGATAAAAAGTTGCAACAACCACCATTATATTCTCTAAGGTCTTTGCTAAAAAAACATATATAATGTTTTGGGGTTCTATGTAATTTTCTAGCAAACAAATGATGATTTTTACATGTAGGAGAGAAATGTCAGAATTGGCCTGGGTGCTCCAGAACGCCTGAAGGTGCTCCCTGCATGTCGGGCCTCTGTATGTGGCCACGCTGTGTAAAAGTCTCACACATGTGGTATTGCCATACTCGGGAGTAATAGCAGAATGTGTTTTGGGGTGTAATTTGTGGAATGCATATGCTGTGTGTGAGAAATAACCTGCTAATATGACAATTTTGTGAAAAAAAAAAAAGAAAAAAAAAATCTTGATTTTGCAAAGAATTGTGGGAAAAAATGACAACTTCAAAAAACTCACAATGCCTCTTTCTGAATACCTTGGAATGTCTTCTTTCCAAAAAGGGGTCATTTGGGGGGTATTTGTACTTTTCTGGCATGTTAGGGTCTCAAGAATTGAGATAGGCCGTCAGTACTTCAGGTGTGATCAATTTTCAGATATTGGCACCATAGCTTGTGGACTCTATAACTTTCACAAAGACCAAATAATATACACCAATTTGTACTTATTTTTACCAAAGATATGTAGCAGTATAAATTTTGGCCAAAATTTATGAAGAAAAAATAGTAATTTGCAAAATTTTATAACAGAAACGAAAAAAAAATCATTTTTTTACAAAATTTTCAGTCTTTTTTCTCTTATAGCGCAAAAAATAAAAAACCCAACAGTGATTAAATACCACCAAAAGAAAGCTCTATTTGTGTGAAAAAAAGGACAAAAAATTCATATGGGTACAGTGTTGTATGACTGAGTAACTGTCATTCAAAATGTGAGAGCACCGAAAGCTGAAAATTGGTCTGGTTATTAAGGGGGTTTAAGTGCCCAGTGGTCAAGTGGTTAAATGGACTGTAGTGTGTTTTTGCAAAACTGAAAATGCACAAAAAAAATACATAGGTGTGAACCAGGCCTAACTAGTCTAAACACTAGGGTGGCAGAGAACTGTGCCTTTAGCAATCGTATCGCTGCTGCACAAACCATTTTTTTTTTTATTGGGAATTTTTTTGTTAGGCTTTTATTTCTGTCTGTGACCCAGTTGGGGATATTTGGTTTCACTTCCTGCCTTTGTAATGCCCATACAAGAAATGTGGTATGTGATTGTCACTGAAAAAGGAAGGCATGAACAATAATAAAAGAATACATAATGTGACAGAACCCACTGTCACTGTGTGTTTTGGAAGGGACTGTGGGCTGGCCTCCTGCCCACAGACTATGGCCCGGCCTCCTGCCCACAGACTATGGCCCAGAAGAGACTGAGAGACTTGGGGACAAGCTGGCATTGAGATAATGTAATGTAATGTAATGCTACATCCTTTCTCCCCCACCCCCCCTCTTGTTGCTGTGTTTAATTGTGTTGGTTCATGGCACATGCACAATGGTCTGGACTGGAGACATCTCTCCACAGGGGATGTGTAAGGAGGGGCTGCCTGCTTATCATAATCCCTTTATGTTTCAACTGTAGTTTCTGTTTCAATGTACAAGTGTTGAGTTCCCACTGGTTCTTCCTTGTCCCCTACCCTCCTCTATGACAAGGCTAAGGGGAGTGTCCCTAACTGTGTTTAAAGGTGTATGTTTTGTACTTAATAAACAGTTTTATGCTCTGCATGTTTAACCCTCAACACCTGTGTGACTTGTCTCGTAATTGAGGGGTTAAGGGCTGGTTATAGCGAAACTGCAGGCTGCGGGTGCGTTTGGAGGACAGGAGACACAGGTCTGGCGGAGATGCCCACCTGAGGTATCCGAGATCTGTCACACATAATAACCTGAAAACATGGATAATAAAAACAATGTCAGAAGTTCTAACCCTCCACCAATCTGCTAAATTATGTTTTTGTCTGTACCCCTTTTGGAGGGTCATGTCTTCGCCTGTCAGGAAGTGAAATTAAATCTACCCTATTCAGAGGTATTCCTTATCTGGTAGTAAAAACCTTATAACCCTTCCTCTGATCTATCCAAAATGAAATAAAACAGTTTGGTTAACATTGGAGTTTAATAGTTTGTCTAATAAAATATATACTCTAACATGAATTGACACATATGGAAGTATGAGAGGGCTGCACATCCCGATTTAGGTATTTGAACATGACAAGAACATTTTCCCGTGGGATTTTAAAGCAGCAAAAAATAGGATTTTTATAACAGCTTACCTGTAAAATCCTTTTCTTGGAGTACATCACGGGACACAGAGCGACATAGTCATTACTAATGGGTTATATAGATACCGTCAGGTGCTGGCACTGGCAACTTCCAAAACCGGAAGTACCCTCCCCTATATAAGCCCCTCCCATCCGGGAGCACCTCAGTTTTGTAGCAAAGCAATAAGTGTCCCCAAAGAGGGGCGGGAGCTCTGTGTCCCGTGATGTACTCCAAGAAAAGGATTTTACAGGTAAGCTGTTATAAAAATCCTATTTTCTTTCTCGTACATCACGGGACACAGAGCGACATAGTCATTACTAATGGGATGTCCTAAAGCAATGCCAAATGAGGGGGGGGATACACCATATATAAGCTGAGCGCTATCAGACATGAGGATCTTTTGCGGCCTGCAACACACTGCGCCCAAAGGCGACATCCTCCTGACTTCTAACGTCCACCTGGTAGAACCTAGTAAACGTGTGAACTGAAGACCATGTTGCGGCCTTACAGATTTGAGCCAGGGAGGCCTGGTGATGCACTGCCCATGAAGTTCCAACTGCTCTCGTGGAGTGCGCTCTAACTTTGAACGGAGGCGGTCTCCTTCTCAAGCCATAAGCTTGCATAATGACCTGTCGAATCCACTTGGCTAAAGTAGATTTTGACGCTGCCTGACCCTTTCTGGGGCCTTCCGGCAGAATAAACAAAGTATCCATTCTGCGAATCTGAGCAGTGGCTTTTAGATAAGCTTTAACTGCTCTTACTACATCCAAAGAATGCAATAACTTTTCCTCTACCGAAGTAGGTTTGGGGAAAAAAGAAGGAAGAACCACATCTTGGTTCAAATGAAACCTCGATACCACCTTAGGAAGAAAGGCTGGATGAGGACGTAACACTACTCTGTCCTTATGGATAACCAGATATGGCTCCTTACAGGACATAGCTGCTAATTCCGATACTCTTTTAGCCGAACAAATGGCTACTAGAAAAATCAATTTCCTGGTGAGAAGCACCAAGGAAATATGCTGTAATGGTTCAAATGGTTGTTTCTGTAGAACCGACAGAACCAAGTTTAGATCCCATGGACATATGGGAATATTAACCGGAGGACTAATACGCATCACTCCTTGTATAAAGGCTTTGACTAGTGAATGCGAAGCCAAGGGCCTTTGAAAAAATATTGACAAGGCCGAAATCTGACCCTTGATAGTACTCAAGGCAAGCTTCCTATCTACAGCCCACTGTAGGAAGTCCAGAATCCTACCTATTACGTACTTATGTGGATGCCATTTCTTGGCCTCACACCACGCGATGTACGCCTTCCAGATTCTATAGTAGATCTGCCTGGATACCGGCTTCCTGGCATTGATCATGGTAGATACCACAGCATTAGAGAGCCCTCTCTTTTTTAGAATGTGGGCTTCAATAGCCAGGCCGTCAAACCTAGGGCTGGTAAGGAAGGGTGGTATATCGGTCCTTGCGAAAGCAGGTCCGGACGACGTGGGAGAGTCCAAGGACTCCCCACTGAAATTTTACAATCTCCGCGTACCACGCTCTTCGGGGCCACGCTGGAGCCACCGGAATCACTGGTTTCTTTTCTACCCTGATTCTGCGGAGTAATCGAGGTAACCATTGTGGCGGTGTGAATGCATATATCAGCTTGAACTGATCCCAAGGGAACACTAGGGCATCCGAGCCGCAAGCTAGGGGATCCCTTGTCCGAGAGACAAACCTGTCCCCCTTTGCGTTGAATCTGGATGCTAGAAGATCTACATCCGATGTTCCCCACCGCTGACATATTGTCCAGAAAACCTCGGGGTGAAGGGACCCTTCCTCTGGGCCTAATTGCTGGCGACTTAGAAAGTCCGCCTTCCAATTCTCCACTCCTGGAATGAATACCGCAGATATGGCTGGGACATATTTTTCTGCCCATTTCAGGATGTAATTTACTTCCCTCTGGGCTGCACGACTCCTGGTGCCCCCCTGATGATTGATATATGCCACTGCTGTGGCATTGTCTGATTGAATTCTGACAGGGGACCATTGGAGTTTGGATGTCCATGCTACTAGGGCATACCCAGGGCCAGATTAAGAACATCATGGGCCTGGTGCTGAGGATTTTGGTGGGCCTTTTATAAATAATAAATAAATAAATATGCAAACAATTTTTTGTTATAACAAATTAAATTAAAGAGAGAGAGGGAGGATGAGAGAGAGGGAGAGAGAGAGAGAGGATGAGAGAGAGGATGAGAGAGGAGTGAGGGGTAAGGGAGGGAGGATGAGAGAGAAAGGGGGATGAGAGAGAGAGGATGCGCATGAGCATGCGTGGGAATGACATCAACGCAGCCCAGCCAAGGCAAGTAACCGAAGGCACAGAACCCAGAAGGAAGACCGGGTGAAAATGGAAGCACCCAGGACCCACCGGATTGATCACAGTGCAGTGATCGGACGGTATAAACCTGGGAAGTATGTGCAGGTAATGGAGAGGAATGTGGAGGGTCTAGCAGTGGGCACTATGTACAGGAGAGGAGTGTGGAGGGTATGGCAGTGGGCAGCATGCACAGCAGAGGGATGTGGAGGGTATGACAGAGGGTGGTATGTACCAGAGAGGAGTGTGGAGGGTATGAAAGTGGGCAGTATGTACAGAAGAGGAGTGTGGAGAATATGACAGTGGGCAGTATGTACAGGAAAGGAATGTGGAGGGTATGATGGGGGTGGTATGTACAGGAGAGGAATGTGGAGCGAAAGATAGTTGGCAGTATGTACAGGAGAGGAGTGTGAAGGGTAAGGTTAGGTTACAGTATGTACAGGAGAGGAGTGTGAAGGGTAAGGTTGGGTTACAGTATGTACAGGAGAGGAGTGTGGATGGTATGATAGTGGGCAGTATGTACAGGAGAGGGGTGTGGAGGGTATAATGGGGGCAGTATGTACAGGAGAGGAGTGTGGAGGGTATGATAGTGGGCAGTATGTACAGGAGAGGAGTGTGGAGGGTATGACAGTCGGCAGTATGTACAATAGAGGAGTTTATGAATGTGGGCAGTATGTACAGGAGAGGAGTGTGGAGGGTATGACAGTGAGAAGTATGTACAGGAGAGGAGTGTAGACAGTATGATACTGAGCAGTAGGTACATTAAATGAGTGTGGAGGGTAAGACAGTGAGCAGTATGTACAGGAGAAGAGTGTGGAGGGTATGACAGTGGGCACTATGTATAGGAGAGGAGTGTGGAGGGTATGACGGTGGGCACTATGTATAGGAGAGAAGTGTGGAGAGTACGACAGTGGGCACTATGTACAGGAGAGACGTGTATGACAACAAGCACAATGTACAGGAGAGGAGTGTGTAGGGTATGACAGTGGGCACTATGTATAGGAGAGAATTGTGGAGGGTATGACAGTGAGCAGTATGTACAGGAGAGAAGTGTGGAGAGTATGTACAGGTGAGGAAGATGAAGGGAATCTGGGAAGGAAAAATGTAAAGGTTTGTGGAAGGATGTTTAGGGACTGCGTAGTGGTTAAGCGAGCCATACATGGATTGAAATTAAGCAGAGACCAGCCATAGTCGATCTATGTATGGGCTAGCTGGTTTTTCACAAGTCAATCTATTATCTGACTTGAGTACAACCAGCCTGTCAGGTTTTTCCCAAAACAATCAGTGCTGCCAGCTATAGTTAGCAACACTGATCATTGTATCCGCAGGCAGAACACAATAACACTGCAGGAGCGATTCCCCCATCCACAGTTCAGCAGGTGAGAGGGTGTGTGGGGACAGGCTGGGGAGAGATACTTGTCAGTGGCTGGGTAGGCCCTGGCTAGTATCAGAGCCAGATACACACAGGTTACATACGCCACGATCGTTAGAGCGAGAACAATAATTCTAGCACTAGACCTCCTCTGTAACTCTAAACATGTAACCTGTAAAAAAAATGAAAGCATCGCTTAGTATACAAAAAAAATTGTGCTAACTTTAGTGTTTTTTTTTTTTATGAATGAAACAGTTTCTTTCCAAAAAAAACACGTTTGAAAAATTTCTGCGCAAATACCGTGTAACATAAAAAGTTGCAAAGACCACCATTTTATTCCATAGGGTGTCTGCTAAAACAATATACGGTATATAATATTTGAGGGTTCTGAGTAATTTTCTAGCAAAAAACAAATGATGATTTTTACATGTAGGAGAGAAATGTCAGAATTGGCCTAAGTGGCAAGGGGTTAATTACTATAAGACCCCTTTCACACTGAGGGCGTTTTGCAGGCGCTATAGCGTTAAAAATGACGCTTGCAATCTGCCCTTAAACAGCTGCTCTATTCACTCCAGTGTGAAAGCCCGAGGGCTTTCACACTAGAGCGGTGCGCTGGCAGGGCGTCAGAAAAAGTCCTGCCAGCAACTTCTTTGGAGCGCATTAGGAGCGGTGAAATCAATGGGCAGCACCGCCGTACTGCCGGCAATACGCCGCTGTAGCGGCGCATCTCGGGCGGTTTTTACCCTTTCTCGGTTGCTAGCGGGGGTTAAAAGCGCCGAAATGTGCCACAAATCCGACGGTAAAATAGCAGCGCTTTACCGCTATTTTACCGCCAACGCTCGGAGCGGCATAGTGTGAAAGCAGTCTTAGTAACATACAAATAATTATGATAAGCACTGTGAGCTCATCCTCTCTGCTGCAGAGTGTGTCAGCTTGTATTTAAACTGGCCTTTCTGTATATAGCTTCTGACAGGCTGCGCAAGCAGCCCCGTATCTCCGGAACCATAAATGATAGCAGCCCCATATTTTGATCAGTGGTGGGGTGGGTCTTCATCTAAATACCCCCCAAATATGGGGTCTCTGTGGGCCCTGGTCGCCGAGCTACAATCCTCGAAGTCGATCTTTTTTTTTGAGATTTTTTTTGAGATTTTTTTTTTTTTGGGCAAATGGGCCTATCTTGGGGAAGGGGCCTGGAGCTGCAGCTCCAATAGCCCCTATGTTAATCCGGCCCTGGGCATACCGGGCTGCTCGTATCTCTAAGAGATTGATGGGCAGGGCCTTTTCTGCATCCGACCATCTGCCCTGGAGAGACTATTGCTCCAGTACTGCTCCCCAGCCTATAAGGCTGGCATCTGTAGTGACCACCTTCCAAGAAATCGGACTGAAGGATTTCCTTTTTTCCAGATTCTGGGGAACCAACCACCAAGGGAGGCTCTTGCGAACGGAAGGGGACAAGGACATTGTAAGTCTAGGGCCTGAACTTTTTTGTTCCAGGCTGACAGTATGGCCCCTTGCAAATTCCTTGAATGGAATTGACCGTAGGGTACTGCTTCGAATGATGCCACCATTTTTCCCAGCAGCCTCATATACAGGCGTATGGACGGCTGTCTTTTTTGTACCCACTAAGTGGATCAAATCTTTCAAAGACAACACCTTTCCTCGAGGCAAGAATATTTTTCTCTGGCCTGAATCCAACCTTAGCCCCAAGTATTCCAGACTTTTGACTGGTTTTTAGGGCTGACTTGTCTCGGTTGATAATCCAACCGTGAGATTCCAGATACTTGATTGTCTTGTGAATGACCACGTCTAGTTTTTTCACTGAGTGGTCTATCAGCAACAAGTCATCCAGATATGCCATTATCATTACACCTTGTGTTCTTAGATTGGCCAATAAAGGGCCAGAATTTTTGTAAACACTCGTGGTGCTGTGGCCAAACCGAAGGGTAAGGCTCTGAACTGAAAATGGCGCCCTTCTACTGCAAAGCGTAGAAATTTTTGGTGGACTGGAAAGATGGGAATGTGCAAATAAGCATCTTTGATGTCGATCGCGGCTAACCAATCCTCCCCTTGTAGGGCAGTGGCCACCGATCGGATCGACTTCATCGGAAAGTCCTGATATACAGGAATTTGTATAGCCCTTTTAGAATTAATATGGGCCTCCCGTCCGCGTTTGCTTCGGGACTGTAAAGAGGTTTGAGTAAAACCCGAACCCTCATTCTTCCAGGGGAACCTCCATAATTACTCCTTGGAGCAATAGTTGTTCTAGTGCCAACAGGAGGGACTCTCTCTTCCGGGGATCCCTTGGCACGTTTGACCTCAAAAATGGGAAGGAGGAGAGTCTTTTAACTCCAAACTGTATCCCAAACCTACTGCGGAGAGCACCTATCTGTCTTGATCGTGTCCCGCCAGGTCTCTTGCGAACAACTGGAGTCCTCCCCCCACCCGACTGAGTGGGGGCTTCAATGAATTTAACTTTGGGGGAGGTTTTGTACCTCCCCTGACCCAGGGTTTCTCATTACCCTGCTACTGTCCCTGTTTTTTACCCCCGGGAATTGACCGAGGAGGCCGTCGGAACTGTTACACAGCCGATGCCCCAGGGACTGGAGAAGCAGGCCTCTTAAAGAGGGACCTCTAACTCTGTTTTTAACCGGCAAGAGCGTATTTTTACCGCTGGAAATTTTCTGGATATATTTGTCCAGGTTTTCCCTGAATAAGCGTTCACCATGAAATGGGACGCTAACCAGCCATTCTTTACAGGGAGCTTCAGCAGACCAGTTTTTGAGCCATAGGAGCCTACGCATATGTACTATAGACAGCATAAGGCGGGAGGCCTGATGGACTGAATCCTCTATGGCGTCAACCGCAAAGCCTAAGGCTCTAGGTAGATCAGCTAGGGCAAAGCCTGCTGATCTGTCAAGTCCCTCAAGACCTGTTTCAACTGATCCTTCACTGCTTAGCAGACCCCAATAGCTGCTACTGCTGGTTGTATCACCAAGCAGATGTTCATAAGGACTCCAATCTTTTATCTATTGGGTTCTTGAACATTTGGACATTATCCACTGGACATGTCAGTGATTTATACATACAAGAGATGGCTGCGTCCACTGTAGGGACCTTCCATTTTTTTTTTTTTTTGATGAACTTATCCTCCATGGGATAGACCACCGGAAATCTCTTGGGGGAATAAATATTTTCTCAGGACGTTCCCAATCCTGGTAAATGAGCCCTTTCAGTAAAGGGTGAAGTGGAAAAGAACAAACAGTCTGGGGGCTTCTAGCGACCCCAACGAGGATACAGTAGTGGTTGATGGTTCCGCAAGGTGCATTTTTAAATGCTGATAGGACCATGTTAGTCAGAGACTGAACCCATAATCTTTCAGCTTGAGATGCTGAGAAAAGGTTCCCCCACTGTTGATTCCTCTATAACAGAATCAACCTCATCCTGATCCCCTTCAGGCAGGTCGATCCCTGTATGGGACTGTTGCTCTGCTAACAGGCACTCTGAAGGAGGAGACGGAGATCGGGCGTGCTTTCCCTGACAGGGAGGCAGCGATAAATGTTGACAATCTCTCTCTAATCCTCCCAGAGCTGAGGAAAAAACCTCCTCTGTTACATACACAGGAGCAGGTGAACTGAGGACAGCCACAGTACCAAGTACCCCTGCGGGGTCTCTACGGTCACTTACCTCTGAACTTCAGGGGAGACTGGTGCAGCAGAAGTATGCCCAAGATCCTCCGAGCCCGATGAGACCCCCTTCGCTTCCTGGAAGATTCAGTTCCGGAGCTTCTGGACGGCATATTCCTAAGCCTAAAGCTGAGGTATTCCAGCCGTAATACACCACTTTTACTGAGAATAGTCTAGCACAATTGCTGCTATATCACAGTTGGTGTCTACTAATGTGCCTTTCTAGGGGATGTATCAACCGCTTGCTGTATGCCCTTTTTTTAAATGTTGCCAGCTCTGTCTCTGTACTTCATAGCCAGCTCACCACACAAAACTGTGGTTTTTACATGCTGGGATGCCCGCACATGCGCAGAAGCGCTGCGGCGCACACAGAGCGTCATCCCCCAGGCTCCGCCCCCTTTCCTGGCTCACCTCTATATATAGAGGCGCGTGCACGCGCACGCGCGCGGCCACGTGCGCCTTCGGCGCTAATTTTGAAAAATGGAGACTAGGGACAAGAGCCAGGGCCCCTCTTTGCCGCAGGCCGGGGGATGGACGAGCATTGCAACATGGCAGAGGAAGCAGTTTCCCATAAGAGAACTCACCATCTGCCTGGACTTGCTCTGCTGAGAAGAAACTAGTCCACATGACAAGAAAACATTCCACAGTGGCCTCTAGTGGACAAACACAGGTACCGCAGTCTAATATCTTAAATATATATAAAAAAATATTTTTATTTTTATTTTTTTCTTGACCACCATTAAAAATTATTACATTTTTTTAGTAGTTACAGGCATGCACAGAATTTTGCGGGAATACCATTAGGTAACAGACAGAAAGACAAATTAGGCTTGGGGGTCCCCCAATAGAACCAAGTTCCTGGGGGCCCCCACTTACCTGTTCCCCGCCGCAGGACTTTGTTTGGTCCAAAAAAGCCCAAACTTCACCTATCACGGCAGGCATTGTAATCAAACCTTCAGGGACCGGGTTCCCAAGGATTCCACTCCCCTGGACCTGTATAGCACCCTGCACAGAAAACATCTTGGTCGTGGGTATGACCAGAGCTCTGGATCCCAGGGTCCAGCTCTCCTAAGAGAAGCATTACAGGCAAAACCTTGCTCTTCTCTGCAAGGCCCGGGTACCGACCGTTTAGCTATGAAGCTTTTTTGGTCGGATCCGGAATAGCTTACTGAGGCCCAAAAGAACCTGTACGCAAGCTCAGTGAAAAACACATGTTTCTTCTTGGCCAACACCTTAGACACTGGCAAAAAACTGAGGTGCTCCCGGATGGGAGGGGCTTATATAGGGGAGGGTACTTCCGGTTTTGGAAGTTGCCAGTGCCAGCACCTGACGGTATCTATATAACCCATTAGTAATGACTATGTCGCTCTGTGTCCCGTGATGTACGAGAAAGAAAGTGGTTCAATAGTGGATAAAAAAATTTTATTTAAAGGAAATTGCGATGACGCATGTGACATAAAAAAGTAGATTCATGAATTTATAAGCTCCGGTAATGACAAACCCAAAGAAAAATAGAGAAAACCCCTGGGTTTCCGCACCTTTTTATATTTAAAGCGGAGCTCCACCCTAAAGTGGAACTTCCGCTCATCGGAACCCTCCCCCCCTCCGGTGTCACAATTGACACCTTTCAGGGGGGAGGGGGGTGCAGATACCTGTCTAAGACAGGTATTTGCACCCACTTCCGGGAGTCCTCTCTGCGGGAAATCTGCGGGAAGTACAGTATGTGTGTATAGTTTCTTCATATAACTTCATATAACTAATCAGAGGGAAGTTGAATAGAGACAACATTTTATTTCTACACTAAGAACCTATATACTGTATATTATATAGGTTCTTAGTGTAGAAATAAAATGTTGTCTCTATTCAACTTCCCTCTGATTAGTTATATTATGCACATGTGTATTCATTTGAAAACAGGTATACAGTATGGCTGGGTTCACACTTGTACGACAAACGCTCCGACATTGGGAGCTCATGTCACAGGACGTGTGCAAATCAATGATTCCCTATGAGAGCCGTCTTAACTGGACCGACACAAGTCGGTCCAACTTTGAAAATGCTCCCTTCACTGCTTTGGTCTGACTTTGGTCCTACTTCAGCCCATTGAATATCATTGAAATCGGATCAAAGTAGGATCCTTGTCCTAACCATCTGACTTGTGACATCTGACATGGTGATTACAGCAGCAGTAAAAACTAAAAAGAATTTGTGTCACTCTGGGATTGTTTTGATTGGTCAAAGGACAAGTCGGACTATCTCAAAGTCGGAGCAAAATTTTATCTTGTTCATTCAAGTTGGGTAGAAGTAGGACCAAAGTAGCACAGGTGTAGCAGGGCAAAGTAGGATGATAGTCGTACAACAGGTCGTGTCGTATCAGTGTGAACCCAGCCTCAATCCACCTTCTAAAATTCCCAGCTCTACCCAGTGCTCATACTGTCAGGCTGCCGAATGCTCTATTTTACAGCTGTTATGCATTTTATTTCAAGGAAGACCGCTAGTTGATGTTATCCTGAATGCCGACTTACTCCAGTGATTCACAGGTGCAGTCATGCCCCAGGAACCCTATTTAATGTCACAAGTTCGTTTTTTTTCCATACCCCTACAGATTTATCTATGTCATGTCCCATGAACATCTACATTTCAGGCTGAGGTATGGTCCATACAAAGAGGGGCCCAAGTAACCATGAACAAATGAAGAATGTTATTGTATTACTATACTCCAGGCCCCCCCATAAGCTTCTCTGTATTCATCATCAAACTCTCAGATCCTGCTGCTGAAGTTGCCAATACCATGCCTTGTATGTCACTAGATTTATCTGAGTAAATCATCTCAAGGACATTCTTGTTAAGACAGCTCTTGCTACAGAACCAGGAGGAGAAATGGCTCCATGCAAGATCAATCAATCAACCAATTGTTGGAAGGGATACAAAATATCTGCTCATCTGCCAACCCTTGACCACTTTGATACTATCGCTCTGTATGGACATCTTCTTTACGCTTTATATTTACAGTGTTACATATAAGACCTTTGTTAAAACTAATTTCTATGCCATCAGTTTTGCACAAGAATAGATAATTTTTTTTTACTTTATTGTAATGATGACCATTGAACATTCAACTGAACCAGCATTTTTGATTTGAAGGATTTTTTTTTTATTAAATGAAACAGAATCCCAAATTTCTGTCTGTTTTCTTATAGTCAAAGCGCTGAACAATGAAAGGATGATTAGCTGCAATACTTCCCTGACCTGAAGTTCTTAGGTGACAGATTTGGTTCACTATGCCAGAAGATTTTTCCCACTAGCTCAACATATTTAACCCCTCATTATCTTTATATGCGAGATGATCATGATCATCTTAGTAGACAAAGCCTCTGTTCTACTTATTATACATACTATAAACGAAAAACAAGTCAGTCTATAAAAAATATAGCAATATTTTGCTGAAGGTTAAAGCAGAGCATTTACAAATCAACAAATGTGACATGCCTTTTTAACAAGAAATACAAATTTCAAAGCATGCCTTGGATGCACTCACTGGGAAACTAAACACAGCAAGAACTTTTATCCAGAAATGAAACAATTAAATTCACTGAAAACTTCAAACTTTCCTTTCTTTGTAGAACTGTGGGAGTTTGTACACAGTTGAACATTAAAGTCATTTTTGATATGTTTCACCTTGCTCTGTGAGAGTATTGCTGCCAATTTGAAAAATGGAAGATTTTGAAACTGATGAAACATTTTTATAAAACCCATAAAGATGACCTGACTTCAAGGACTTAAAATCCAGTTTCCTGGTATTGCACTGCTTAAATCATGACAGTACTACCAATAAAATTAACCAATGCTAGCGACATCCAGTTACACTCATTTACAGCAAAAGTAAAATAATAGGGAGGAATTTTACAGATTACATTGTAATATTGCTTGAGACATTAATATCACAATCACTTTAACAGTGCACTCCAGTCAGACTCGAGAATTTAGTACAAAAACAAATATGGTGATACAAAGAAAGATTTATCATACATGTTACCTCAAAAATGAGGTAAATTTCTAGTATAAATCTTGTTGCCTCCTATTTATGAAAGCATTTGTGTGTTTTTGGTATATATGAAATATTATATATTACTATTCATTATTTTCATCTTCATGACCCTGTGACGAAGTATATTGAGACAAAACGTACGTCGGGTTGGAGGACATAGCGGTGATGTCAGCACGCCCGCTAGGGCGCAGGACGATAATTTCTAATGCCTGATGTATTCATTTTACTTGTGAGTATAATACTGTTCTTTTAATAAATTTCTTATGCTGGGAAAGTGCGCAATGAGCGATTGTGTTTCTTTTTTATACACATGCCTGGTAAATGAATGACGACAACTAACCAGCCGCATTATTGGGTGATCTTTTTGATAACACATCTAACATAGGGGTCCTGTGAAGGGAGTGTTACCTGCATACCTAAATAAGTTCCTTACCTTTTGGGGATGACTTCAGAGCAACTTGCATTGAATTCTATTACAGAAGTCGTTCGCTGAAGTCACGCCTGACGGGGCGGCTTCAGAGTTGGGCGACTTTGAAGTCACCCCAGTGTGAACCGGCGCTAAATTAATCCTTTTTACTGTAAATATACCTCGTTTTGCACCTATATCAATGGAAATCTATCAGGCTGCTAAATCTGATGGAAAGCTAGATCTTGTGCATGGAAAATGAATAATGTATCAGCAGTTATTCAGCAGGGATGCTGACCATGTAGCCTAAGCTACAGATAGCCAGCACAAGAGGAATCTGAAAATTTGTATATGAAATACTATAATGAGGAAAATTTGGAAAGTCAAGAACACATATAAAAACATTTTGTGTTTTAAAATGCCATTTTTTACACTATAATCTGCCTTTAAATGTAGATATAAAATTCTACCATTTAATTCAGTGATGGATTTAAAAAAAAAATCATTGAATATATTTTTACACAGAACTAGCATAAGTACCTGAATCCATTTTTATATTAGTTATAATTGCAATCTTATGCACAGCAGCACTCATACTGGGATGGAGAGAGAAGCAATACTCTGAACCAATCAGACTCAACTCCATTGCCATCCATCTTAACTTAGGAACTTTGTGAAAGTAGAAGGGAGCAGAGTGATGATCTCATCTGTTTATTGCTGTTTCTCCAGTATCCAATTGCAGGCAGTGGCAGGCCACAGACTAGGTCATATTGCTCAACAGCAGTATTGTTTTCCAGAAGGTCTCAGGTCTTGAAGGCTTGTCTTTTCTGTCTGGCTGGGGTGCCTAGATCACAAGGGAAAAAGAAAGAGAGGGGGAGGCGCCAACTGAATGAATCCTACTGGTTTCAGTACATTTTGTGTAAGGTGTACACTTACAGGTCCATGGGGTGAAGATGCCCATCAAAGATAAAAACGTCCTGGGGTACTCTGATGCCACTCTGCGGCCTCCGGTATTGATCCCTTGGCCGTAGAGGTATTGAATTTAGTCACAGGCTTCTGTGCAGTGTCCACTTGACAGGAAGCTCCACGCTGACCAGTCTGGAATGCGGAAGCGGAAGTGACATCACCACAGCAGGGCAGGCATCCAAGCTGAGAATTTGCAATGCAGGAAATGTACAGGCTACACGCTCGGAGCTCACAGATTTTTCTACTGGCCAGTAAAAGTAGCTGTGAGCTCCGATCGCATAGCCTGTACATTTCCTGCATTGCAAATCCTCAGCTTGGATGCCTGCCCTGCCGTAGTGATGTCACTTCCACTTCTGCGTTCCAGACTGGTCAGCGTGGAGCTTCCTGTCAAGTGGACACTGCACAGAAGTCTGTGACTAAATTCAACACCTCTGCGGCTGAGAGATTGATACTGGAGCCCGCAGAGCGGCATCAGAGAACCCCAGGACATTTTTATCTTTGATGGGTATCTTCACCCCATGGTCCTGTAAGTGTACACCTTACACAAAATGTACTGAAACCAGTAGGATTCATTAAATTGGTACCTCCCCCCTCTCTTACTTTTACACTTGTTTACAGAGGCACCGGACACCCTCTGAGGATGGCTGCCTCCTTTTTATATTGGATCATAGCTGTAACGACAAGAGTTAACGTTGTTTAAGATATTCCATTGCCGAACACACATCAGCTACCAGACACTCCAACCAGCCGAATAAGACCCCATACAAATACTTCTCCCTCCACAAACGAGACAACCGCTCTGTTTAGGTTTCCAACTGGTCTGACATCTTTATTGAGAAAAACAGGCTCTTATGTACACTAAAATAATACTGTAGTCCAAATGAACAACTCCACCCACAACATCACACAATGGTTACATAACGAGGCCCAATACACATTATTCTGACATCTCTTAGCAGACAACAGGTGAGTTCATTAGCTAATTCCTTTACAGTTTAAATGACTATGCATGATATTTATATTCCCCAGACTGTCTGTCTGCTAATTTACAATACACACAATTACAGAGTTAATTATCACAATCCACAATGAAAGGATCTTTAGCAGCTAGCCAGGACTCATTTACATTACACAGGCAGACAGGTGGCTAGAGTTGAACCCATCAGCATCTCTAATTTAACCTGCTGAGCTCAGAATCAAACAACCAATAAATAGTCCTTTACAGATATCCTGGGGAATATTGTGGATTAATATTACAGACCCATTTTAAAGTAATCCAAGACATATTCCCAATGTCCAATATTTTCTGGCTCATACTTTCTAAGAACTTCTGGGTTCCACGGGCCCTCCCGTTACAATAGCATTGATCTAAAAAGATTTGCTACTAAAGCCACTATTATACCATTTTTTTAAAAAGGGCTTCACATTATTTGGAGCACCGGAATTCTTCTCTTTATATGACTGCCTAGATCACAAGACTAGTTAAAGAGAATTAAAAATCTTTTGTCAGATATAATCTTGCATGGACCGCATGTTTGAGATCTCTCCAGAATCACTCCATGATATTAAGTTCAGGAGACTGTGGTGGCCACTCCAGAATCTTCATATTTTTCTGCTGTAACTAGGAGTCAACTTGGCCTTCTGCTTAGGGTCATTGTCGTGCTGGAAGGTCCAAAAACGTCCCATGTGCAGCTTTTGTGCAGAAGAATGGAAATTGTCTTCCAATATTTTCTGATAACATGCTGCATTCATCTTGCCATAAATTTTCACAAGATCCCCTGAGTCTTTAGTGCTCACAACCCCAAAACCTCAGTGAGTCACAGTGGGTATGGTATTCTTGTTGTTATAGGCCTTGTTGACCCCTCTCTTGGTCTCATCACTTCAGATTATAGTGTACCTGAAGCTGTGAGGCATGTCAAGTGGTTATCGGGCATATTGTAATTATGATTTTTTTGTGGCATGGGCGCAGTAAAGGCTTTTAATTAGATATGGGATATACTGCGCTGTGCAATGAGTGAACACAAAAATTAGCTGCCAACACAGCTGAGACAAAGCAAAAACTGGTGAATATGAAAAAGTGTAGCGCTTATTTTTGTGAAAGAGTCAGTTAACAAAACATAACAAATGTTGCAAACATGCATATATATTAATTTCAGTGACACCAAGACTATATGTATTCACACTTCCTGGTGTTTACGGGAATTTGCGGTGCCGACTGATATGCGGATTCAGGACCAGCTGGATACACCTTGCTGACTGATTATTTAAGCCTGTTTTGACTTGGGTGGTATACACCTTACCAAGTCAATACCATCTGGTAAGCCTCCTCCTTATAATCGGTGGTGGTGTCTCTATCCTTTCACAGAGAGGGTCATATCCATGTGGGATTCTTTTTTTCAACCTTGCAGTTTTTTCTACACTTTTGGACTGTTATTTGTGTGTGGTCACAATAGAGGACTGTTTTGTTCTGATTTATTTACATATAATATATTTTTTTTCACGGATCACACTCAGTCACTTGGTGTCACGGAAATTAATATATATGCATGTTTGCAACATTTGTTATGTTTTGTTAACTGACTCTTTCACAAAAATAAGCGCTGCAGTAAAGGCTTTTATCTGGCAACTCAACCATGCAGCTCAAGTATCGTCGTATTGTGGTCTTTGAAACAACCACGCTGTCTTTTTCCAGAGCAGCCTGTATTTCTTCTTTGACAGTTCTTTTCCACTCCCCATGGCTGTCTTTAGCTTGATCAGTGCATCCATGTGAGAGCTGACAAACTCATTGACTATTTATACACAGAAACTAATTGCAATTTAAAAAGCCCCAGATGTGGAATATTAACCTTCAATTGCAATTTTAACCCGTGTGCTTCACCTTGTGTGTCTGTACCATCCAGGGTATGTAAACTTTTGATCAGGGCCAAAACAATCCAGGGTATGCAAATGTTTGATCAGGGTCATTTGGGAGATTTCTGGTGTCATTATGATTTAAAAAGTAGCCAAACAACTATGTGATAATAAATGACTTCATATGATCATTATACTTAAATAAAATAATTTTTTTTTTGGCACGATTAGTCATATTTTCAATAACAATGCCAAAAATTACACAATTTCTGCCAGGGTGTGCAAATTTTGAGCACAACTGTGTGTGTGTAGGGATGAGCCAAACACCCCCCGGTTCGGTTTGCGCCAGAACCTGCGAACGGACCGAAAGTTCGCGCAAACTTTAGAACCCTATTAAATACAATGGACGCGAACGTTCGAAATCAAAAGTGCTAATTATAACGGCTAATATGCAAGTTATTGTCCTAAAAAGGGTTTGGGGACCCGGGTCCTGCCCCAGGGGACATGTATCAATGCAAAAAGAAGTTTTAAAAATGGCAGTTTTTTCGGGAGCAGTGATCTTAATGATGCATAAAGTGAAAAAAAAAAGTGAAATATTCCTTTGAATAGGGGTGTCTAAAGTATGCCTGTGAAGTGGCATGTGTTTCCCGTGTTTAGAACTGTCCCTGCACAAAATGACATTTCTAAAAGGAAAAAAAGTCATTTAAAACTGCTTGCGGCTTTAATTGAATGTCTGGTCCCGGAAATATGGATGAAAATCATTGAGAAAATGGCATGGGTACCCAGCCCCCCCCCAGTCCACTACCAGCCCCTTTGGGTCTTGTATGGATATTAAGGGGAACCCCACACGCAAAGTAAAAAAATGCCCTATATACTCTGAACAGCAGTATACAGGTGGTGCAAACAAGACAGGGACTGTAGGTTTATTCTTAAGTAGAATCTTTTTGTAATTTGGAACAAGTACATTTTTTAAGTGTAGCTCTAGCCAAAAAATCTATTTTTAAGCTTTTTGGAAAATATAGGGAAGGGTTATCACCCCTGTAACGTTTGTTTTGCTGTCTGTGCACCTGTTCAGAACATTTATGTCCCAATGACAATTTTTTTTGGAAATTTTGGTTTTTTTAGTGAAACTAGGATTGGTGATAAAGCATCAGTGGAGAGGAGAGAGACCCCTTTTTCCCATATTAACTCTTACAGGAGAGCATTTCCCTTCCTAGGGGTAGATTTCCTCTCACTTCCTGTTGTCTACTTCCTTTTGCAAGTAGGAGTCGTTTGTAAGTTGGATTTTTGAAAGTAGGGGGGCTGCCATATATACTCTGCAGAAATTTGGCCCTTAGGTGTTGGTGTTGCCACAACACTGTAAGCCCTCATAGTTACTCTTGGTGGGCGCTGGAATGCCCTGCTGTGAACTATTATATCAAGAATTGTAATTACATGCCCTTGTTGAACAGTGGTAGGAAAAATTGGGCCTTTGGGGGTGGTGGTGGTGCTGGTGCCACAACACTCTAAGTCCTCACAGTTACTCTTGGTGGGCGCAGAAATGGGCCCTGCTGTGAATCATTAGATCAAGAATTATAATTACATTCCACTGTTGAACAGGGGCAGAAAAATTGTGCCTTAGGCACTGGTACCACAACACTGCAACCCCTCACAGATACTGTACTTGGAGCGTAGCAATGAGCCCTGTTGCAAAGCATTGCTTAAAAAATTGTAATTACACGCCCCTGTTAAACAGGGGCAGAAAAATTGGGCCTTAGGCACTGGTGCTGGTGCCACAACACTGCAACCCCTCACAGATACTGTACTTGGAGCGCAGCAATGAGCCCTGCTGCAAAGTTTTGCATCAAAAATTGTATTTACACTCCCCTGTTAAACAGGGGCTGAAAAATTGGGCCTTAGGCACTGGTGCTGGCGCCACAACACTGCAACCCCTCACAAATACTGTTGTTGGAACACAGTAATGAGCCCTGCTGCAAAGCATTGCATCAAAAATTGTAAATACACGCCCCTGTTAAACAGGAGCTGAAAAATTATGCCTTAGCCACTGGTGCTGGTGTGACAACACTGCAACCGCTCACATATACTGTACTTGGAGCGCAGCAATGAGCCCTGTTGCAAAGTATTGCATCAAAAATTGTAATTACACGCCCCTGTTAAACAGGGGCAGAAAAATTGGGCCCTAGGCACTGGTGCTGGTGCCACAACACTGCAACCCCTCACAGATACTGTACTTAGAGTGCAGCAATGAGCCCTACTGCAAAGTATTGCATCAAAAATTGTATTTACATGCCCCTGTTAAACAGGGGCTGAAAAATTGGGCCTTAGGCACTTGTGCTGGTGCCACAACACTGCAACCCCTCACAGATACTGTAGTCAGAGCACAGCAATGAGCCCTGCTGCAAAGTATTGCATCAAAAATTGTAAATACACTCCCCTGTTAAACAGGGGCTGAAAATTTGGGCCTTAGCCACTGGTGGTGGTGCCCAGAACCAAAAATGTTCTTTCAAGCTATCAGCATGATTATTGAGGAGGAAGAGGATAGTCACTCAGCATAACAGGATAGTCACTCAGCATCAGTATAGGCAGTCTTGTAGGGATCTGACATTTCCAAAAAAATTATTCGGTTACATCAGCATCAGATGCTTGGTAGCTGGTGGTGATCCAAGACTGATTCATTTTTATGAAGGTCAGTCGATTGACCGAGTCGGTGGACAGGCGCACCCTGTGATCGGTTACAAAGCCTCCAGCAGCACTGAATGTGCGTTCCGAAAGAACGCTGGATGCAGGACAGGCCAGTAGCTTAATTGCATACTGTGCAAGCTCTGGACAGTGATCCATCCTCAAGACCCAGTAACCCAAAGGATTTTCGGTGGGAAAGGTGTCCAAGTCTGATCTTGCCCCTAGGTATTTCTGCACCATGTAAACCAGACGCTGGCGATGGTTGCTGGAAGCGATTATACCTTGGGGCTGCGTACTAAAAAATTGTCTGAACGCATCGTACCTTCTCCACCGCTCCTTCTTTGACTGACCGGAGCCTCAGCAACACGTTGTCCAGGACCAGGAATTTGTAACCTCCCAGTCTCTGGGAACGCGTTGCACAGACCTTTCTGCAAGGCCTCCCGAAGATGCTTCATCCTCTGCTCCCTCTGTGACGGCAAAATAAGGTCCGCAACCTTACCCTTGTAAGGTGGATCAAGGAGGGTTGCCAGCCAGTAATGATCCCTCTTCTTGATCGCACAAATATGAGGATCCTTCCGCAGGCTTTGCAGGATCAGGGAGGCCATGCAGCGTAGGTTTGCTGAGGCATTCGGTGCAGAGTCCTCTGGGTCACTGAGGACGACATGATCCGCAGCCACCTCCTCCCAGCCACGTACAAGTCCATGGGTGTCTTGGGACTGTAATTGATCCCTTGAAGACTGCTGCTGATGCTGAGTGCTAGGCTCCACCTCCATGCTGACACATTAATCCTCCTCCTCCTCCTCGTCCTCTTCCTGTGTGATATCTGGGCCAGCAGGAACACTGTCTGGATAAAGGGGGCCTTGACAGGTAAGGAAGTCCTCCTCTTCCTGCCTCTGTTATGCCTCAAGTGCCCTGTCCATTATTCCACGCACCGTGTGCTCCAACAGGTGGACAAGCGGGACAGTGTCACTGATGCATGCACTGTCACTGCTCACCATCCTCGTGGCCTCCTCATATGGTGCCAGGACTGTGCATGCATCCCTGATCATGGCCCACTGGCGTGGGGAAAAAATCCAAGCTCCCCTGACACTGTCCTGGTGCCATATTGCAACAGATACTCATTGATGGCCCTCTGCTGTGTGTGCAGCCACTGCAGCATGGCCAACGTAGAGTTCCACCTGGTGGGCATGTCACAGATTAGGCGGTTCTTGGGCAGGTTGTAATCCTTTTGCAGGTCAGCCAGCCGAGCACTGGCATTATATGACCGGCGGAAATCCCCATAGAGTTTCCTAGCCTGCTTCAGGACCTCCTGTAAGCCTGGGTACCTGCCCAAGAACCGCTGTACCACCAAGTTAAGGACGTGAGCCAAACAGGGCACATGGGTCAGTTGTCCCTGTCGGAGGGCGGAGAGGAGGTTGGTGCCATTGTCGGAAACCACCTTTCCTAGCTTAAGCTGGCGTGGCATCAACCACCTCTGAGCCTGCCCCTGCAGAGCTGACAGAATCTCTACCCCAGTGTGGCTCATGTCCCCCAAGCACACCAGCTCAAGCACCGCATGGCATCTTTTTGCCTCCGTACTTGCATAGCCCCTTGAACGCCTACGGAGCACCGCTGGTTCCGAGGACAAAGCACAGGTAGAGGCCATGGAGGAAGAAGAAGAAGAGGAGGGGTGGAGGAGAGAGGTGTGTCAGAATCACCAGTAGTAACATTTTGGAGGCGTGGTGGCGGAACAACCTCCAACACTACTGTACCTTGTCCTGCATCCTTCCCAGCTGCCAGCAGAGTCACCCAATGCGCCGTGAAAGATAGGTAACGTCCCTGTCCATGCCTGCTGGACCATGAGTCAGCGGTAATATGCACCTTACCGCTGACCGCCCTGTCCAGCGAGGCCAAGACATTGCCTTCCACATGCCGGTAGAGAGCCGGAATCGCCTTCCATGAGAAAAAGTGGCGTTTGGGAACCTGCCACTGAGGAACCGCAAAATCAACAAACTCACGGAAGGGGGCAGAGTCTACCAATTGAAAAGGCAGCAGTTGAAGTGCTAGCAATTTAGTTAAGCTAGCATTCAACCGCTGGGCATGTGGATGGCTGGGAGCAAACTTCTTTTGGCGGTGCAGCAGCTGGGGCAGGGAAATTTGCCTGGTACAATCGGACGTCGGTGTACCGATAGCAGATTGTCTGCAAGTACTTGGCTGTGACACACCAAATTCTACACCTTCATTCCTCTCAGTGCAGGTTTCAGAGAGGACTGAAGGTATAGTGGGGTTGGAAATCCCAGCTGATGAGGAGCAAGGAGAGGTCCGCTTTGTTCTTTGGTGTGGGTCTTTTAGGTACGCTTGCCAACGGACTGCATTGCAGGTCGACATATGTCTGGTCAAGCACGTGGTGCCCAAGCGGCTGATGTTTTGGCCACGCGAGATACGCTTTAGACATATGTTGCAAATGGCAATGGTGCGATCTGCTGCACATGTCTGAAAAAAGGCCCACACCAAAGAACTTTTGGAATAACGTGCAGAGACAGCAGCGCCCTGCACATGCGGAGCTCTGCGGTGTGATGCGGTCGATGTGCTGCCCTTAAGCTGGCCCCTGGAGGGCATCCTGCCTCGTTGGAGATGTGTCTCATCCTCCTCCTCCTCCTGTCTCCTATCAGGCACCCACGTGGAGTAAGTGACCTCATCATCCCCTCCCTCCTCATCACTGGAGCCAATCTGACAGTATGCTGCAGCTGGGGGAACATAACTGCCAGATAGCTGTCCTTGTTGGGCATCCCCTCTCTCTGGGCTCACGTTACTACCCCCTCTCTCTGAGCTCACGTTACTGCCTTCCTCCAGCTGGGTTCCATCATTGGAACCTTCAAAACGCTGGGCATCCTCCTGGAGCATGTACCCAACACTGTGGTCAAACAGTTCGGGGGACTCCTCAGGAGGACATGGTGGGGCTAGGGAAGGAGTGACTGATGCCATTGAGCCGAGGGAAGAGGCCGCTTTGGCAGCTGCTTTGCTAGACAAAGTACCCTGAGCCTGGGTGAGAGAGGGTGAAGAGGAGGAGGACGGCTTGGTCATCCACTCTACCAAGTCTTGGGCATGTTGCGGCTCAACGTGGCCAGCTGCCGAAAAGAAGGACAAGCGTGTCCCACGGCCACGTGCTCATGAGGATGCACCGCGTCCACGACCAGCAGCACTGTTGCCTCTAGACACAGAGCCTGCTTGCCCTCTTTTATTGCCTCGTGACCGTCTGCCTCTCCTTGTTTGCCTTCCAGACATACTAATGGCCTGCAGTGAGCTGTAGCTGCACAAAGGTGGGATGTATATATATATATATATATATATATATATATATATATATATATTTGTCTGTACTGATAATGCAGCTATCAGAATCAACTGCCTGCTGTGGTATTAGTATGGGAAAAGCAGCAGCAGTTCGTTTTCGGTGAAAACTGTGCAGAGAGGAACACAGCACACTAACTGAAAATATTTGCAGCTCTCTGCTTGTGGTTTTATTATGAGAGCACCACTATAGTAGCCACTAACTGTATTCAGGTCAGCTTTAGGTGAATGCTATGCAAAGCACACAGTACACTAAGTGAAACACTGACTGTCTGCAACTAGCACAATCACCTGCCTGCCTGTCACAGTATAGAGAAAACCAGGAACGGATCTAGCTAAACTGAATAAATTGTATAAATATATATACAACACCTAGGATGCATATATATCCTCTACACACTGTAACTGCAGCTAACTGACTAAGCTGCCTGCTCTATCTAACTCAATATAAATGACACTGTCTGTCTCTGTAAACTCTCTCTTTTCACAACTCCAACACACTACACAAGACCGCCGAGCCGGCGGCCTTATATAGTGTGGGGCGTGTACAAATCCCCCTGAGCCATAATTGGCCAAAGCCACCCTGGCTTTGGTCAATTACGGCTCTCCGTTTTTTCTGCGCTGTGATTGGCCAAAGCATGCGGGTCATAGTGCATGCTTGGCCAATCATCAGCCAGCAATGCACTGTAATACCGCAGTGAATTATGGGCCGTGACGCTCCACTCGAATTTGGCGTGAACGGCACATAATGTTCGCAATTCGGCGAACAGCCGAACAGCCGATGTTCGAGTCGAACATGGGTTCGACTCGAACACGAAGCTCATCCCTTCGTTATCCGGGTAGGAAAGTCTGTAGTAATGCAATGTCCACACAGATGTAAAACCTTAAACAGTCAGGCTTTATTTTCTTTTGCAGGAAAAGTTGAGAAAGTAGAAGGTATAGAAGAAGGGAAAGCTTCAGGCACTCACCACAAAAATACACTGGTGTCAGTTCAAAGTCACTCACCACTCTCAATGCTTGTGTGGGTATTGGTCACCCGAATAGTCCCCTCTCACATGGCCTAGCAGCCGGGACGACACACGAATCAGCAACGGGACAGTCTCTGCCACAGACTGCCCCAGGTGAATAGGGTCTCTGCCACAGACCTTTTAAAGTGAACAAAGTCTCTGCCACAGACCTTTTAAAGTTGAGCGAATGGATAGTCCAGGAATCCTCTGCCACAGGATTTCAAAGTCCCAAACTTCCAGCCGTGCAGTGAAAGAGCCTTTAAGTCAATCCGGCGAACTGCAGGGCTTGTAGTGTAGTGGATCCCTCCTTAATAAGTTTGCCAGGCCTCACCCAAGACAGCAGCACTTTGCCGGTCTCCTCCAGGGCAAGTCCTCCCCTGGTCTCCTTCATTAAGACAGCTTCCTCCCAATTTGGACGGACAGCTTGGGATCTCCTCTCCGGATGTAGGCCCCAGCCAGACTAGCTGGGCCTACTAGATAGCGATGCAGCCTCGGGCCACCGTGGCCCCCGAGACCAGGATCACACACACACACCTCGAGCCCGGAGGGCCATGAGGCGAAAACGAACCCCGATCGATGGCGTCTTCCCCTTAATTATCCCCTCCCAGCAGGCACAGCAGGGCGCCCACTCCCACCGTACCACTGCCGAGAAGGGCCACTCAATGTACCATGGTTTGCCCATGTTCCAACAAGTGCCTGAGTTGGTAATGCCACCTACAGGCAAAAAGGAAAAATGCTATCGGGCAAACCACAGCTAGAACAGAGGTAAATTTCAATGTAATTCAACCGTCTGAGCCCAACTACTGGCTCAGACATCCCTCTAAATTTCAAATAGCGTCCCAACCTTTTGGGGAGGGTGCTACATACACCCCCCTCCACAAAAGACACTGTCCCCAGTGGCTGAAAAAAAAAAACCTCAAGCCTGAGATTTTGGTGCCTGAACCAAAAAAAAATGGGAAAGGGGAGAGAAAAGGAGAAAGATACACAGAATATAATAAAAGGAATGGTATAACTCCCCGTATGTGACATTTAGATATATTACACATTATGTATGTACACTACCACCACCTATCACTATCTGTCTAATCCCATCCCATTCTCCGATGGTCTTGACTAGGGATGAGCTTGGTGTTCGAGTCGAACATAGGTTCGACTCGAACATCGGCTGTTCGCGCGTTCGGCGAACAACGAACGATTTGGGCCGTTCGCGCCAAGTTCGAGTGACGTGAACGGCCCAGAATACACTGCGCCATCGCAGTGTAATCCCGGCGCTGTGATTGGCCAAGCATGCACTGTGACCCTGCATGCTTGGCCAATCACAGCGCCGGCAGCGAGGAGAGCAATGATTGGCCACAGGCAGGATGCCTGTGGCCAATTATAGCTGAGGGGGTTTAGTACACGCCCCACACTATAAAACGCCGCCAGCGCGGCGGCCTTGTGTAGTGTGTTCCGGAGCAGGGAAAGTGAAGGATAGGCAGGGACAGTGTCAAATCCATTCTTTGCTAAACCTTGTGTGTAGGGACAGAGAAGGATAGGCAGGGAGAGTGTCAGTGTCATATTCTTTGCTAAACCTTGTGTGTAGGGAGAGAGAAGGATAGGCAGGAAGAGTGTCAGTGTCATATACATTGATAAACCTTGTGTGCAGGGAGAGAGAAGGATAGGCAGGGGACAGTGTCAGTGTCATATTCTTTGCTAAACCTTGTGTGCAGGGAGAGAGAAGGATAGGCAGGGAGAGTGTCAGTGTCATATACTTTGATAAACCTTGTGTGCAGGGAGAGAGAAGGATAGGCAGGGGACATTGTCAGTGTCATTGTTGCTAAGCCTCCTGCACATTATACACCTGAAGTTAGCCCGTATTGCTGCTTTTTCCTGGTGTGTTACACCAACAGGATTTTGCGGCACTTACAGCGGGCGGAGTGTACCTCCTGATCATATTACACCTTAACTTAGCCTGTATTGCTGCTTTTTCCTGGTGTGTTACACCAACGGGATTTTGCGGCACTTACAGCGGGCGGAGTGTGCCTCCTGACCATATTACACCATAACTTAGCCTGTATTGCTGATTTTTCCTGGTGTGTTACACCAACAGGATTTTGCGGCACTTACAGCGGGCGGAGTGTACCTCCTGACCATATTACACCTTAACTTAGCCTGTATTGCTGCTTTTTCCTGGTGTGTTACACCAACAGGATTTTGCGGCACTTACAGCGGGCGGAGTGTACCTCCTGACCATATTACACCTTAACTTAGCCTGTATTGCTGCTTTTTCCTGGTGTGTTACACCAACAGGATTTTGCGGCACTTACAGCGGGTGGAGTGTGCCTCCTGACCATATTACACCTTAACTTAGCCTGTATTGCTGCTTTTTCCTGGTGTGTTACACCAACAGGATTTTGCGGCACTTACAGCTGGCGGAGTGTACCTCCTGACCATATTACACCTTAACTTAGCCTGTATTGCTGCTTTTTCCTGGTGTGTTACACCAACAGGATTTTGCGGCACTTACAGCGGGCGGAGTGTACCTCCTGACCATATTACACCTTAACTTAGCCTGTATTGCTGCTTTTTCCTGGTGTGTTACACCAACAGGATTTTGTGGCACTTACAGCGGGTGGAGTGTGCCTCCTGACCATATTACACCTTAACTTAGCCTGTATTGCTGCTTTTTCCTGGTGTGTTACACCAACGGGATTTTGCAGCACTTACAGCGGGCGGAGTGTACCTCCTGACCATATTACACCTTAACTTAGCCTGTATTGCTGCTTTTTCCTGGTGTGTTACACCAACAGGATTTTGCGGCACTTACAGCGGGCGGAGTGTGCCTCCTGACCATATTACACCTTAACTTAGCCTGTATTGCTGCTTTTTCCTGGTGTGTTACACCAACAGGATTTTGCGGCACTTACAGCGGGCGGAGTGTGCCTCCTGACCATATTACACCTTAACTTAGCCTGTATTGCTGCTTTTCCCATTTCCCTGCAGGCCATTAGAATGTCTGGAAGGCAAACAAGGAGAGGCAGACAGTCAGGAGCCAATAAAAGAGGGCAAGCAGGCTCTGTGTCTAGAGACAACAGTGCTGGTCATGGACGCGGTGCATCGCCATCAGCACGTGGCCATGGGACACGCTTGTCCTTCTTTTCGGCAGCTGGACGTGTTGAGCCGCATCATGCCGAAGACTTGGTAGAGTGGATGACCAAGCCCTCCTCATCCTCCTCATCCTCTCTCACCCAGGCTCAGGGTACTGGCAAAGCAGCTGCCAAAGCGTCCTCTTCCCTGGTATCAATGTCATCTTCAGTCACTCCTTCCCTAGACCAACCATGTCCTCCTGAGGAGTCCCCCGAACTGTTTGAGCACAGTGTTGGGTACATGCTCCAGGAGGATGCCCAGCGTTTCGAAGGGTCTGATGATGATACCCAGCTAGAGGAAGGCAGTAGCGTGAGAGCAGAGAGAGGGGATGCTCAAGAAGGACACCAATCTGGCACTCATGTTCCAGCAGCTGCAGCATACTGCCAGATTGGCTCCAGTGATGAGGAGGGAGGGGATGATGAGGTCACTGACTCCACGTGGGTGCCTAATAGGAGAGAGGAGGAGGAGGAGGATGAGGAGGAGGCACATCTCCAACGAGGCAGGATGCCCTCGGGGGGCCAGCATAAGGGCAGCACACCGACGGAATCACACCGCAGAGCTCCGCCTGTGCAGGGCGCTGCCTCTGCCCGTTATTCAAAAAGTTCTTTGGTGTGGGCCTTTTTTGAGTCGAGTGCATCAGATCGCACAGCTGCTGTTTGCAACATATGTCTCAAGCGTATATCGCGTGGCCAAAACATCACCCGCTTGGGCACCACATGCTTGACCAGACATATGTTGACCTGCCATGCAGCTCGTTGGCAAGCCTACCTTAAAGACCCACACCAAAGAACAAAGCTGACCTCTTCTTGCACCGCATCAGCTGGGATCTCCAACCCCACTATACCTTCAATCCTCTCTGAAACCTGCTCTGAGAGGAATGAAGGTGTAGAATTAGGTGTGTCACAGCCAAGTACTTGCGGGCACTCTGCTAGCAGTACACCAACATCCGATTCTAGCAGGCAAATTTCCCTGCCCCAGCTACTGGACCGTCGAAAGAAGTTCACTCCCAGCCATCCACATGCCCAGCGGTTGAATGCTAGCTTGGCTAAATTGCTAGCGCTTCAACTGCTGCCTTTTCAGTTGGTAGACTTGGCCCCCTTCCGTGAGTTTGTGCAATGTGCGGTTCCTCAGTGGCAGGTTCCCAAACGCCACTTTTTCTCACGGAAGCCGATTCCGGCTCTCTACCGGCATGTGGAAGGCAATGTCTTGGCCTCGCTGGACAGGGCAGTCAGCGGTAAGGTGCATATTACCGCTGACTCATGGTCCAGCAGGCATGGACAGGGACGTTACCTTTCTTTCACGGCCCATTGGGTCACTCTTTTGGCAGCTGGGAAGGATGCAGGACAAGGTGCAGTAGTGTTGGAGGTTGTTCCACCGCCACGCCTCCAAAATGCTACTACTGGTTGTGACACACCTCTGTCCTCCACCCCCTCCTCTTCTTCCTCCGTGGCCTCTTCCTGTGCTTTGTCCTCGGAACCAGCGGTGCTCCGTAGGCGTTCAAGGGGCTACGCAAGTACGCAGGCAAAAAGATGCCATGCCGTGCTTGCGCTGGTGTGTTTGGGGGACAGGAGCCACACTGGGGCAGAGGTTCTGTCTGCTCTGCAGGGGCAGGCCGAGAGGTGGTTGACGCCACGCCAGCTTAAGCCAGGAATGGTAGTTTGCGACAATGGCACCAACCTCCTCTCCGCTCTCCGACAGGGACAACTGACCCATGTGCCCTGTGTGGCTCACGTCCTTAACCTGGTGGTGCAGCGGTTCTTGGGCAGGTACCCGGGCTTACAGGATGTCCTGAGGCAGGCCAGGAAAGTCTGTGTGCATTTCCGCAGATCTTATAATGCCAGTGCTTGCCTGGCTGAGCTGCAAAAGGAGTTGAACCTGCCCAAGAACCGCCTTATATGTGACATGCCCACCAGGTGGAACTCAACATTGGCCATGCTGCAGCGGCTGCACACGCAGCAGAGGGCCATCAATGAGTACCTGTGCGACTACGGCACCAGGACAGGGTCAGGGGAGCTCGAGTTTTTTTCACCACGCCAGTGGGGAATGATCAGGGATGCATGCACTGTCCTGGCACCATTTGAGGAGGCCACGAGGATGGTGAGCAGTGACAGTGCATGCATCAGCGACACTGTACCTCTTGTCCACCTGTTGGAACATACGCTGCATGGAATAATGGACAGGGCACTTGAGGCAGAACAGAGGCAGGAAGAGGAGGACTTCCTTGCCTCTCAAGGCCCCTTTACCCAGACAGTGTTCCTTCTGTCCCACCCATCGCACAGGAAGAAGAGGAGGAGGAGGAGGAGGAGGAGGATTGTGTCAGCATGGAGGTGGAGCCTGGCACTCAGCACCATCAGCAGCAGTCTTTTAGGGATGATTTACAGTCCCATGAAACCAGTGGACTTGTACGTGGCTGGGAGGAGGTGGCTGCGGATCATGTCGTCCTTAGTGACCCAGAGGACTCCGGACCGAATGCCTCAGCTAACCTACGCTGCATGGCCTCCCTGATCCTGCAAAGTCTGCGGAAGGATCCTCGTATTCTTCGGATCAAGGAGAGGGACCATTACTGGCTGGCCACTCTCCTTGATCCACGGTACGAGGGTAAGGTTGCGGACCTTATCTTACCGTCGCAGAGGGAGCAGAGGATGAGACAACTCCAGGAGGCCTTGCAGAAACGTCTGTGCAACGCGTTCCCAGAGACTGGGAGGTTACAAACTCCTGGTCCTGGACAACGAGTTGCTGAGGCTTCGGTCAGTCAAAGAAGGAGCGGTGGGGAAGGTGGCCGTCTGACCGAAGCGTTCAGACAATTCTTTAGTCCGCAGCCCCAAGGTATGATCGGTTCCAGCAACCATCGCCAGCGTCTGATATACATGGTGCAGGAATACCTAGGGGCAAGGTCAGACTTGGACACCTTCCCCACCGAAAATCCTCTGGCTTACTGGGTCTTGAGGATGGATCACTGGCCAGAGCTTGCACAGAATGCAATTGAGCTACTGGCCTGTCCTGCATCCAGCGTTCTTTCAGAACGCACATTCAGTGCTGCTGAAGGATTTGTCACGGATCACAGGGTGCGCCTGTCCACCAACTCTGTTGATCGACTGACCTTCATAAAGATGAACCAGTCTTGGATCACCACCAGCTACCAAACACCTGAAGCTGATATAACAGACTAATTTATTTTCAAATGTCACATCCCTTCAAGACTGATGCTGATGCTGAGAGACTGTCCTGTTATGTTGACTGACTATCCTCATCCTCCTCAATGATCCGATTGACGATGATAGCTTGGAAGAACATTTTTGTTTCTGGGTGCCGCCACCAGTGGCTAAGGCCCAATTTTTTAGCCCCTGTTTAACAGGGGTGTGTTATTACAATTTTTTATGCAATGCTTTGCAGCAGGGCTCATTCCTGCACTCCAACTAGAGTATCTGGGAGCGGTTGCAGTGTCGTGGCAACAGCACCAGTGGCTAAGGCCCATTTTTTCAGCCCCTGTTTAACAGGGGTGTGTAATTACAATTTTTGATGCAATACTTTGCAACAGGGCTCATTGCTGTGCTCCAAGTACAGTATCTGTGAAGGGTTGCAGTGTTGTGGCACCAGTGCCTAAGGCCCAATTTTTATGCCCCTGTTTAACAGGGGCATGTAATTACAATTTTTTATGCAATGCTTTGCAGCAGGGCTCATTCCTGAACTCCAACTAGAGTATCTGGGAGAGGTTGCAGTGTCGTGGCACCAGCACCAGTGGCTAAGGCCCAATTTTTCAGCCCCTGTTCAACAGGGGCGTGTAATTACAATTTTTGATGCAATACTTTGCAACAGGGCTCATTGCTGTGCTCCAAGTACAGTATCTGTGTGGGGTTGCAGTGTTGTGGCACCAGTGCCTAAGGCCCAATTTTTCTGCCCCGGTTTAACAGGGGCATGTAATTACAATTCTTGATCTAATAATTCACAGCAGGGCCCATTCCTGCGCCCACCAAGACTAACTGTGAGGCCTTACAGTGTTGTGTCAACACCACCACCACCACCAAAGGCCCAATTTTTCAGCCCCTGTTCAACAGGGGCATGCAATTACAATTCTTGATCTAATAATTCACAGCAGGGCCCATTCATGCGCCCACCAAGAGTAACTGTGAGGGCTCACAGTGTTGTGGCAACACCAACATGTAAGGGGCAAATTTCAGCTAAGTATATACGGCAGGCCCCTACTTTCAAACATCCAACTTACAAACGACTCCTCCTTGCAAACGGAAGGATACAACAGGAAGTGAGAGGAAATCTACCCCTAGGAAGGCAAATTCTCTCCTGTAAGAGTTAATATGGGAAAAAAAGTGTCTCCTCTCCACTGATGCTTTATCACCAATTCTTGTTTCAATAAAAACCCCAAATTTTCAAAAAACATTTGTCATTAGGACGGAAAGTGAGGTGAACTGTTCTGAACAGGTGCACACTGCACAGACAGCAAAACAAATGTTACAGGGGTGATAACCCTTCCCTATGTTTTCCAAAAAGCTTAAAAATAGATTTTTTGCCTGGAGCTACACTTAAACAATGTACCTGTTCAAAATTACAAACAGATTCTACATAAGAACAAACCTACAGTCCCTGTCTTGTATGCACCGCCTGTATACGGCTGTTCAGAGTATATAGGGCCTTTTTTATTTTGTGTGCCGGGTTCCCCTTAATATCCATACAAGACCCAAAGGGGCTGGTAATGGGCTGGGGTGGGGGGGGGGTGTGATGGGGTAGCTATGCCATTTTTATTAAAGATTTTCATCCATATTACCGGGACCAGACATTACATTTAAGCCGCAAGCAGTTTTAAATGGCTTTTTTTCCTTTAGAAATGTAATTTTGTGCAGGGACAGTTCTAAACACGGGAAACACGTGGCACTTCACAGGCATACTTTAGACACCACCCAGGTATGATATTTAAAGGAATATTTGACTTTTTTTTTTCACTTTATGCATCATTAAAATGACTGCTCCAGAAAAACGGCCATTTTTAAAACTTCTTTTTTGCATTGATACATGTCCCCTGGTGCAGAACCCTTTTTAGGACAATAATATGCATAATAGTCATTATAATTAGCACTTTAGATTTCGAACGTTCGCATCCATTGTATTTAATAGGGTTCTAAAGTTTGTGCGAACCTTCGGTCCGTTCGCGGGTTCTGGTGCGAACCGAACCCGGGGGTGTTCGGCTCATCACTAGTCTTGACAGCAGATCCAGTACCTAAGAGAAAACACAAAGAACATGCATAGCAAACACATAATCCTAAAATATCAGACATATGTACACAGAAGCAGAACTGTATCCCCGCGAGAATACAGTTTTCCTTCCTAAAGTTTTTAGCTGCTGAAAAAGTATTTCCCTAAATTCGGCAGACTACTGCCACCTAGTGTCAGAGGCATCAAAATGTCCTTTCTATGCAGGGGCTGAAAAATAAACATACAAAGAACCATTGTTGAACACAGCGTTTCAGCAACCCTACTCTATCTAACTAATCCCCAAAGTTCAGTTAGAGGGAGAGAAAAAAAAAATGTTCTTCAGAGATATCAAAGAAACGTTCTCTGTGTTTTTTTTTTCTTCTAGAGCAATAAATCTCTCACAGTGGAGAGCAAAGTCATCTTTATCCAGAGCATTCTCCACTTGTAGGGAAACAGGAGGCAAACAACAAAGTCAAGTTTCTTATCTAAAACGTCATACGTAGAAACTAGGATCCGGCAGGGTCACAGACTTCCACTGTTTGTCCCGGGTGGTGATAAAGTATATTGCATCATCCCTTCCTGGACAGCGGAGAACAACCCGATCGGCATGAATGTGCCGGCCATAGCCTGAGTCCAAACGGCAACCCTTAAATCGATCGGCCATGGTAATCGAGTGTTCAAAGTTCCTGAACGGCTTGGGTACTTTAAGATAGTCCCAGATGGCTTCCCCATACCATTTCTTGCAACGAGCTTCAATTTCCAACATTAGTTGTTTGGGCACATAGGGGAACTCCAAGCTGTACTCGGTAGCTACCTGCTTCATCAAGATCCGCTGTAGGCGGGCGAGCCTTGGTAAGGACCCAGGGTTTCCTGTCCCGGGCAGTACATATGAGTACGGTGACCTCCGGACCAAAGACGTAACAAATTGAGGCCAAGGCCCATCATTGGGTACAGCCTCTTTCTTTACAACAGGGGTAGGTGTTTCCACCCGGGGTGTGGTGTCCCCAGAACTCATGGGTGAACCCTCTTGGAGGCTGCGTATCGGGGTAATACATTTTCGATTGTCCCATCCCTTTTCCATAAAAAAGCCTCAATCAGCTCGTCATCCCCAACATCTGAGGAGGATTCCAATTCCGAGGAATCCAACTCCTCGACGGGTAGATATTTATGGGCAAGTAAAGTCACTTTGTCCCCAGCCACATTACCGGTTCCTGTCGTGGACTTCCCGGAGACTTCACCGCTCACGAGGTCCGGTTCCGGCAGGCGCTGGGGTAAGCTTCGACCGCGGCCGTGGGAGGCCTTACCGTAGCCCACCTTCCTTTTTGCAGGTGGGATGGAGACACGAGTTGTGGCAGTGGCAGCGTCCGCTGATGGCTCCGTAATAGTGGCGACATCCACTCCGGACTCACTTGCTGTAGCTACTGCAGTGTGCACGGGCTGAACCACAGGGGCTGAGGCAGCCTCCTCAAGAGTGACGGTGCCTGTAATCCAGTCCACCCGATAAGCGCGGGGTGGTGCGGTTAGTTGGTCCACCTCAAAGAGAAATTCTCTGCAGGATAGGCATCGTCCAAAGGGGCGCAACTGCACAGCCAGTCCACTGCATCCAGGGCAGAGCATGCCCAAGGCCTCCACATTCCGACTTGTGTATATCGTGATGCGGCCCCGGGGCTTGAGGCGGATCACCGTATTCATAAGCGGGGCTCCAATCTGAGCAATGTCCATAGTAGTAGGCATATGGAGCATCCTGGGTCCCGACATGGCTGGGGCCCATAAAACCGAAGACATGCTGCTCTTCTTGCTCAATCCAACAATCTCTGCCCTTTGGCGCCAAACACACTCACGTGTAGCACGCAGGTGGCGGGAACTCCTCCCAGTTTAGTTCTTTTTGCACGTAGCTCGCAGGCTTTCTTCCTTTCGGCCCCGCCCACAAACTATGCAGCTAACAATGCGATCTGTGCCCCTTAACTCCTTCTTCTCTCATTAAAAGCACAGTCCAACACTTTCTCAATGGCAGACTTTCCAAATAGCAAAAGAATAGTAATCCGGTTGTCAGAGGCAACGGCAAATATCTCGGACGAGCCCCCACGTGTAGCACTACCCCCGTAGGACCTGCTGGTTAGTTTTGGGTTTTGCACATTACCTCTTCAGCTTCGTTGTCCAGGTAGGAAAGTCTGTAGTAATGCAATGTCCACACAGATGTAAAACCTTAAACAGTCAGGCTTTATTTTCTTTTGCAGTAAACGTTGAGAAAGTAGAAGGTATAGAAGAGTAGAGAAAGGTTCAGGCACTCGCCACAAAAATACACTGGTGTCAGTTCAAAGTCACTCACCACTCTCAATGCTAGAGTGGGTATTGATCACCTGGATAGTCCCCTCTTACATGGCCTAGCAGCCGGGATGACACACAAATCAGCAACGGGACAGTCTCTGCCACAGATTGCCCTAGGTGAATGGGGTCTCTGCCACAGACCTTTTAAAGTGAACAAAGTCTCTGCCACAGACCTTTTAAAGTTGAGCGAATGGATAGTCCAGGAATCCTCTGCCACAGGATTTCAAAGTCCAAAACTTCCAGCCGTGCAGTGAAAGAGCCTTTAAACCAATCCGGCGAACTGCAGGGCTTGTAGTGTAGTGGATCCCTCCTTAATAAGTTTTCCAGGCCTCACCCGAGACAGCAGCACTTTGCCGGTCTCCTCCAGGGCAGGTCCTCCCCTGGTCTTCTTCATTAAGACAGCTTCCTCCCCATTTGGACGGACAGCTTGGGATCTCCTCTCCGGATGTAGGCCCCAGCCAGACTAGCTGGGCCTACTAGATAGCGATGCAGCCTCGGGCCAACGTGGCCCTGAGACCAGAATCACACACACCTCGAGCCCGGAGGGCCATGAGGCGAAAACGAACCCCGATCAATGGCGTCTGCCCCTTAAGTATCCCCTCCCAGCAGGCACAGCGGGGCGACCACTTCCACCGTACCGCTGCCGAGAAGGGCCACTCAATGTACCATAGTTTGCCAGTGTTCCAACAAGTGCCTGAGGTGGTAACGCCACCTACAGGCAAAAAGGAAAAATGCTATCGGGCAAACCGCAGCTAGAACAGAGGTAAATTTCAATGTAATTCAACTGTCTGAGCCCAACTACTGGCTCAGACATCCCTCTAAATTTCAAATAGCGTCCCAACCTTTTGGTGAGGGCGCTACATATATATATATATATATATATATATATATATATATATATATATATATATATAAAATTATATATTATATACTATGCATAACGGGAGTACAGCTTTAAGTCTGAACTTTGAGTATTCAGAAGCTACACTCGAGAGTCATACCATTTAATGCCAGGGATGTTAGTGTAGGGACTTGATTAACTCTTCAGTAGACCCCAGAGGCCAGTTAGCTGTGTTTTGACTACTAATTACTGATTATGGTAAAATATTGCTAGCATTTTTTTAATTTTCATAAGTAACACTTATTGCCAGGAGAATTGCTTTTAATATTTTACTAATGACTTTAAAAGCATGGCTTTATAACTACTTTATACCATAATATTAAAGTTTTCCCATGCTTTTATAGCGCATACTCCCATCATTAGATATATCTCCTCTACATGTAAGTTAACTTTTTAATTTATAATAATAATCTGTACAATTTTTCCAGGCTTTGTAACAGTTATCTTGTTTTTACTCATTCAACACACTCAGGAAATTGCGAAGATTATGAAAAGAGATGTGTGTTTTACTGATTACTGCCATTTTTTAAATACTCTTTTAAAAACCCTTTTTTGGTCTCATATCCTAGCAGTCTATCTGCTGGCAGTACTACATTTTAACACAATTACATGAGAATGGGAAGTTACAGGAAATTACTGCAATTGTTAGATTAGTTTGAGTTACACAGTAAACAGTCAATAGAATATGAGCCAGAGTGAGCTGATGACAGCTGGTCTAGGATAATATTACATGCTGCCTGTCCATTCTGATTTTGCATCCCTTTGAATGCACTTGAACAAAAATTTGTTGAATGTTGAATAAGTAAAATCCAGTAAAATTATATTCTGTGTCTATCATGGCTCCTGTATATTGACTATAGACTTCTTGCATTATAAGGACACACACTGTCGGTTTATATATGTGTATTCAGTCTGGCACAACCATTTTAGTTATGTAAGTCAGTATGATTCATACAGTGTGTTTGTTTTGCTTCAGTATTGTAATTACAGCATATTAGCAGGCTCTGTTTTATTTATTTTTTATAATCTTTATAAATTGCAGACTATACAGTATCTAGTAGTAGAAACCTCTTCAAAGATAACAATATTAACTTAAAAGAGATGTAACATAAACCCTAATCAAATGACATTTAGTTTAAAATGGCACTGAATCATAAACAAGACCCTTTTTTTAAATAAATATGTGTTGCACCCGGTTTATATTCTTTGTTACTGCTGATCTTGTGCAGTCTCTTTGCATTGATATAGTGCAAAATGTTGATGGCTGCATACAGGACTACTGTTAGAAATCACAGTGCGCCATACAGCCTACCTGACAGGGCCCTTCACGTCTCCCCCCCAACCGAAAGTGACTGAGGACATATTGTAGATTTATTAGTCCCTTTCTCTGTAGCCTCAGCTGCATGGATGAATGAATAGGAATCGCTCCAAGACTTCCTGCTCATTCAGTTATGAATGGATACTGGAGTCATTGGTACTGAACGCTCACTGTGTTCATTCAGGAAAGAAAGGGCCAGTAAATTACATATTTACCAGCCCCTTACCCCGTTCCCAATCTTAAACACTTCCAGACTGGCTCGCGCCGATATACATCAGCACTTTGAAGAGGGATATCGTTGTTATGGCAGAAGCTAGCTACCATAACCCCGGTATCCTCTTCTTCAGTGAGCGGTCCGGTTTTGGTTCCGGATTCGGTCTGTGTGCCTGCAGCAGCTGCCAGCGGGAGAGTAAAGGAAAAAAAACAGCACTGCTGTGGGAGTAAGGGGCACACAGGGGGACCGGGACAGCAGATAAAAGGGGCGCATGTGCTAAAACCAATCCCCTGCCGTGCAGCCGGAGGGAGAAAGAGGGATAGAAGCTGGCAGTGTTGCAGGGGGGACAGAAGATGACCAGTGTCTGCAACAAAACAGTACAGCCAGCCCTGTTTCTCAGCAGATATTCGGGCCCCCATTTTGAAATGATGGGGCCTGGGCCCAGTACAGGAGGGCTGGCTGTACTGCCTTATAAGTGGCCCTGGCTGCATGTAATTTCTAAGAGAAGGTTTCAGGTTGGTGACAACAGTAGACCATGCTTGCATAATGTGTGAAGACACAGTCACTTCGAAAGCCTGTGACAAAACTGGGGGAATAGAAAGAAGGAACAGAAAGTGCCTGAATAAGAACTTTTTAGGGCAGGATAACAAATTTTATTTTAATAAAAGTTGCAGACTACAAAATATTTTATATGACTCTAGAAATTATATTAACATGTGAAAGCTCATACATGAAAGAGGTGGTTAAGAGCCCCTGTAATATATACTGTATTTGTAATATATATTTTTTGATTGGGGTTATTACTCCTTTAACCACTTCAGCCCCGGAAGATTTTACCCCCTTCCTGACCAGAGCATTTTTTGCGATCCGGCACTGCGTTGTTTAACTTGACAATTGAGCGGTCGTGCGACGTTGTACCCAAATAAAATTGATGTCCTTTTTTTCCCACAAATAGAGCCTTCTTTTGGTGGTATTTGATCACTTCTGCGGTTTTTATTTTTTGCGCTATAAACAAAAGAATAGCGACAATTTTGAAAAAAACACAATATTTTTTACTGTTTGCTATAATAAATATCCCAATTGTTTTTCAAAAAAACTATTTTTTTCCTCCGTTTAGGCCGATATGTATTCTTCTACATATTTTTGGTAAAAAAAATCACAATAAGGGTATATTGATTGGTTTGCGCAAAAGTTATAGCGTCTACAAAATAGGGGATAGGTTTATGGCATTTTTATTAGTATTATTTTTTTTACTAGTATTGGCGGAAATCTACGATTTTTATCGGGACTGCGACATTATGGCGGACACATCAAACACTTTTGACACTATTTTGGGACCATTCTCATTTATACAGCGATCAGAGCTACAAATAGCCATTGATTACTATATAAATGACAATGGCAGGGAAAGGGGTAAACACTAGGGGGCGATCAAGGGGTTATGTGTGTCCTAGGGAGTGATTCTAATTGTGGGGGGGATGGGCTACCACTGACATGACAGCAATCACTGCTCACGATGACAGGGAGCAGTAGATCCCTGTCATGTCACTAGGCAGAACAGGGAAATGCCTTGTTTACATAGGCATCTCCCCGTTCTGCCTCTCCTCACTGCAATCGCGGGCCACTGGGAAACATCAAGTTTGTGGGACCCGCGGGCACACTCCCGCGGCGCCCGGTGGGCTCGCGCGCGTGTCCAAATTCAAAGGGACGTACAAGTACGCCCATTTGCCTGCCCGTGCCATTCTGCCAACGTAAATTGTGCGGCGGTTGGGAAGTGGTTAAATATATCATTGCTCTGAAGTTAGAAGTAAGAGAGATGTTTCTATAGAGGAGATGGAAGTCTTGGTTTTCGTTTTGTGTTAACCACAGAACTAGCGCCTGAGTCAAATTGATGAGTATTCACCCCCTCCAGCCCCATTCACGTGAAGAAAATACCCCCCCCAATTCATGCCTCTATCCAGATGCCCGCTACTTGAACAAATGACTACATCTTTTACATGGAAATCTTTGTTGTTCATCTTTGTTGTGCTAATGCCACAGGAGGTCCTGGGAGGAGTCCAAGCCATAATTTCAGTATGATCTTTCCTTCACTTTTTGAAGTTGAAGGTTGAAGGGGGACTCCTACTGGGAAAATGTTCCTGGGAATGACGCTTTGAGGGGGAGCCATGATGCAAACTCAAGGCCTGAGTTCTGAGTTCCAGTGAACACCGCAAGAGAGAAAGCTGAGGTGCCAGCCCAAAGACCTAAGTCTAGCCCAAATGCATCAGTTCCAGTCTGTCTGTGGATGTCAAGTTCTGTCCTTGCAAAGAGGCAAGTTTTTTGGGTGGAGAATCTTCTGATTACATGGATGAGTACATAAACATATACTTGGAGGTATTTTAAAAGTTTAAAATGAAATTAAGGAGTGAAATAATGTGGACTTCTTTTATTTATTTATTTTTGTAAACTGGAAATGTTATGGACATTCATAAGCCATACAAAAGAGACTCTTTTTGTGTTCTTTTATATTTTTTGATGAGGACTCATTTTCATTACCTACAAAATATCATGCCCCCCCTCTTGGTTTTATGGACTGTCACACCCCCTCTCCTTTACTCCTTTATTTTTCATGGACAATTGCTATACAGCTGAGATCTTGATATCTACTAATTCTGATGTGTTTATTGTTCTCGATTTTTTACATGCTTAAGATAATAACACATTTATGGGAGGAGTAATCCAGGTTGATGTTAAAGGGCATATTATGGCAAAAGGGATTGTAGTTGTCACGCTCGAGATAAAATAGGTGGTTTAAAGAGGTGGTTGGGATGCCCCTAATAAATATTTCTTGTTTTGGGTTATTACTCCTTTAAATATATTGTTGCTCTGAAGTTAGAAGCAAGAGAGATGTTTCTATAGAGAAGATGGAAATCTTGGTTTAGTTTTGTGTTAACCACACAACTAGCACCTGGGTCAAAGTGATGTGATACCCTGTGTATTGTTATAAAAGCTGTTTTAAAACTGTCTGAACATTGACAGGCGAGAAATGCTATGAATAACTGTATGTACATGAGGGAGGAGTTTAGCATGGCTTGGATTGGTAATATCCCATGGGTGGGCTGTGTTTTGAATGTATACTATTAATATTCTGTACGCGGAACAATAAACTGAACAGTGTGTAGATCTAACCTGTACTGGTTCACTTTTATATATACCGGTACTAGGGATGAGCTGCGAGTTCGAGTCGAACCCATGTTAGACTCGAACATCGCCTGTTCGGCTGTTCGCGCCAAATTCGAGTGGCCGTTCGCGCCAAATTCGAGTGGTGCATCACGGCACATAATTCACTGCTGCATCGCAGTGCATGGCTGGCTGATGATTGGCCAAGCATGCACTATGACCCGCATGCTTGGCCAATCACAGCGCCGTAAGTACAGAGAGCCGTAATTGGCCAAGCCAGGGTGGTTTTGGTCAATCATGGCTCAGATGAGTAGGTACACGCCCCACACTATATAAGGCCGCCGGCTTGGCGGCCTTGTGTAGTGTGTTGCGGCGATTGTTAAAAGAAAGAGAGAGAGACAGTGTAATTTGATTTGAGTTAGATAGAGCAGGCAGGCGAGTCAGTTAGCTGCAGTTACTGTGTGTAGAGGATATATATGCATCCTAGGTGTTGTATATATATTTACACACTGTATTCAGTTTAGCTAGATCTGTTCCTGTTTTTCTTTATACTGACAGGCAGGCAGGTGATTGTGCTAGCTGCAGTATTTTCACTTAGTGTACTGTGTCCTTTGCACAGCGTTCACCTAAAGGTACCTGAATACAATTGGTGGTGTTCTCATGCTATAACCACAGGCAGGGAGCTGCATTCATTTCATTTAGTGTACTGTCCTTTGCACAGCGTGCACCTAAAGGTACCTGAATACAATTGGTGGTGTTCTCATACTAATACCACAGGCAGGGAGCTGTAAAGTATTTTCACTTAGTGTACTGTGTCCTTTGCACAGGGTGCACCTAAAGGTACCTGAATACAATTGGTGGTGTTCTCATACTAATACCACAGTCAGGGAGCTGCAAGTATTTTCACTTAGTGTACTGTGTCCTTTGCACAGGGTGCACCTAAAGGTACCTGAATACAATTGGTGGTGTTCTCATACTAATACCACAGGCAAGGAGCTGCAAGTATTTTCATTTAGTGTACTGTTTCCTTTGCACAGGGTGTACCTTAAGGTACCTGAATACAATTGGTGGTGTTCTCATACTAATACCACAGGCAGGGAGCTGCAAGTATTTTCACTTAGTGTACTGTGTCCTTTGCACAGGGTGCACCTTAAGGTACCTGAATACAATTGGTGGTGTTCTCATACTAATACCACAGGCAGGGAGCTGCATTATTTTCACTTAGTGTACTTTGTCCTTTGCACAGCATGCACCTAAAGGTACCTGAATACAATTGGTGATGTTCTCATGCTAATAAAACAGGCAGGGAGCTGCAAGTATTTTCACATAGTGTACTGTGTCCGTTGCACAGCGTGCACCTAAAGGTGCCTGAATACAATTGGTGGTGTTCTCATACTAATACCAAAGGCAGGGAGCTGCATTAATTCCACTTAGTGTACTGTGTCCAGTGTACTGTGTCCTTTGCACAGCGTGCACCTAAAGGTACCTGAATACAATTGGTAGTGTTCTCATACTAATACCACAGGCAGGGAGCTGCATTAATTTCACTTAGTGTACTGTGTCCTCTGCACAGGGTGCACCTTAAGGTACCTGAATACAATTGGTGGTGTTCTCATACTAATACCACAGGCAGGGAGCTGCAAGTATTTTCACTTAGTGTACTGTGTCCTTTGCACAGGGTGCACATTAAGGTACCTGAATACAATTGGTGGTGTTCTCATACTAATACCACAGGCAGGGAGCTGCATTATTTTCACTTAGTGTACTTTGTCCTTTGCACAGAATGCACCTAAAGGTACCTGAATACAATTGGTGATGTTCTCATACTAATACCACAGGCAGGGAGCTGCAAGTATTTTCACTTAGTGTACTGTGTCCTTTGCACAGCGTGCAACTAAAGGTACCTGAATACAATTGGTGGTGTTCTCATACTAATACCAAAGGCAGGGAGCTGCATTAATTCAACTTAGTGTACTGTGTCCAGTCTACTGTGTCCTTTGCACAGCGTGCACCTAAAGGTACCTGAATACAATTGGTGGTGTTCTCATACTAATACCACAGGCAGGGAGCTGCATTAATTTCACTTAGTGTACTGTGTCCTTTGCACAGCGTGCACCTAAAGGTACCTGAAAACATCTGGCAAAACAAAAGATTGAGTCTTCTGGACAGCAGCACTCCAATAAAAAGCCTTTATTATTTAAAATCTTCAAAGATCCAAATACAGCACAGCAAGTAACAAAATTCTGGTTTAGAGCTGACTAGTTTCACACTTTCTTAGTGTTTAATCATAGCTATGAAAACATCTGGTGGTGTTCTCATACTAATACCAGAGGCAGGGAGCTGCATTATTTTCATTTAGTGTACTGTGTCCTTTGCACAGCGTGCACCTAAAGGTACCTGAATACAATTGGTGGTGTTCTCATACTAATACCACAGGCAGGGAGCTGCAAGTATTTTCAGTTAGTGTACTGGGTCCTCTGCACAGTGTGCACCCAAAACTAACTGAAGACAATTGCTGGTGTTCTCATACTAATACCACAGCAGGCAGTTGATTCTGCTAGCTGTAGTATAATCAGTATATATATATATATATATATATTTACATCCCACCTTTGTGCAGCTACATCTCACTGCAGGCCATTAGTATGTCTGGAAGGCAAACAAGGAGAGGCAGACAGTCACGAGCCAATAAAAGAGGGCAAGCAGGCTCTGTGTCTAGAGGCAACAGTGCTGGTCATGGACACGGTGCATCCTCACCAGCACGTGGCCGTAGGACACGCTTGTCCTTCTTTTTGGCAGCTGGCCAGGTTGAGCCGCAACATGCCGAAGACTTGGTAGAGTGGATGACCAAGCCGTCCTCATCCTTCTCATCCTCTCTCACCCAGGCTCAGGGTACTTTGTCTGGCAAATCAGCTGCCAATGCGGCCTCTTTCCTCGGCTCAATGGCATCTGTCACTCCTTCCCTAGCCCCACAATGTCCTCCTGAGGAGTCCCCCGAACTATTTGACCACAGTGTTGGGTACATGCTCCAGGAGGATGCCCAGCGTTTCGAAGGCTCCGATGATGGAACCCAGCTAGAGGAAGGCAGTAACGTGAGCCCAGAGAGAGGGGGTAGTAACGTGAGCCCAGAGAGAGGGGGTGCCCAACAAGGACAGCAATCTGGCAGTCATGTTCCCCCAGCTGCAGCATACTGCCAGGTTTGCTACAGTGATGACGAGGGAGGGGATGATGAGGTCACGGACTCTACATGGGTGCCTGATAGGAGAGAGGAGAAGGAGGACTAGGAGGAGGCACATCTCCAACGAGGCAGGATGCCCTCCATGGTCCAGCTTAAGGGCAGCACACCGACAGCATCACACCCGCAGAGCTCCGCATGTGCAGGCCGCTGCTGTCTCTGCGCGTTATTCCAAAAGTTCTTTGGTGTGGGCCTTTTTTGAGACGAGTGCATCAGATCGCAGTGCTGCTATTTGCAACATGTCTCAGGCGTATCTCGCGTGGCCAAAACATCACCCGCTTGGGCACCACATGCTTTATCAGACACACGTCAACCTGCCATGCAGTTCCTTGGCAAGAACACCTAAAAGACCCACACCAAAGAACAAAGCAGACCTCTCCTTGCTCCTCATCAGCTGGGATATCAAACCCCACTATACCTTCAGTCCTCTCTGAAACCTGCACTGAGAGGAATGAAGGTGTAGAATTAGGTGTGTCACAGCCAAGTACTTGTGGGCAATCTGCTATCGGTACACCAACGTCAGATTGTACCAGGCAAATTTCCCTGCCCCAGCTACTGCACCACCGAAAGAAGTTCGCTCCCAGCCATCCACATACCCAGTGGTTGAATGCTAGCTTGGCTAAATTGCTAGACCTTCAACTGCTGCCTTTTCAGTTGGTAGACTCTGCCCCCTTCTGTGAGATTGTGGAATGTGTGGTTCCTCAGTGGCAGGTTCCCAAATGCCACTTTTTCTCGCGGAAGGCGATTCCGGCTCTCTACCGACATGTGGAAGGCAATGTCTTGGCCTCGCTGGACAGGGCGGTCAGCGGTAAGGTGCATATTATCGCTGACTCATGGTCCAGCAGGCATCCTACCTATCTTTCACGGCACATTGGGTGACTCTGCTGGCAGCTGGGAAGGATGCAGGACAGGGTGTAGTAGTGTTGGAGGTTGTTCCGCCACCACGCCTCCAAAATGGTACTACTGGTGATTCTGACACACCTCTCTCCTCCACCCCCTCCTCTTCTTCTTCCTCCATGGCCTCTTCCTGTGCTTTGTCCTCGGAACCAGCGGTGCTCCGTAGGTGTTCAAGGGGCTATGCAAGTATGCAGGCAAAGAGATGCCATGTGGTGCTTGAGCTGGTGTGCTTGGGGGACAGGAGCCACACTGGGGCAGAGATTCTGTCAGCTCTGCAGGGGCAGTCTCAGAGGTGGTTGACGCCACGCCAGCTTAAGCCAGGAATGGTGGTTTCAGAAAATGGCATCAACCTTCTCTCCGCCCTCCGACAGGGACGCCTGACCCATGTGCCCTGTTTGGCTCACATCCTTAACTTGGTGGTGCAGCGGTTCTTGGGCAGGTACCCGGGCTTACAGGATGTCCTGAGGCAGGCCAGGAAAGTCTGTGTGCATTTCCGCCGGTCATATAATGCCAGTGCTCGGCTGGCTGACCTGCAAAAGGAATTTAACCTGCCTAAGAACCGCCTAATCTGTGACATGCCCACCAGGTAGAACTCAACGTTGGCCATGCTGCAGCAGAGGGCCATCAATGAGTATCTGTGCTAATATGGCACCAGGACAGGGTCAGGGGAGCTTGTTTTTTTTTGCCACGCCAGTGGGTCATGATCAGGGATGCATGCACTGTCCTGGCACCATTTGAGGAGGCCACAAGGATGGTGAGCAGTGACAGTGCATGCATCAGTGACACTGTACCTCTTGTCCACCTGTTGGAGCACACGCTGCGTGGAATAATGGACAGGGCACATGAGGCAGAACAGAGGGAGGAAGAGGAGGACTTCTTCACCTCTCAAGGCCCCCTTTATCCAGACAGTGTTCCTGCTGGCCCACCTATCACACAGGAAGAGGAGGAGGAGGAGGATTGTGTCAGCAATGAGGTGGAGCCTAGCACTCAGCATCAGCAGCAGTCTTCAAGGGATCAATTACAGTCACAAGACACCCATGGACTTGTACGTGGCTGTGAGGAGGTGGCTGCAGATCATGTCTTCCTGAGTGACCCAGAGGACTCCGGACTCCGCCTCAGCAAACCTACGCTGCATGGCCTCCCTGATCCTGCAAAGCCTGCGGAAGGATCCTCGTATTCGTGCTATCAAGGAGAGGAATCATTACTGGCTGGCAACCCTCCTTGATCCATGTTACAAGGGTAAGGTTGCAGACCTTATCTTTCCGTCGCAGAGGGAGCAGAGGATGAAACATCTTCGGGAGGCCTTGCAGAAAGGTCTGTGCAACGCGTTCCCAGAGACTGGGAGTTTAAAAGTAGGAGCGGTGGAGAAGGTGGCCGTCTGACTGATGCGTTCAGACAATTTTTTAGTCCGCAGCTCCAAGGTATGATTGGTTCCAGCAACCATCGCCAGTGTCTGGTTTACATGGTATGCAAGTGAGCTACTGGCCTGTCCTGCATCCAGCGTTCTTTCGGAACGCACATTCAGTGCTGCTGGAGGCTTTGTAATCGATCACAGGGTGCGCTTGTCCACCGACTCGGTCGATCGACTGACCTTCATTAAAATGAATCAGTCTTGGATCACCACCAGCTACCAAGCACCTGATGCTGATGTAACCGAATATTTTTTTTTGAAATGTCATATTCCTTCAATTCTGCCTATGCTGATGCTGAGTGATTATCCTGTTATGCTGAGTGACTATCCTCTTCCTCCTCAATGATCATGCTGATAGCTAGTGATGAGCCGAACACCCCCGGGTTCGGTTCGCACCAGAACCCGCGAACGGACCGAAAGTTCGCACGAACTTTAGAACCCTATTAAATACAATGGATGCGAACGTTCGAAATCTAAAATGCTAATTATAACGACTATTATGCATGTTATTGTCCTAAAAAGGGTTTGGGAACCCGGGTTCTGCACCAGGGGACATGTATCAATGCAAAAAAGAAGTTTTAAAAATGGCCGTTTTTCTGGAGCAGTCATTTTAATGATGCATAAAGTGAAAAAAAAAAGTCAAATATTTCTTTAAATATCGTACCTGGGGGGTGTCTAAAGTATGCCTGTGAAGTGCCACGTGTTTCCCGTGTTTAGAACTGTCCCTGCACAAAATTACATTTCTAAAGGAAAAAAAGCCATTTAAAACTGCTTGCGGCTTTAATGTAATGTCTGGTCCCGGTAATATGGATGAAAATCTTTAAGAAAAATGGCATAGCTACCCCATCACACACACCCCCCCTACCCCAGCCCATTACCAGCCCCTTTGGGTCTTGTATGGATATTAAGGGGAACCCGGCACACAAAATAAAAAAGGCCCTATATACTCTGAACAGCCGTATACAGGCGGTGCATACAAGACAGGGACTGTAGGTTTGTTCTTATGTAGAATCTGTTTGTAATTTTGAACAGGTACATTGTTTAAGTGTAGCTCCAGGCAAAAAATCTATTTTTAAGCTTTTTGGAAAACATAGGGAAGGGTTATCACCCCTGTAACATTTGTTTTCCTGTCTGTGCAGTGTGCACCTGTTCAGAACAGTTCACCTCACTTTCCGTCCTAATGACAAATGTTTTTTGAAAATTTGGGGTTTTTATTGAAACAAGAATTGGTGATAAAGCATCAGTGGAGAGGAGACACTTTATTTCCCATATTAACTCTTACAGGAGAGAATTTGCCTTCCTAGGGGTAGATTTCCTCTCACTTCCTGTTGTATCCTTCCGTTTGCAAGGAGGAGTCGTTTGTAAGTTGGATGTTTGAAAGTAGGGGCCTGCCGTATATACTCAGCTGAAATTTTCCCCTTACATGTTGGTGTTGCCACAACACTGTGAGCCCTCACAGTTACTCTTGGTGGGCGCATGAATGGGCCCTGCTGTGAATTATTAGATCAAGAATTGTAATTGCATGCCCCTGTTGAACAGGGGCTGAAAAATTGGGCCTTTGGTGGTGGTGGTGGTGGTGGTGGTGTTGACACAACACTGTAAGGCCTCACAGTTAGTCTTGGTGGGCGCAGGAATGGGCCCTGCTGTGAATTATTAGATCAAGAATTGTAATTACATGCCCCTGTTAAACAGGGGCATAAAAATTGGGCCTTAGGCACTGGTGCCACAACACTGCAACCCCTCACAGATACTGTACTTGGAGCACAGCAATGAGCCCTGTTGCAAAGTATTGCATCAAAAATTGTAATTACACGCCCCTGTTAAACAGGGGCTGAAAAATTGGGCCTTTGGTGGTGGTGGTGGTGTTGACACAACACTGTAAGGCCTCACAGTTAGTCTTGGTGGGCGCAGGAATGGGCCCTGCTGTGAATTATTAGATCAAGAATTGTAATTACATGCCCCTGTTAAACAGGGGCTGAAAAATTGGGCCTTAGCCACTGGTGCCACAACACTGCAACTCCTCACAGATACTGTACTTGGAGCCTTAGCCACTGGTGGCGGCACCCAGAAACAAAAATGTTCTTCCAAGCTATCATCGTCAATCGGATCATTGAGGAGGAGGAGGATAGTCAGTCAACATAACAGGACAGTCTCTCAGCATCAGCATCAGTCTTGAAGGGATGTGACATTTGAAAATAAATTAGTCTGTTATAACAGCTTCAGGTGTTTGGTAGCTGGTGGTGATCTAAGACTGGTTCATCTTTATGAAGGTCAGTCGATCAACAGAGTCGGTGGACAGGCGCACCCTGTGATCCGTGACAAATCCTCCAGCAGCACTGAATGTGCGTTCTGAAAGAACGCTGGATGCAGGACAGGCCAGTAGCTCAATTGCATACTGTGCAAGCTCTGGCCAGTGATCCATCCTCAAGACCCAGTAAGCCAGAGGATTTTCGGTGGGGAAGGTGTCCAAGTCTGACCTTGCCCCTAGGTATTCCTGCACCATGTATATCAGACGCTGGCGATGGTTGCTGGAACCGATCATACCTTGGGGCTGCGGACTAAAGAATTGTCTGAACGCTTCGGTCAGACGGCCACCTTCCCCACCGCTCCTTCTTTGACTGACCGAAGCCTCAGCAACTCGTTGTCCAGGACCAAGAGTTTGTAACCTCCCAGTCTCTGGGAACGCGTTGCACAGACCTTTCTGCAAGGCCTCCCAGAGTTGTCTCATCCTCTGCTCCCTCTGCGACGGTAAGATAAGGTCCGCAACCTTACCCTTGTACCGTGGATCAAGGAGAGTGGCCAGCCAGTAATGGTCCGTCTCCTTGATCCGAAGAATACGAGGATCCTTCCGCAGACTTTGCAGGATCAGGGAGGCCATGCAGCGTAGGTTAGCTGAGGCATTCGGTCCGGAGTCCTCTGGGTCACTAAGGACGACATGATCCGCAGCCACCTCCTCCCAGCCACGTACAAGTCCACTGGTTTCTTGGGACTGTAAATCATCCCTAAAAGACTGCTGCTGATGATGCTGAGTGCCAGGCTCCACCTCCATGCTGACACAATCCTCCTCCTCCTCCTCCTCTTCTTCCTGTGCGATGGGTGGGACAGAAGGAACACTGTCTGTGTAAAGGGGGCCTTGAGAGGCAAGGAAGTCCTCCTCTTCCTGCCTCTGTTCTGCCTCAAGTGCCCTGTCCATTATTCCATGCAGCGTATGTTCCAACAGGTGGACAAGAGGTACAGTGTCACTGATGCATGCACTGTCACTGCTCACCATCCTCGTGGCTTCCTCAAATGGTGCCAGGACAGTGCATGCATCCCTGATCATGCCCCACTGGCGTGGTGAAAAAAAACAGAGCTCCCCTGACCCTGTCCTGATGCCATAGTCGCACAGGTACTCATTGATGGCCCTCTGCTGCGTGTGCAGCCGCTGCAGCATGGCCAACGTTGAGTTCCACCTGGTGGGCATGTCACATATAAGGCGGTTCTTGGGCAGGTTCAACTCCTTTTGCAGCTCAGCCAGGCGAGCACTGGCATTATAAGATCTGCGGAAATGCACACAGACTTTCCTGGCCTGCCTCAGGACATCCTGTAAGCCCGGGTACCTGCCCAAGAACCGCTGCACCACCAGGTTAAGGACGTGAGCCACACAGGGCACATGGGTCAGTTGTCCCTGTCGGAGAGCGGAGAGGAGGTTGGTGCCATTGTCGCAAACTACCATTCCTGGCTTAAGCTGGCGTGGCGTCAACCACCTCTCGGCCTGCCCCTGCAGAGCAGACAGAACCTCTGCCCCAGTGTGGCTCCTGTCCCCCAAACACACCAGCGCAAGCACGGCATGGCATCTTTTTGCCTGCGTACTTGCGTAGCCCCTTGAACGCCTACGGAGAACCGCTGGTTCCGAGGACAAAGCACAGGAAGAGGCCCCGGAGGAAGAAGAAGAGGAGGGGGTGGAGGACAGATGTGTGTCACAACCAGTAGTAGCATTTTGGAGGCGTGGCGGTGGAACAACCTCCAACACTACTGCACCTTGTCCTGCATCCTTCCCAGCTGCCAAAAGAGTGACCCAATGGGCCGTGAAAGAAAGGTAACGTCCCTGTCCATGCCTGCTGGACCATGAGTCAGCGGTAATATGCACCTTACCGCTGACCGCCCTGTCCAGCGAGGCCAAGACATTGCCTTCCACATGCCGGTAGAGAGCCGAAATCGCCTTCCGTGAGAAAAAGTGGCGTTTGGGAACCTGCCACTGAGGAACCGCACATTGCACAAACTCACGGAAGGGGGCTGAGTCTACCAACTGAAAAGGCAGCAGTTGAAGCGCTAGCAATTTAGCCAAGCTAGAATTCAACCGCTGGGCGTGTGGATGGCTGGGAGTGAACTTCTTTCGACGGTCCAGCAGCTGGGGCAGGGAAATTTGCTTGCTAGAATCGGACGTCGGTGTACTGCTAGCAGAGTGCCCGCAAGTACTTGGCTGTGACACACCTAATTCTACACCTTCATTCCTCTCAGAGCAGGTTTCAGAGAGGACTGAAGGTATAGTGGGGTTGGAGATCCCAGCTGATGCGGTGCAAGAAGAGGTCAGCTTTGTTCTTTTGTGTGGGTCTTTAAGGTAGGCTTGCCAACGAACTGCATGGCAGGTCAACATATGTCTGGTCAAGCATGTGGTGCCCAAGCGGGTGATGTTTTGGCCACGCGATATACGCTTGAGACATATGTTGCAAACAGCAGCTGTGCGATCTGATGCACTCGACTCAAAAAAGGCCCACACCAAAGAACTTTTTGAATAACGGGCAGAGGCAGCGCCCTGCACAGGCGGAGCTCTGCGGTGTGATTCCGTCGATGTGCTGCCCTTACGCTGGCCCCCCGAGGGCATCCTGCCTCATTGGAGATGTACCTCCTCCTCATCCTCCTCCTCCTCCTCCTCCTCTCTCCTATTAGGCACCCACGTGGAGTCAGTGACCTCATCATCCCCTCCCTCCTCATCACTGGAGCCAATCTGGCAGTATGCTGCAGCTGCTGGAACATGACTGCCAGATTGGTGTCCTTCTTGAGCATCCCCTCTCTCTGCTCTCACGCTACTGCCTTCCTCTAGCTGGGTATCATCATCAGACCCTTCGAAACGCTGGGCATCCTCCTGGAGCATGTACCCAACACTGTGCTCAAACAGTTCGGGGGACTCCTCAGGACGACATGGTTGGTCTAGGGAAAGAGTGACTGATGATGACATTAATACCAGGGAAGAGGACGCTTTGGCAGCTGCTTTGCCAGTACCCTGAGCCTGGGTGAGAGAGGATGAGGAGGATGAGGAGGGCTTGGTCATCCACTCTACCAAGTCTTCGGCATGATGCGGCTCAACACGTCCAGCTGCCGAAAAGAAGGACAAGCGTGTCCCATGGCCACGTGCTGATGGCGATGCACCGCGTCCACGACCAGCACTGTTGTCTCTAGACACAGAGCCTGCTTGCCCTCTTTTATTGGCTCCTGACTGTCTGCCTCTCCTTGTTTGCCTTCCAGACATTCTAATGGCCTGCAGGGAAATGGGAAAAGCAGCAATACAGGCTAAGTTAAGGTGTAATATGGTCAGGAGGCACACTCCGCCCGCTGTAAGTGCCGCAAAATCCTGTTGGTGTAACACACCAGGAAAAAGCAGCAATACAGGCTAAGTTAAGGTGTAATATAGTCAGGAGGTACACTCCGCCCGCTGTAAGTGCCGCAAAATCCTGTTGGTGTAACACACCAGGAAAAAGCAGCAATACAGGCTAAGTTAAGGTGTAATATGTTCAGGAGGCACACTCCGCCCGCTGTAAGTGCCGCAAAATCCTGTTGGTGTAACACACCAGGAAAAAGCAGCAATACAGGCTAAGTTAAGGTGTAATATGGTCAGGAAGTACACTCCGCCCGCTGTAAGTGCCGCAAAATCCTGTTGGTGTAACACACCAGGAAAAAGCAGCAATACAGGCTAAGTTAAGGTGTAATATGGTCAGGAGGCACACTCCGCCCTCTGTAAGTGCCGCAAAATCTTGTTGGTGTAACACACCAGGAAAAAGCAGCAATACAGGCTAAGTTAAGGTGTAATATGGTCAGGAGGCACACTCCGCCGGCCGTAAGTGCCGCAAAATCCTGTTGGTGTAACACACCAGGAAAAAGCAGCAATACAGGCTAAGTTAAGGTGTAATATGGTCAGGAGGTACACTCCGCCCGCTGTAAGTGCCGCAAAATCCTGTTGGTGTAACACACCAGGAAAAAGCAGCAATACAGGCTAAGTTAAGGTGTAATATGGTCAGGAGGCACACTCCGCCCGCTGTAAGTGCCGCAAAATCCTGTTGGTGTAACACATCAGGAAAAAGCAGCAATACAGGCTAAGTTAAGGTGTAATATGGTCAGGAGGCACACTCCGCCCACTGTAAGTGCCGCAAAATCCTGTTGGTGTAACACACCAGGAAAAAGCAGCAATATAGGCTAAGTTAAGGTGTAATATGGTCAGGAGGTACACTCCGCCCGCTGTAAGTGCCGCAAAATCCTGTTGGTGTAACACACCAGGAAAAAGCAGCAATACAGGCTAAGTTAAGGTGTATAATGTGCAGGAGGCTTAGCAACGATGACACTGACACTGTCCCCTGCCTATCCTTCTCTCTCCCTGCACACAAGGTTTATCAAAGTATATGACACTGACACTCTCCCTGCCTATCCTTCTCTCTCCCTGCACACAAGGTTTAGCAAAGAATATGACACTGACACTGTCCCCTGCCTATCCTTCTCTCTCCCTGCACACAAGGTTTATCAAAGTATATGACACTGACACTCTCCCTGCCTATCCTTCTCTCTCCCTACACACAAGGTTTAGCAAAGAATATGACACTGACACTCTCCCTGCCTATCCTTCTCTGTCCCTACACACCAGGTTTAGCAAAGAATAGATTTGACAAGATTTGACACTGTCCCTGCCTATCCTTCACTTTCCCTGCTACGGAACACACTACACAAGGCCGCCGCGCTTGCGGCCTTTTATAGTGTGGGGCGTGTACTAAACCCCCTCAGCTATAATTGGCCACAGGCATCCTGCCTGTGGCCAATCATTGCTCTCCTCGCTGCCGGCGCTGTGATTGGCCAAGCATGCAGGGTCACAGTGCATGCTTGGCCATTCACAGCGCCGGGATTACACTGCGATGGCGCAGTGTATTGTGGGCCGTTCGCGTCACTCGAATTTGGCGCAAACGGCCCAAATCGTTCGTTGTTCGCCGAACGCGCGAACAGCCGATGTTCGAGTCGAACCTATGTTCGACTCGAACACTGAGCTCATCCCTACTGATAGCTTGTAAGAACATTTTTGGTTCTGGACACCGCAAACCAGCCCCTGTTTAACAGCGGCGTGTAATTACAATTTTTGATTCAGTACTTTGCAGCAGGGCTCATTCCTGCACTTCAACTAGAGTATCTGTGAGGGGTTGCAGTGTTGTGGCACTAGCACCAGTGCCTAAGGCCCAATTTTTCTTCCCCTGTTTAACAGGGGCGTGTAAATTAAATTTTTGATGCAATACTTTGCAGCAGAGCTCATTCCTGCACTCCAACTACAGTATCTGTGAGGGGTTGCAGTGTTGTGGCACCAGCACCAGTGCCTAAGGCCCAAATGTTCAGCCCCAGTTTAACAGGGGCGTGTAATTACAAATTTTGATGCAATACTTTGCAGCAGGTCTCATTCCTGCACCCACCAAGAGTATCTGTGAGGACTTACAGTGTTGTGGCACCAGCACCACCACCAAAGGCCCAATTTTTCAGCCCCTGTTTAACAGGGGCATGTAATTACAATTTTTGATTCAATACTTTGCAGCTGGGCTCATTCCTGTGCTCCAACTAGAGTATCTGTGAGGGGTTGCAGTGTTGTGGCACATCACTGGGCCTCTGACGATCATAGAGATGACTGGTGACCATCTGGTCACCAGTCATCTCTATGCTCGTCACGTGACTCACCAACGGCGCCGGAAGATTCTCTCCGGGTCCTCGATCGCACGGGAGTGCCCGGAGAAGCACCGGATGGCGGCAGGAGGGGGGGATGTCCCCTCCCACCGCCTATAAGAATGATCAAGTTGCAGAACCGCCGCTATGATCGTTCCTATGGTGCACAGAATCGCCGGCACTTCAAAAGGATATCTGAATGATGCCTCTAGCTGCATCATTCAGATATCCCCCTACAAAGCCAGGACATCATATGACGTCCACCCAGTATGGGAGATCCCATCTGTGGACGTCATTTGACTATGGCTGGGTAGGTAAGTGGTTAACAGGGGCGTGTAATTACAATTTTTGATGCAATACTTTGCAGCAGGGCTCATTCCTACACTTCAACTACAGTATCTGTGAGGGGTTGCAGTGTTGTGGCACCAGCACCAGTGCCTAAGGCCCAAATTTTCAGCCTCTGTTTAACAATTTTTGATGCAATACTTTGCAGCAGGTCTCATTCCTGCGCCCACCAAGAGTAACTGTGAGGGCTTACAGTGTTGTGGCAACACCACCACCACCAAAGGCCAAATTTTTCTGCCCCTGTTCAACAGGGGCATGCAATTACAATTATTGATCTAATATTTTACAGCTGGGCCCATTCCTGCGCCCACCAAGAGTAACTGTGAGGACTTACAGTGTTGTGGCACCAGCACCACCACCAAAGGCCCAATTTTTCAGCCCCTGTTTAACAGGGGCGTGTCATTAAAATTTTTGATTCAATACTTTGCAGCAGGGCTCATTCCTGCGCTCCAACTAGAGTTTCTGTGAGGGGTTGCAGTGTTGTGGCACCAGCACCAGTGCCTAAGGCCCAATTTTTCTTCCCCTGTTTAACAGGGGCGTGTAATTACAATTTTTGATGCAATACTTTGCAGCAGGTCTCATTCCTGCGCTCCAACTAGAGTATCTGTGAGGGGTTGCAGTGTTGTGGCACCAGCACCAGTGCCTAAGGCCCAATTTTTCTGCCCCTGTTTAACAGGGGCTTGTAATTAAAATTTTTGATGCAATACTTTGCAGCAGGGCTCATTCCTGCACTCCAACTACAGTATCTGTGAGGGGTTGCAGTGTTGTGGCACCAGGACCAGTGCCTAATGCCGTGTACACACGACCGGTTTTCTCGTCGAGAAAAACAAAATTTTTTCCTTTTGACGAGAAAAATTATCGTCTGTGGGCATTTTGTCGTTTTTCTCTACGAGAAAAATGGCATTAAAAACGACGAGAAAAATTAGAACAGGTTCTAATTTTTCTCGTTGTTTTTTCCGACATTTTTTCCGTGGCAGTTTTCCCATAGGGAAACACTGCCGCGGAGCCCACAGACGGTCGTTTTTCTCGACAAGAGAAAAAATTACGTGAAAAACGACCGTGTGTGGGGAACAAGCCGTTCCCCTCGTTTTTAATGTCATTATTCACGCCGGTTTTTTAACCGCCGTGAATAATGATCGTGTGTATGCGGCATTAGGCCAAATTTTTCAACCCCTGTTTAACAGGGGCGTGTAAATCCAATTTTTGATGCAATACTTTGCAGCAGGTCTAATTCCTGCGCCCACCAAGAGTAACTGTGAGGGCTTACAGTGTTGTGGCAACACCACCACCACCAAAGGCCCAATTTTTCTGCCCCTGTTCAACAGGGGCATGTAATTACAATTAATGATCTAATATTTCACAGCTGGGCCCATTCCTGCGCCCACCAAGAGTAACTGTGAGGACTTACAGTGTTGTGGCACCAGCACCACCACCAAAGGCCCAATTTTTCTACCACTGTTCAACAATGGCATGTAATTACAATTCTTGATATAATAGTTCACAGCAGGGCGTTCCAGCGCCCACCAAGAGTAACTGGGAGGGCTTACAGTGTTGTAGCAACACCAACACCTAAGGGCCAAATTTCTGCAGAGTATATACGGCAGACCCCTACTTTCAAACATCCAACTTACAAACGACTCCTACTTGCAAACGGAAGGAGACAACGGGAAGTGAGAGGAAATCTACCCCTAGGAAGGGAACTTCTCTCCTGTAAGAGTTAATATGGGAAAAGGGTGTTTCCTCTCCACTGATGCTTTATCACCAATCCTTGTTTCAATAAAAAACACAAATTTTCAAAAAACATTTGACGGAAAGTGAGGTGAAATGTTCTGAACAGGTGCACAGACAGCAAAACAAATGTTACAGGGGTGATAACCCTTCCCTATGTTTTCCAAAAAGCTTAAAAATAGATTTTTTGGCTGGAGCTACACTTTAATAATTTACCAGTTCAAAATTACAAAAAGATTCTACGTAACAACAAACCTACAGTCCCTGTCTTGTTTGCACCGCCTGTATACTGCTGTTCAGAGTATATAGGGCCTGGGGGCCCCACGCCTTTCCTTTTTTTAATTTGGGTGTGGGGTTCCCCTTAATATCCATACAAGACCCAAAGGGGCTGGTAATGGGCTTGGGGGGGGTACCCATGCCATTTTTCTCTATGATTTTCATCCGTATTGCCGGGACCAGACATTACATTAAAGCCACAAGCAGTTTTAAATGTATTTTTTTCCTTTATAAATGTCATTTTGTGCAGGGACAGTTCTAAACACGGGAAACATGTGCCACTTCACAGGCATACTATAGACACCCCCCAGGTACGATATTTAAAGGAATATTTCACTTTTTTTTTCACTTTAAGCATCATTAAAATCACTGCTCCTGAAAAAACTGCAGTTTTTAAAACTTTTTTTTGCATTGATACATGTTCCCTGGGGCAGGACGCGGATCTCCAAACCCTTTTTAGGACAATAACTTGCACCTTAGCCTTTATAATTAGTAGACATGTGCACACTGAAATATTTCGTTTCGGAATTTCGTTTTCGTCCGAAAAATAAATTTATTTAGTTACTCCCGAAATTCGTTTTTATTTATTTCGTTTTTCGTTAGAAATTGCATTCGTCCGAAAATCTGAATTAATTAAGGTCGAATCTGTCATTGAAGGCTTATGGTGTCTGTCGAATGTTCAAAGAAGATTCGACGGAGCAGTGAAACTGTACGACGCTGCAATCATACATTTCCGGTCGAATGTTCCGCCCACAAGCTATAGAAGAATTCTAATGTTGTATGACTAGTAATAATTATATTTATTCATTACTATTACTAGTCAACCAACATTAGAATTCTTCTATAGCCTATGGGCGGATGCATTTGACCGGAAATGTACGATTGCAGCGTCGTACAGTTTTGCTGCACCGTCGAATCTTCTAACTTTCGATGCTTTGTCGAATCTTCGTCATTCTAGCTATTTTACTGCTCCTCCTCTTTGGTTACAATCAGCCAATAACATTCATCATCATCATTATTTTTATTTTACTTCCCCCACCCAATTCCAGCAGTGATCTTTTCTCTCTATGTCGAATCTTTTCTCTCTATAATAACAAATCTTTTCTCTCCTATGTCGAATCTTTTCTCTCCTATGTCGAATCTTTTCTCTCTATAATGTCGAATCTTTTCTCTCCTATGTCGAATCTTTTCTCTCCTATGTCGAATCTTTCTCTCCTATGTGGAATCTTTTCTCTCTATAATGTCAAATCTTTTCTCTCCTATGTAGAATAATCTTGGACTAATAGAGTTAAGGTTAGGCACATTCGACCACAGGTTCGATAGACACAGATTGTTATTGTCAGCGTCACGTCGAATCTCCTATCTATATCGAACTGTTGTTGCAACGAAAACGAAAATAAAGCATTTGTTTATGTCGGATCTTTCGGTTTTCGGATTCTGTGCTTTCGTTTTCGTTTGTTAAAACGATAACGAAAATAGCTGAAATTCGGACGAAAATGCATTCGGACGAAAACGAATGCACATTTCTAATAATTAGCACTTTTGATTTTGAACGTTCGAGTCCCATAGACTTTAACGGGGTTCTAAAGTTCGCGCAAACTTTTGGTCCGTTCGCAGGTTCTGGTGCGAACCGAACTGGGGGGTGTTCGGCTCATCCCTATCTGGTACATTGTTCCCAGCGCAGAATCTGGGTGTGACTGAAAAAGGAGTGCCCGTAGAAAATAATAAGGTAAGATTAACAATAATAAAGTGATAGCTAGGACTAGAGTTTATAGGATACAGAAGTATCCTATCAATACGCAATATTAATGATTGAGGATGCAAATATTTAAAGTATATCAGCCAATAAATAAAATAAGGCAAAAAGAGACAAGAAGACAAATTAGACTATAGAAGACCTATAGGACAAAAGGATGCATTTCAGGTGTCTAATGTTTCTCCAGAGGCAGCACAGTGGTTTAGAGGTTAGATCTTGCAGTTTTGGGCCATGGTTTCAGTTTCTAGCAAAGATATCATCATGAAGGATGTATGTGCTCCCCAGGCTTGCATAGGCTTCACTACTCTATCGTAGACAATAGGGATGAGCTTGGTGTTCGAGTCGAAGATAGGTTCGACTCGAACACCGGCTGTTCGCGCATTCGGCGAACAACGAACGATTTAGGCCGTTCGCGCAAAATTCGAGTGACGCAAACGGTCCACAATACACTGCGCCATCGCAGTGTAATCCCGGCGCTGTGATTGGCCAAGCATGCACTGTGACCCTGCATGCTTGGCCAATCACAGCGCCGGCAGCGAGGAGAGCAATGATTGGCCACAGGCAGGATGCCTGTGGCCAATTATAGCTGAGGGGGTTTAGTACACGCCCCACACTATAAAAGGCCGCCAGTGCGGCGGCCTTGTGTAGTGTGTTCCGGAGCAGGGAAAGTGAAGGATAGGCGGGGACAGTGTCAAATCTTGTCAAATCTATTCTTTGCTAAACCTTGTGTGTAGGGACAGAGAAGGATAGGCAGGGAGAGTGTCAGTGTCATATTCTTTGCTAAACCTTGTGTGTAGGGAGAGAGAAGGATAAGCAGGGAGAGTGTCAGTGTCATATACTTTGATAAACCTTGTGTGCAGGGAGAGAGAAGGATAGGCAGGGGACAGTGTCAGTGTCATATTCTTTGCTAAACCTTGTGTGCAGGGAGAGAGAAGGATAGGCAGGGAGAGTGTCAGTGTCATATACTTTGATAAACCTTGTGTGCAGGGAGAGAGAAGGATAGGCAGGGGACAGTGTCAGTGTCATTGTTGCTAAGCCTCCTGCACATTATACACCTTAACTTAGCCTGTATTGCTGCTTTTTCCTGGTGTGTTACATCAACAGGATTTTGCAGCACTTACAGCGGGCGGAGTGTACCTCCTGACCATATTACACCTTAACTTAGCCTGTATTGCTGCTTTTTCCTGGTGTGTTACACCAACAGGATTTTGCGGCACTTACAGAGGGCGGAGTGTGCCTCCTGACCATATTACACCTTAACTTAGCCTGTATTGCTGCTTTTCCCATTTCCCTGCAGGCCATTAGAATGTCTGGAAGGCAAACAAGGAGAGGCAGACAGTCAGGAGCCAATAAAAGAGGGCAAGCAGGCTCTGTGTCTAGAGACAACAGTGCTGGTCGTGGACGCGGTGCATCGCCATCAGCACGTGGCCATGGGACACGCTTGTCCTTCTTTTCGGCAGCTGGACGTGTTGAGCCGCATCATGCCGAAGACTTGGTAGAGTGGATGACCAAGCCCTCCTCATCCTCCTCATCCTCTCTCACCCAGGCTCAGGGTACTGGCAAAGCAGCTGCCAAAGCGTCCTCTTCCCTGGTATCAATGTCATCATCAGTCACTCCTTCCCTAGACCAACCATGTCCTCCTGAGGAGTCCCCCGAACTGTTTGAGCACAGTGTTGGGTACATGCTCCAGGAGGATGCCCAGCGTTTCGAAGGGTCTGATGATGATACCCAGCTAGAGGAAGGCAGTAGCGTGAGAGCAGAGAGAGGGGATGCTCAAGAAGGACACCAATCTGGCAGTCATGTTCCAGCAGCTGCAGCATACTGCCAGATTGGCTCCAGTGATGAGGAGGGAGGGGATGATGAGGTCACTGACTCCACGTGGGTGCCTAATAGGAGAGAGGAGGAGGAGGATGAGGAGGAGGCACATCTCCAACGAGGCAGGATGCCCTCGGGGGGCCAGCGTAAGGGCAGCACACCGACGGAATCACACCACAGAGCTCCGCCTGTGCAGGGCGCTGCCTCTGCCCGTTATTCAAAAAGTTCTTTGGTGTGGGCCTTTTTTGAGTCGAGTGCATCAGATCGCACAGCTGCTGTTTGCAACATATGTCTCAAGCGTATATCGCGTGGCCAAAACATCACCCGCTTGGGCACCACATGCTTGACCAGACATATGTTGACCATGCAGCTCATTGGCAAGCCTACCTTAAAGACCCACACCAAAGAACAAAGCTGACCTCTTCTTGCACCGCATCAGCTGGGATCTCCAACCCCACTATACCTTCAGTCCTCTCTGAAACCTGCTCTGAGAGGAATGAAGGTGTAGAATTAGGTGTGTCACAGCCAAGTACTTGCGGGCACTCTGCTAGCAGTACACCGACGTCCGATTCTAGCAGGCAAATTTCCCTGCCCCAGCTGCTGGACCATCGAAAGAAGTTCACTCCCAGCCATCCACATGCCCAGCGGTTGAATGCTAGCTTGGCTAAATTGCTAGCCCTTCAACTGCTGCCTTTTCAGTTGGTAGACTCTGCCCCCCTTCCGTGAGTTTGTGCAATGTGCGGTTCCTCAGTGGCAGGTTCAAAACGCCACTTTTTCTCACGGAAGGCGATTTCGGCTCTCTACCGGCATGTGGAAGGCAATGTCTTGGCCTCGCTGGACAGGGCGGTCAGCAGTAAGGTGCATATTACCGCTGACTCATGGTCCAGCAGGCATGGACAGGGACGTTACCTTTCTTTCACGGCCCATTGGGTCACTCTTTTGGCAGCTGGGAAGGATGCAGGACAAGGTGCAGTAGTGTTGGAGGTTGTTCCACCGCCCCGCCTCCAAAATGCTACTACTGGTTGTGACACACCTCTGTCCTCCACCCCCTCCTCTTCTTCTTCCTCCGTGGCCTCTTCCTGTGCTTTGTCCTCGGAACCAGCGGTGCTCCGTAGGCGTTCAAGGGGCTACGCAAGTACGCAGGCAAAAAGATGCCATGCCGTGCTTGCGCTGGTGTGTTTGGGGGACAGGAGCCACACTGGGGCAGAGGTTCTGTCTGCTCTGCAGGGGCAGGCCGAGAGGTGGTTGACGCCATGCCAGCTTAAGCCAGGAATGGTAGTTTGCGACAATGGCACCAACCTCCTCTCCGCTCTCCGACAGGGACAACTGACCCATGTGCCCTGTGTGGCTCACGTCCTTAACCTGGTGGTGCAGCGGTTCTTGGGCAGGTACCCGGGCTTACAGGATGTCCTGAGGCAGGCCAGGAAAGTCTGTGTGCATTTCCGCAGATCTTATAATGCCAGTGCTCGCCTGGCTGAGCTGCAAAAGGAGTTGAACCTGCCCAAGAACCGCCTTATATGTGACATGCCCACCAGGTGGAACTCAACGTTGGCCATGCTGCAGTGGCTGCACACGCAGCAGAAGGCCATCAATGAGTACCTGTGCGACTACGGCACCAGGACAGGGTCAGGGGAGCTCGGGTTTTTTTCACCACGCCAGTGGGGCATGATCAGGGATGCATGCACTGTCCTGGCACCATTTGAGGAGGCCACGAGGATGGTGAGCAGTGACAGTGCATGCATCAGTGACACTGTACCTCTTGTCCACCTGTTGGAACATACGCTGTGTGGAATAATGGACAGGGCACTTAAGGCAGAACAGAGGCAGGAAGAGGAGGACTTCCTTGCCTCTCAAGGCCCCCTTTACCCAGACAGTGTTCCTTCTGTCCCACCCATCGCACAGGAAGAAGAGGAGGAGGAGGATTGTGTCAGCATGGAGGTGGAGCCTGGCACTCAGCATCATCAGCAGCAGTCTTTTAGGGATGATTTACAGTCCCAAGAAACCAGTGGACTTGTACGTGGCTGGGAGGAGGTGGCTGCGGATCATGTCGTCCTTAGTGACCCAGAGGACTCCGGACCGAATGCCTCAGCTAACCTACGCTGCATGGCCTCCCTGATCCTGCAAAGTCTGCGGAAGGATCCTCGTATTCTTCGGATTAAGGAGAGGGACCATTACTGGCTGGCCACTCTCCTTGATCCACGGTACAAGGGTAAGGTTGCGGACCTTATCTTACCGTCGCAGAGGGAGCAGAGGATGAGACAACTCCGGGAGGCCTTGCAGAAAGGTCTGTGCAACGCGTTCCCAGAGACTGGGAGGTTACAAACTCCTGGTCCTGGACAACGAGTTGCTGAGGCTTTGGTCAGTTAAAGAAGGAGCGGTGGGGAAGGTGTCCGTCTGACCGAAGCGTTCAGACAATTCTTTAGTCCGAAGCCCCAAGGTATGATCGGTTCCAGCAACCATCGCCAGCGTCTGATATACATGGTGCAGGAATACCTAGGGGCAAGGTCAGACTTGGACACCTTCCCCATCGAAAATCCTCTGGCTTACTGGGTCTTGAGGATGGATCACTGGCCAGAGCTTGCACAGTATGCAATTGAGCTACTGGCCTGTCCTGCATCCAGCGTTCTTTCAGAATGCACATTCAGTGCTGCTGGAGGATTTGTCACGGATCACAGGGTGCGCCTGTCCACCGACTCTGTTGATCGACTGACCTTCATAAAGATGAACCAGTCTTGGATCACCACCAGCTACCAAACACCTGAAGCTGATATAACAGACTAATTTATTTTCAAATGTCACATCCCTTCAAGACTGATGCTGATGCTGAGAGATTGTCCTGTTATGTTGACTGACTATCCTCCTCCTCCTCAATGATCCGATTGATGATGATAGCTTGGAAGAACATTTTTGTTTCTGGGTGCCGCCACCAGTGGCTAAGGCCCAATTTTTCAGCCCCTGTTTAACAGGGGCGTGTAATTACAATTTTTTATGCAATACTTTGCAACAGGGCTCATTGCTGTGCTCCAAGTACAGTATCTGTGAGGGGTTGCAGTGTTGTGGCACCAGTGCCTAAGGCCCAATTTTTATGCCCCTGTTTAACAGGGGCATGTAATTACAATTCTTGATCTAATAATTCACAGCAGGGCCCATTCCTGCGCCCACCAAGACTAACTGTGAGGCCTTACAGTGTTGTGTCAACACCACCACCACCACCACCACCACCAAAGGCCCAATTTTTCAGCCCCTATTCAACAGGGGCATGCAATTACAATTCTTGATCTAATAATTCACAGCAGGGCCCATTCATGCGCCCACCAAGAGTAACTGTGAGGGCTCACAGTGTTGTGGCAACACCAACATGTAAGGGGCAAATTTCAGCTGAGTATATACGGCAGGCCCCTACTTTCAAACATCCAACTTACAAACGACTCCTCCTTGCAAACGGAAGGATACAACAGGAAGTGAGAGGAAATCTACCCCTAGGAAGGCAAATTCTCTCCTGTAAGAGTTAATATGGGAAAAAAAGTGTCTCCTCTCCACTGATGCTTTATCACCAATTCTTGTTTCAATAAAAACCCCAAATTTTCAAAAAACATTTGTCATTAGGACGGAAAGTGAGGTGAACTGTTCTGAACAGGTGCACACTGCACAGACAGCAAAACAAATGTTACAGGGGTGATAACCCTTCCCTATGTTTTCCAAAAAGCTTAAAAATAGATTTTTTGCCTGGTGCTACACTTAAACAATGTACCTGTTCAAAATTACAAACAGATTCTACATAAGAACAAACCTACAGTCCCTGTCTTGTATGCACCGCCTGTATACGGCTGTTCATAGTATATAGGGCCTTTTTTATTTTGTGTGCGGGGTTCCCCTTAATATCCATACAAGACCCAAAGGGGCTGGTAATGGGCTGGGGTAGGGGGGGGTGTGTGATGGGGTAGCTATGCCATTTTTCTTAAAGATTTTCATCCATATTACCGGGACCAGACATTACATTAAAGCCGCAAGCAGTTTTAAATGGCTTTTTTTCTTTTAGAAATGTAATTTTGTGCAGGGACAGTTCTAAACACGGGAAACACGTGGCACTTCACAGGCATACTTTAGACACCCCCCAGGAACGATATTTAAAGGAATATTTGACTTTTTTTTTTTCACTTTATGCATCATTAAAATGACTGCTCCAGAAAAACAAACGTTTTTAAAACTTCTTTTTGCATTGATACATGTCCCCTGGTGCAGAAACCGTGTTCCCAAACCCTTTTTAGGACAATAACATGCATAATAGTCGTTATAATTAGCACTTTAGATTTCGAACGTTCGCATCCATTGTATTTAATAGGGTTCTAAAGTTCGTGCAAACTTTCGGTCCGTTCGCGGGTTCTGGTGCGAACCGAACCCGGGGGTGTTCGGCTCATCACTAGTAGACAATACATTTTAACACTTTTTTTAATATCTGATATACCAGCCAAGGTTTGTATAGCTGACTAACAATGTGCAGTATAACAATCTTATAAAAAGAAAACCTTCAAGACATCTAATATGGATTTATGTTAGGTTAGAAAATATCTTTAATAAGATGGTGTCAGGATGAAATGACCTTATAATAAAAAAAAATGATTTAGATAAGGGGTGTTTTTACTCTTTGCTGCTGAGACTGAAATACGCTCTATTCTACTGTAGTCTGAAGATTAACATCTCAAATAAGAAACCTGAAGTCAAGAACGTTGTCATTAACTTTAGAAGAAGATCTACTGAATGAGTCCTATTTTTGTGTTTAAATAATACTGTATATTCTTAAGAAAGTTCACATTTCCTAAAAAAGTGCTTATGAATGACAACCATATTCAATTAAAGGTAATTATCACTAATGCTTTTGAATATTCAGACCGAATAAATTGCTTTACATTGTACTTATCATCCCACAGAAAGCATGAATTTCCCATTTATGTCCTAGAGAATGAAAATGTAATATGTATTTCATTCATCTCTTGAGCGCCAATACTACGGAATCCCCAGAAGACAAAACCGTACGCCAAAAACAGATCTGCATTTCTTTTGAGTTCCACTTACACAAAGGACAAAGTGTGCATTGGAAAAGAGAGTTGAAAGAGTGCCTGCTAAAACAATATTTATTCTTCTCCCATCTTCTGTGACCTTGCTGCCATGTTATATGGAAAAAGTTGACTTCAATTTATCTGCATTAACAGTGTCTGTGACATCCCACTGCTCATTCACTCTGCTACAGTTTTATTTTTTTCTTATGTCAGATATTATACATTATTCACCATTTTAAAGTGCTCAAACATGACCCAGAAAGCACTGATGCTTATTTTAAAAGGAGAGTAAAAGAAGGTGGACCTGTTGGCTATGGGCAATAATGACGTTCTAGCTGCTCTCTGCAAGTGCAGAGTAAAATCATATCTAGTTAAAAAAGTTGGCATAATACTTATCTTTCACATCCTCCCTCTCCTCTTTAAACCCTGAGAATACATGTTGTGGACGGTGCCAAGATGTTGACGGGGAGGAGTGCACACTCATGCCCTTACAGGCTGCCAGAGACTTATGCCGAAACACAGGTTTGAAGTTAAGCCAGTGCTCTCTGTGATGAACGAGACTTCTCCACACAGACAGTAGTTTAAATCTTTAGATTCTGTGGCACAGGTCTTTAGTTTTTTCCACTGTCCATTATTCTTTAACTTCTCTCCCTCCTGTGCTGCATTTCTGAGCTTGTGCCACATGACTTGCACCGGACTCCACCAGCCCAATTACCTGTCACCTAGTCCCAGTGACACTGATCTGTATGTTTGTTTACCTTTATATTCTACTTGTGATTAAACTCCAGGAAACTTGACTCCATTCAGAAACCAAGCTTACTTTCCCCAAAGGCCTCACTCCATGACATACAGGCTGGGTTCCTAAAATGAAGATATGTGCCAGCACACCACAGATCATTAAGTAGCATCCAAATTATTTGTTATTGAAGCATGATCACATCACAAAATAGGTAGTGCAATGTTTCGGAGTCACACAGGACCCCTTCGTCAGGCATGACATCACGTCATTTTATTATGTTTAAATGCTTCAAAAAAAATTTGTAAAAACAACAACATAGTCTTTTTGCAGAGCAGCCTGTATTTCTCCAGTGGTTACCTGTGGGTAACGATGGGCCAAACACCCCCCGGTTCGATTCGCACCAAAACCTGCGAATGGACCGAAAGTTCAAGGCGGACTTTAGAACCCTATTAAATACAATGGATGGAAACGTTTAAAATCAAAAGTGCTAATTATCAAGGCTAATATGCAAGTTATTGTCCTAAAAAGTGTTTGGGGACCCGGGTCCTGCCCCAGGGGACATGTATCAATGCAAAAAAAGTTTTAAACACGGCCGTTTTTTTCGGGAGCAGTGATTTTAATGATGCTTAAATAAAAAAAAGTGAAATATTCCTTTAAATATCATACCTGGGGGGGGTGTCTAAAGTATGCCCGTGAAGTGGCACGTGTTTCCTGTGTTTAGAACTCTCCCTGCACAAAATTACATTTCTAAAGGAAAAAAAGTCATTTAAAACTGCTTGCGGCTTTAATGTAATGTTTGGTCCCGGCAATATGGATGAAAAATATTGAGAAAAATGGCATGGGTACCCCCCCCCACCCCCCAGCCCACTACCAGCCCCTTTGGGTGTTGTATGGATATTAAGGGGAACCCCGCACCCAAATTAAAAAAAGGCCCCTATATACTCTGAACAGCAGTATACAGGCAGTGCAAACAAGACAGGGACTGTAGGTTTGTTCTTAAGTAGAATCTGTTTGTAATTTGAAACAGGTAATTTTTTTAAGTGTAGCTCCAGCCCAAAATCTATTTTTAAGCTTTTGGAAAACATAGGGAAGGGTTATCACCCCTGTAACATTTGTTTTGCTGTCTGTGCAGTGTGCACCTGTTCAGAACATTTCACCTCACTTTCCATCCCAATGACAAACGTTTTTTGAAAATTTGTTTTTTTTATTGAAACAAGGATTGGTGATAAAGTATCAGTGGAGAGGAGACACTTATTTCCCATATTAACTCTTACAGGAGAGAATTTCCCTCCCTAGGGGTAGATTTCCTCTCACTTCCTGTTGTCTCCTTCTAAAAGCAAGTAGGAGTCGTTTGTAAGTTGGATGTTTGCAAGTAGGGGCCTGCCGTATAAACTCTGCAGAAATTTGGCCCTTAGGTGTTGGTGTTGACACAACGCTGTAAGCCCTCACAGTTACTCTTGGTGGGCGCTGGAACGCCCTGCTGTGAACTATTATATCAAGAATTGTAATTACATGCCATTGTTGAACAGTGGTAGGAAAAATTGGGCCTTTGGTGGTGGTGCTGGTGCCACAACACTGTAAGTCCTCACAGTTACTCTTGGTGTGTGCAGGAATGGGCCCAGCTGTGAAATATTAGATCAAGAATTGCAATTACATGCCCCTGTTCAACAGGGGCAGAAAAATTGGGCCTTTGGTGGTGGTGGTGGTGGTGGTGTTGCCACAACACTGTAAGCCCTCACAATTACTCTTGGTGAGCGCAGGAATGGGCCCCACTGTGAATTATTAGATCAAGACTTGTAATTACATGCCCCTGTTAAACAGGGGCATACAAATCGGGCCTTAGGCACTGGTGCCACAACACTGCAACCCCTCACAGATACTGTACTTGGAGCGCAGCAATGAGCCCTGCTGCAAAGTATTGCATCAAAAATTGTAATTACACGCCCCCGTTAAACAGGGGCTGAAAAATTGGGCCTTAGCCACTGGTGGCGGTGCCCAGAACCAAAAATGTTCTTACAAGCTATCAGCATGATCATTGAGGAGGAAGAAGATAGTCACTTAGCATAACAGGATAGTCACTCAGCATAGGCAGTCTTGAAGGGATCTGACATTTAAAAAAAAAACATTTGGTTACATCAGCATCAGGTGCTTGGTAGCAGGTGGCGATCCAAGACTGATTCATTTTTATGAAGGTCGGTCGATCCACCGAGTCGGTGGACAGGCGCACCCTGTGATCGGTTACAAAGCCTCCAGCCGCACTGAATGTGCGTTCCGAAAGAATGATGGATGCAGGACAGGCCAGTAGCTCAATTGCATACTGTGCAAGCTCTGGCCAGTGATCCATCCTCAAGACCCAGTAACCCAGAGGATTTTCGGTGGGAAAGGTGTCCAAGTCTGATCTTGCCCCTAGGTATTCCTGCACCATGTAAACCAGACGCTGGCGATGGTTGCTGGAACTGATCGTACCTTGGGGCTGTGGACTAAAAAATTGTCTGAACGCATCGGTCAGACGGCCACCTTCTCCGCCGCTCCTTCTTTGACTGACCGAAGCCTCAGCAACATGTTGTCCAGGACCAGGAATTTATAACCTCCCAGGAATTTGTAACCTCCCAGAACGTGTTGCACAGACCTTTCTGCAAGGCCTCTGGAAGATGCTTCATCCTCTGCTCCCTCTGCGACGGCAAGATAAGGTCCGCAACCTTACCCTTGTAACGTGGATCAAGGAGGCTTGCCAACCAGTAATGATCCCTCTTCTTGATCGCACAAATACGAGGATCCCTCCACAGGATTTGCAGGATCATCTAGGCCATGCAGCATAGGTTTGCTGAGGCATTTGGTCCGAAGTCCTTTGGGTTACTCAGGACGACATGATCCGCAGCCACCTCCTCCCAGCCACGTCCAAGTCAATGGGTGTCTTGGGACTGTAATTGATCCCTTGAAGACTGCTGCTGATGCTGAGTGCTAGGCTCCACCTCCATGCTGACACAATCCTCCTCCTCCTCCTCCTCTTCCTGTGTGATAGCTGGGCCAGCAGGAACACTGTCTGGATAAAGGGGGCCTTGAGAGGTAAGGAAGTCCTCCTCTTCCTGCCTCTGTTCTGCCTCAAGTGCCCTGTCCATTATTCCACGCAGCGTGTGCTCCAACAGGTGGACAAGAGGGACAGTGTCACTGATGCATGCACTGTCACTGCTCACCATCCTCGTTGCCTCCTCAAATGGTGCCAGGACAGTGCATGAATCCCTGATCATGACCCACCGGCGTGGTGAAAAAATCCAAGCTTCCCTGACCCTTTCCTGGTGCCATATTGCAACAGATACTCATTGATGGTTCCTCTGCTGCGTGTGCAGCCGCTGCAGCACGGCCAACATAGAGTTCCACCTGGTGGGCATGTCACAGATTAGGCGGTTCTTGGGCAGGTTGGATTCCTTTTGCAGGTCAGCCAGCCGAGCACTGGCATTATATGACCGGCAAAAATGCCCACAGAGTTTCCTGGCCTGCTTCAGGACCTCCTGTAAGCCTGGGTACCTGCCCAAGAACCGCTGCACCACCAAGTTAAGGACGTGAGCCAAACAGGGCACATGGGTCAGTTGTCCCTGTCGGAGGGCGGAGAGGAGGTTTTCATAAATCACCTTTCCTGGCTTAAGCTGGCATGGCATCAACCACCTCTGAGCCTGCCCCTGCAGAGCTGACAGAATCTCTGCCCCAGTGTGGCTCCTGTCCCCCAAGCACACCAGCTCAAGCACCACATGGCATCTTTTTGCCTGCGTACATACATAGCCCATTGAACGCTTACGGAGCACCGCTGGTTCCGAGGACAAAGCACAGGTAGAGGCCATGGAGGAAGAAGAAGAGGAGCGGCTGGAGGAGAGAGGTGTGTCAGAATCACCAGTTGTAACATTTTGGAGGCGTGCTGGCGGAACAACCTCCTACATTACTGCACCTTGCCCTGCATCCTTCCCAGCTGCCAGCAGAGTCACCCAATGTGCCGTGAAAGATAGGTAACGTCCCTGTCCATGCCTGCTGGACCATGAGCCAGTGGTAATATGCACCTTACCGCTGACTGCCCTGTCCAGCGATGCCAAGACATTGCCTTCCACATGCCGGTAGAGAAAAAGAGGCGTTTGGAAACCTGCCACTGAGGAACCGCACATTCCACAAACTCACGGAAGGGGGCAGAGCCTACCAACTGAAAAGGCAGCAGTTGAAGTGCTAGCAATTTAGCCAAGCTAGCATTCAACCGCTGGGCATGTGGATGGCTGGGAGCAAACTTATTTTGGCGGTGCAGCAGCTGGGGCAGGTAAATTTGCCTGGTACAATCTGACGTCGGTGTATCAATAGCAGATTGCCTGCAAGTACTTGGCTGTGACACACCTAATTCTACACCTTCATTCCTCTCAGTGCAGGCTTCAGAAAGGACTGAAGGTATAGTGGGGTTGGAGATCCCAGCTGATGAGGAGCAAGGAGAGGTCCGCTTTGTTCTTTGGTGTGGGTCTTTTAGGTAGGCTTGCCAACGAACTGCATGGCAAGTCCACATATGTCTGGTCAAGCACGTGGTGCCCAAGCGGCTGATGTTTTGGCCACGCGAGATACGCTTCAGAAATATGTTGCAAATGGCAACAGTGCGATCTGCTGCACACGTCTTAAATAAGGCCCACACAAAATAACTTTTGGAATAACGCGCAGAGACAGCACTGCACATGCGGAGCTCTGCGGTGTGATGCAGTCGGTGTGCTGCCCTTAAGCTGGCCCCTGGAGGGCATCCTGCCTCATTGGAGATGTGCCCTCCTCCTCCTCCTCTCTCCTATTAGGCACCCACGTGGAGTCAGTGACCTCATCATCCCCTCCCTCCTCATCACTGGAGCAAATCTGGCAGTATGCTGCAGCTGGGGGAACATTACTGCCAGATAGCTGTCCTTGTTGGGCACATCCTCTCTCTGGGCTCACGTTACTACCCCCTCTCTCTGGGCTCATGTTACTGCCTTCCTCCAGCTGGGTTCCATCATCGGAGCCTTCAAAACACTGGGCATCCTCCTGGAGCATGTACCCAACACTGTGGTCAAACAGTTCGGGGGACTCCTCAGGAGGACATGGTGGGGCTAGGGAAGGAGTGACTGATGCCATTGAGCTGAGGGAAGAGGCCACTTTGGCAGCTGCTTTGCCAGACAAAGTACCCTGAGCCTGGGTGAGAGAGGATGAGGAGGATTAGAACGGCTTGGTCATCCACTCTACCAAGTCTTGGGCATGTTGTCCCATGGCCATGTGCTGATGAGGATGCACGTGTCCATGACCAGCAGCACTGTTGCCTCTAGACACAGAGCCTGCTTGCCCTCTTTTATTGCCTCGTGACTGTCTGCCTCTCCTTGCTTGCCTTCCAGACATACTAATGGCCTGCAGTGAGATGTAGCTGCACAAAGGTGGGATGTATATATACAGTGGGGCAAAAAAGTATTTAGTCAGCCACCAATTGTGCAAGTTCTCCCACTTAAAAAGATGAGAGAGGCCTGTAAATGTCATCATAGGTATACCTCAACTATGAGAGACAAAATGTGGAAACAAATCCAGACAATCACATTGTCTGATTTGGATTTTTTTTTTTGTGCAAATTATGGTGTAAAATAAGTATTTAGTCACCTACAAACAAGTAAGATTTCTGGCTCTCACAGACCTGTATCTTCTTCTTTAAGAGGCTCCTCTGTCCTCCACTCATTACCTGCATTAATAGCACCTGTTTGAACTTGTTATCAGTATAAAAGACACCTGTCCACAACCTCAAACAGTCACACTCCAAACTCCACTATGGTGTAGAACAAAGAGCTGTCGAATGACACCATAAACAAAAATTGCAGACCTGCACCAGGCTGGGAAGACTGAATCTGCAATAGGCAAGCAGCTTGGTGTGAAGAAATCAACTTTGGGAGCAATAATTAGAAAATGGAAGACATTCAAGACCACTGATAATCTCCCTCGATCTGGGGCTCCACGCAAGATCTCACCCCGTGGGGTCAAAATGATCACAAGAATGGTGAGCAAAAATCCCAGAACCACACGGGGGGACCTAGTGAATGACCTGCAGAGAGCTGGGACCAACGTAACAAAGGCTACCATCAGTAACACACTACACCGCCAGGGACTCAGATCCTGAAGTGCCAGACGTGTCCTCCTGCTTAAGCCAGTACATGTCCGGGCCCGTCTGAGGTTTGCTAGAGAGCATTTGGATGATCCAGAAGAGGATTGGGAGAATGTCATATGGTCAGATGAAACCAAAGTAGAACTGTTTGGTAGAAACACAACTCGTCATGTTTGGAGGAGAGAGAATGCTGAGTTGCAACCAAAGAACACCATACCTACTGTGAAGCATGGGGGTGGCAACATCATGCTTTGGGGCTGTTTCTCTGCAAAGGGAACAGGACGACTGATCCGTGTACATAAAAGAATGAATGGGGCCATGTATTGTGAGATTTTGAGTGCAAACCTCCTCCCATCAGCAAGGGCATTGAAGATGAAACGTGGCTGGGTCTTTCAGCATGACAATGATCACAAACACACCGCCCGGGCAATGAAGGAGTGGCTTCCTAAGAAGCATTTCAAGGTCCTGGAGTGGCCTAGCCGGGCTCCAGATCTCAACCTCATAGAAAACCTTTGGAGGGAGTTGTAAGTCCGTGTTGCCCAGCGACAGCCCCAAAACATCACTGCTCTAGAGGAGATCTGCATGGAGGAATGGGCCAACATACCAGCAACAGTGTGTGACAACCTTGTGAAGACTTATTCAAGGCTTTAGATATTATACCCCTTTTTAATCTTTATAAAGTTCCATTACTTCGTTACGCAGGTCTTTTGGCTGTTCTTTTCTACCTCCCCATGGCTCAGTGTCTAGCCTGCTTAGGGCATCCAAGTGAGAGCTAACAAACTCATTGACTATTTATACACATACAGTAAAACCTTGGTTTGACAGTAAGTTGGTTTGAGAGCGTTTTGCAAGACAAGAAAAATTTTTAAATAAATTTTGACTTGATATACAAGCGATGTCTTGATATAAGAGTAGCGTCATGTCACATCTGAGTATAAAATAGAAGAGAGGCACCTCAAAGTGTAGCAATACGGTTGAATTTAATGGAGGTACAACATTTAGAAACTCGCATGGTTGATGATTAAAACAGGCACATCTAAGTATGCAGGCATCCGGGGTAAAGCTGTGCACATATACCATCCTCTGCACCACCATTGATGTCGTCTCTTCCATGAGCAGTTTAAGCCTCGCTTTCAGATCGCTCTACTGCAGGGTAGTCTTCCCGGTCACGATTGCAGACTGACAGTGGTGAGAGCCAGCGGTGAGGACGACGGTCTATGTGGATCACTTTACCCCGGATCCCTGCATACTTAGATGTGCCTCTTTTAATCATCAATAGGGATGAGCTTTATGTTCGAGTCGAATAGCGAACAATTTGGGGTGTTCACGGCAAATTCGAACAGCCGCGGAACACCCTTTAAAAGTCTATGGGAGAAATCAAAAGTGTTAATTTTAAAGGTTAATATGCAAGTTATTGTCAAAAAAATGTGTTTGGGGACCCGGGTCCTTCCCCAGGGGACATGTATCAATGCAAAAAAAAGTTTTAAAAACTGCTGTTTTTTCGGGAGCAGTGATTTTAATAATGCTTAAAGTGAAACAATAATAGTGAAATATTCCGTAAAATTTCATACCTGGGGGGTGTCTAAAGTATGCCTGTAAAGTAGCGCATGTTTCCCGTGTTTAGAATTGTCCCTGCACAAAATGTAATTTCTGAAGAAAAAAAAGTAATTTAAAACTACTCACGGCTGTAATGAATTGTCGGGTCCCTGGCAATACAGAGAAAAGTAATTTCAATGACTTTTCTCTGTATTTCCGGGACCCAACAATTCATTAACCACTTGCCGCCCGCCCTATGGCGAAATGACGGCGGCAAAGTGGTTTCAATATCCTGACTGGACGTCATATGACGTCTTCAGGATATTGAGCCGCTGCCCGCCCCCGGGAGCGCGCATCACGGCGATCGTTGTTGCGGGGTGTTAGTCTGACACCCCGCAACACAGATCTAGGTAAAGAGACTCTTTACCACGTGATCAGCCGTGTCCAATCACGGCTGATCACGATGTAAACAGGAAAAGCCGGTGATCGGCTTTTCCTCACTCGCGTCTGTCAGACGCGAGTAGAGGAGAGCCGATCGGCTGCTCCTCTGACAGGGGGGGTTTGTGCTTGTAACGACACCCCAAATATGAAAGGGGTTTAACGCCGTTTAAAAGATATTCCCTCTCCTGGACACAAATTCACTGCCAATCCTCCACAGTCAGACGACCACTTACCATAGGAATTAATCCTTCCAAAAGAACAAGACGCACTCTGTATCTTTCCAAAATGAACTGCCTTTATTATTGCAAAACATTACAACTTTTATATCCACAGACTGTGGAGGAAGCTTCTGACCCTCCTCTCATCATACACCTCTGACCAGACCCAATTTACATGAGCCAATTAACTACAGTGAATGGCTCAGACACATGCCCTTTCTGTCTCCCAATCCACATTATCAAAAGACTTCACACAATGAAAGGATCATTAGCATTACATAAGCAGACAGGTAGCACCTCAGCATCTCTTCAATTAACCTGTCTGTCTTCTAGTTAAACTCCACAACCTATAATTACAGACTTAACTCCCACAAGCCACAATAGACAATAGCATGAAATCACACACCATCACAGCAAGTATTACATAAACAGCCCACACACAGTATATACCCAATATGTATACAATATATATATACAGCATTGAATCTGATTAGCACAGATCATAGTGGGGTTTTCCTTCACCCTGTGCCCCTAATAGGGACACAGGGTGGTTTACACATAAGAGGCATTGGGGAAGCTGACGCAAGGGTATCTCATACTTTCTAAGGGATTCTGGGTTCCCCGGGCCTTCCCGTTACATCTCTCCCCTTTTGGCAGGAGACTAACACAGGAGGAGACCCCAGACGGGTTGACTCCGAAGTTAGTCCATAGGTCCATTCCTCTAATGCCGGTATCCACACAGTACCCCAAATAAATTGCTCCAAACAGAGCATTACTTACCCAGCCAACCTCTGCCTCTCTCAGAGAACATACCCGCCGCTGGGGAGAGGCCTGGACTGGCCCTTCTCCCTGGAGTCTTTTCAGCCGCTGGAGAGACGACAGGGTGACTGGGCTCAGTCCGTCATGCTGTTGGAGATCTGGGCCGACTGCCCAGCATCCCTGGGGTATACAAGTGGGGACTGAAGTCCCATCCACTTGTGGTAGGTGAAAATCCCCCAGTGCTTGCAAAGCAAGGCTGACATCCTCCTGTCTCAGTGTCACACCATTTTCTGGGGTTGTGTCAGTGAGGACCGAAGTCCCATCCAGTACCACAGGAACTCCCTCTTCTGTTAGTTGAGAGCAGAGGCCTGCGGCACTCTGCTCTGTTGCCAGCTCTTGTGCTGGGTTGCTGTGAGTGGAGACCGCAGTCCCATCCACCGATATCCGCTCAAGTTGCAGTTGTGTGCAGAGGCCAGTAGCATTCTGCCCTGCTGCCAGTGATTCAGCTGGGGGTAAAGGCTTTACCACCTCAGCTTGTTGCTGGAGAGAGGGGCCAACTGCCCCGGCTCCCTGAAACTCCACAGTTGTTTCCTGTGCTGGGCAGAGGTTGGTAGCACTCTGCCCTGTTGCCAGCACTTCTGCTGGGGACTCCAGATCATCCGCTTCGGCTTTAGGGATAGAAATCTCCAGATTTTCCACTGCCGATTCTCTGGCATGCTGCGGGACAGGTACATTCCTCCATCCAAGATCATCTTAAGCAGAAACAGGATCATCAAGGTCAGTCAGCACTTCTGCTTTGGGGATGGCAATCTCCAGATTTTCCACTGCTGATTCTTCAGCCAGGATTTCAGAGTTGTCCACTGGTATTTCCTGATAGTCCCAGGCAAAGGTAGCACCACCCTGCTGCTGAGCAGATTCTAGCAGCTGTCTGTAGGTGATCTCCGATTGCCGTATTTTCGCCATTCTCCGCTCATGTTGCCGCTCTAGTTCTCTCTTTTGTCGCTCCAGTTCTCTCTTTTGTCGCTGTCGTTCTCTCTCTTGTCGCTCTCGTTCTTTCTCTCGTTGCGCATCCTGCAGCTGGATGCCTTTAATGGCTTCCTGTATGGCGGTCTCTGATGGGTTAGCACCATATAATGCCAACCGCTCTCAAACTCGTTGCTGAAACAAGTCTTCAACTGACCGGGGTCCTGCATCACCATTCCTCTGATCCATCTCGGCTAGCTCCCTGATCAAGGTGACTTTGTTCTTTGTCCCATCGGTCCCTCCACAGCTCTCAAGTAAGTCTTTCAGCGTGGCTTTCCTGCAGGCTGCATAGCTTGTCCTTCACTGTGGTGGTTTGAAGTGTCCCAGGAACTGGAGGGAAGATCCCACCGCTGCCAACCAATGTAACGACACCCCAAATATGAAAGGGGTTTAACGCCGTTTAAAAGATATTCCCTCTCCTGGACACAAATTCACTGCCAATCCTCCACAGTCAGACGACCACTTCCCATAGGAATTAATCCTTCCAAAAGAACGAGACGCACTCTGTATCTTTCCAAAATGAACTGCCTTTATTATTGCAAAACATTACAACTTTTATATCCACAGAGAGAAGCTTCTGACCTTCCTCTCATCATACACCTCTGACCAGACCCAATTTACATGAGCCAATTAACTACAGTGAATGGCTCAGACACATGCCCTTTCTGTCTCCCAATCCACATTATCAAAAGACTTCACACAATGAAAGGATCATTAGCATTACATAAGCAGACAGGTAACACCTCAGCATCTCTTCAATTAACCTGTCTGTCTGCTAGTTCCACAACCTATAATTACAGGCTTAACTCCCACAAGCCACAATAGACAATAGCATGAAATCACACACCATCACAGCAAGTATTACATAAACAGCCCACACACAGTATATACCCAATATGTATGCAATATATATACAGCATTAAATCTAATTAGCAGGGGGAGGCGCATGCTCGGCAGCTCCCAAGATGGCCGCCGGCTTCTAGAGCTCCGCTCCACCACGGCCCACTGACCGACACCGGAGCCTACAGAGCGCCCCCACAGCCCCCACAACGGGATATTTGAGCGGGGGAAGCCTCCCGGATCACCCAGATGTCCGCGGTTCAGGCGCGGAGGAACCTGACAGGACAAATGGCCGCGAGTCCCGGTCCCCTCAGCTATGCCAAGATGGCGGCGGCAGCACGAGGCCCTCAGAGCACGGAGCTCCCGGAGGACATTATAACTGACCTGGATACCTCACCGCGATCCCCTGCAGGTACTGACTTTCCCCCCCTGAATCTGGCCGCATCCCCAGCCTCCACTGAATCGCTGCTAAGCAGTATGATAGCAGGCAACCCCACGACCCATATGATGGACCCGAATACAGGCCTCCTATTGACTGACACTGATAACTCAGGCCTCTTTCCTAACCACCAGGATTTATCATCCATGATGGCTGCGTTTGCACAAATGCTCTCCACGGGGCTTGCTCAGACTGCTGCACAGATCACAGCTTCCATTCATGCTGACCTGCAGCAAATTGGAGTGAGAATGGACACTATTGAACAGAAATCTGACCAGGCTGTTTCCCGCATTAACCAAAATACCGATAGACTGCAAGAGGTGCAGGATCAATTAGAAACAGCGTTCGCAAAATTAGATGACCTCGAGAATAGAGCCAGAAGATATAACTTTAGGGTACGGGGATCCCTGAAACTGAAAAGGAGGTACAAAGTACTGTAAAAGCTCTCATTAGAAGCCTTCTCCCCAAGATTACTGAGAGTCACCTGGAGCTGGATAGGGCTCACAGAGCCCTCCAAACCCCCCGCTCTGATGGTCTCCCCAGGGACATCATAGTGAAACCTCACTATTATTCAGTCAAAGAAGAGGTGATGAAGAAATCCAGGAGCTCGGATAGCCTCACTTTTCAGGGACACAAAATACAGATCTTTGCTGACTTGTCACCTTTCACTATTCAAAAAAGACGTTCCTTAAAACCTTTACTGCAGGTCCTTACGGGCAAGGAAATTACATACAGGTGGTCATTCCCCCTCCGCCTGAACTTTTCATACAAGAATGAAAACTATGGATTCTCCTCATTGGTGGAGGGAGAACGCCTCCTCTTGCACCTGGGGATCCTCTCGCAGGAACCTTCACCCATGCAGATTTCCAGAAACACACCATCTTCATCTAAAAGACCACCGCCTGCTAGCCCACTGCAACACAACTGGCTGACTCAAAGCTCCAAAAGATCTAAAGAAAATCTACCACCTTGAAAGAAGACCCCCTCATCATTGATCAGGGCCCTGATCTGAGAAAACTTCATCCTCCCTGAGTGCCTGAGACTTATGCCCCCTCCTCACTACTGGGATCCTAAGTGTGACGGGACTCTTCACATAATGTGAACAGTCATGTTTCGTTTACTCACCTCTACAGAAGGACACTACGGTGTTATGAGTACGGACTACCTGAGCGTGGGGTGGGGGAGGGGGGATTAATTTCTCTTGCACATGCAATAACTAAACAGTTATATGGTCTGCCGCCTTAGTTGGTCCCTTATACCTAAAAAATTTCTGTTATGGCCGGCAGTTTATGGATTGAAAGATGTTTTTATGGTGCGGGCGGCTGTGCTCCTTCCTCCCGAGGACTGGTGGTTTCCCTCCCGCTGGTCTGAGGAGTGCGGCCTACTCGACACCGGGATATATCACACCCCCTTTATTTCTATTTCGCTTGGGGATAGGGGAAATCGGGAATTGTTCTTTTTTAGGTTGGGGGGTATCTCTCGCCTTGTTCACCCTACTAATTGGGGCGCTCTGTTTAAGCTACGATTATGGGCTACCCCTAGCCTTCAGTTTAATGTTTTAACAGGTGCTTGGGCTGTGGTGGACTCAGTGCACCTTCACTAGGAACCGGGGACACTATCAGTGCTCCTAGGTTCCATTCTGGAAACCCCATATTTGGGGAATTCCAGACCTCTCTGGTTATAGGGGTGTGGAATGGTTAGACCATCCACCTCCAGGGGGGGGAGGGGGTCGGGGGACCCCCACCTCAGTTTTTGGTTCAATGGTCCTTGAAGGACGAATGTTTAAGTGTATATTACAAGCTTTTAACCCCTTTCTTCTTCTTTCCCCTTTTTTTCACCCTTTATCTTCTCCTTTCTCATGCTCAAAGGAAATCTTGCTCGATCCGGGACTACATCCTTCCTCCCATCTCAGATGAAGGCCTCTCACGCAGCCTCCTCACGCAGCATTCTTGGGTACCTTTAGACCTGGGAAAAGGTAAGCACCTGCACCTTTTCACGGAATCAACCCCTCTGATCCATGCCTAACGCCCACCAGCACATATCTACCCTCAAAATTGTTTCACATAACACCGGGGGCCTCAATTCCCCTGTCAAACGTAGGAAGGCCTTTCAGCAATACCATTCCATGCATGCAGACATTCTCTTATTCCAAGAGACTAATTTCCCGTCCACATTCAAACCTTCTTTTCTACACAAAAGCTACCCCCAATTTTTTCTAGCTTCAGCAGAAAATAAGACTAAAGGGGTGGCAGTATGCTTCTCCAAGCACATCAGTCTCTCCCAGCCGGAAACTATTATAGACCCCATGGGGCGTTACGTTTTAGTCTCCGGACACATAGATGGAGAACTATATAGTTTTTTGTCCTATTATGCCCCGAATAAGGGCCAAAGGCATTTTTTTTACACTCTTTTACGGACACTGAAACCACATCTCAAGGGGTCTGTCTTCATCGGAGGTGACTCCAATATCGCCTTCGATCTTACGCTAGATAAACGGGCGGATGGAACTACCAAGCCCAAACGCCCTGCCAAACAGAGCACACACATAGCTAAAATACTCCATGAGGCGGGTCTCGTGGATATCTGGAGGGAGGTCAATCCACATACAAAAGACTACACGCACTTCTCAGCCCCACATAATTCTTATGCAAGGATAGATCATGTATTCACTAATTCCTACACAATCCCACTACTCCAGAATTCGAAAATTGTAGAATCCCCCCTGTCTGATCATTCAATGGTCACTGTGACCACACATAGGTCCTCAGGTGAGAGAAACACGCCCAGATGGCGATTACAAGAATCCCTCTTGAGCGTCCCAATACAATGTTCTTTGGTGGAGGCAGCCATTAAGGAATATTTCCTGATAAACGCTACGGAGGAGGTCTCCCCTCAAACAATATGGGCAGCGCACAAATCTGTTATTAGGGGGAAAATCATTCAGTTATCCTCAAAGCTCAAAGCGGACCGAAGGGCAGATACACGCAGGCTCACGGAGGACTTTCACTCTCTAGCCAAAGTGCACAAACGTAACCCAACGCCCGATTCATTAGCAAGTTTGGACAAGGCCATGATACTACTTAACCTACACTTAACTGCAGCAGCAGAACAACATCTTAGATGGACAGGTGCTAAATTTTATTCACATAAAGACAGGATAGGCTCTAAACTGGCAGTGAAACTCACTCCTAAACACCGTCCACTGGCCTTCCCCAAAATCCGGACAACCGGGGGTGACTTGACACAGAACCCGTATAAAGTTATGGACACCTTTTTACAATTTTACTTGGATCTATACAAACAGAACCGAAGGGCCCCCAACAGGACAGACGAAGACTTTTTAGCGGACCTGCAGTTACCCTTCTTGACGGATGATCATAGAGACATACTAGAAGCCCCGTTTTCTCAAACGGAAGTCTTGGCTACCATTAACTCACTTAAAGTGGGATCCTCCCCTGGTCCGGACGGCTTTTCCACCGGGTATTATAAAAAATTTGGTCCAACTCTGACCCCGCACTTAGCGCGGTTCTTTAACTCTCTCAGGGATGGAGCTCAGCTAGGAACAGACCTAAACATAGCTTATATCTGGGTCATACCCAAACCTGATAAAGACCCGTGTGAGGTGAGCAATTACAGACCAATATCACTTATTAATAACGATATCAAAATTATGACAAAGATTATAGCTAATAGAATGTCTGGTTTCATCTCCTCCTACATCCACAAGGACCAGGTGGGCTTCATTCCCGGGAGGCAGGGCCCGGACCAGATCAGAAGATCGATAGACATTATCTCACTTTTACAGTCACAATGGGATGGGGGCGGCCAACAAAATGGTTACTTGCTCTCAATTGATCTACACAAAGCCTTTGATTCCATAGATTGGGATTATCTGTCTGGTACACTTGCGAGATGGGGATTTGGCCCATTTTTCCTCAATCTTATAGGCTCCCTTTATTCTAAACTCACTGCTCATATACATTTGATGGGGAGATACTCAGACTCCTTCCCTGTTAGCAGGGGTACCAGGCAGGGATGCCCCCTATCTCCCCTCCTATTTGCGATAGCAATTGAGACGTTAGCCATCGCGCTCAGATCGAACCCTGACTTTAAGGGAGTCAATTGCGGACCACAAGAACATAAATGCGCATTATACGCAGATGACCTACTCCTCTTTGTGACATCCCCACTAACATCTACCCCGGTTGTTCTTAAAACACTGAAGGCCTTTAGTGAGGTCTCGGGTTTGAAAGTCAATATGAGTAAGTCAACGGCCCTAAATGTTACTGTCCCACAGGACATGCTTTCACTACTATCTAAGAACTTTGATTTTGTTTGGGCCTCCGGGGCAATACCATACTTAGGCATCAAATTGACTTCTGACATAAGCCACCTCTTTAAGGCAAATTACCCCCCTATTATACAGAAATGTAGGACTGATCTGGAAAAATGGTCGAGAAGCGGCTTATCTTGGATTGGCAGAATCCACGCCATTAAGATGACTCTCCTCCCACGTTTATTGTACTTATTCCGATCCCTCCCTATCCTGATCAACAAACGGGTACTGGTTAAACTGCAATCGGACATTGTCCGCTTTGTATGGGGCAACAAAGGATACAGATGTCACTCGGGAACCTTATTCCGCCTAAAATCACAGGGAGGTTTAGGCCTCCCGAATCTATGGAATTATTACCTGGCTGCTCAATTAACACAAATCTCAATGGTATTCTCAAGGGGTCAGAAACCTGACTGGCTCTCTATGGAAAGACAAGCGGTCCCCTTGAACACCATTGACTATTTGCCGTGTTGTAACCCGAAAATCAGACCTGCAATTCTATCTCCTATGCTTTCTCACTCGGTCACGTTATGCTCCCGAATATATAGTTACTCATCTCTGACCTCCCCATTGAAACCGCTAGCCCATCTGTTCCACAACTCTGCCTTCCCGCCGGGATTGAACATTGGAGCTTTTAAATGGTGGACTGATAAGGGCTTGTACCGGATTGGACACTTTCTCTCTCCTACGGGCCCTATAACTTTATCTCACTGCAAAAAGAATCTGGATATGCCTGACTCTGAGCATTTCCGTTTCTCCCAAATTGCACATTTCTTGCACTCCATCTGGCCTAACAAGACAGTACCACATACGATTACACCCTATGAACACTGGTGCTCGAAAACTATGGATCAGAGGGGTGGTATCTCTCTAATTTACACAGTTCTGTCGACTAGGTTGACCAAACCCTCCTACGCTCGGAGATGGGAGGAGGATGTGGATGGCTCATGGGACACTGAGATTTGGTTTCGAGCATCGCAACGAGCATTTAAAGGTATACTCAATGTATCTTTGATAGAAGCTAGTCTGAAAGTCTTACTGCGGTGGTACTACGTTCCTTCCAGGCTGGCCATAATGTATGCAGGCACACCACCAGTTTGCTTCAGGGGTTGTGAACTGGAGGGCACTATGCTCCACACATGGTGGTCCTGTCCGCGCATCAGATCTTTCTGGCGCAAGGTTTTTAGCACACTTAGTTCCCTGACGGGTATACTGATCACACCACGTCCCAATATAGCACTTCTGAACCACCCAATCCCCAATTTGCCCAAACTCTCCCAGAAGCTCTCATTTTATATATTATTAGGAGCCAAATTAACCATAGCAAAGGCCTGGAAGAACCCCACAGTATCGTTTATAGGATTCAGAAGAAAGGTTTCCTGGATCATGGCCCAAGAACAAATAGTCGCTAAACTTACTGATAAAAGTGAAAAATTTATGGCCACCTGGGAACCTTGGGCCACCTCATGCAATGTCTCTCTGATACCCGGAGTACAGCCTGGTTTTCTGAGTACTCACATCCAACCTTCTTAGCATGGGAATATCTACACCTCCTTCTTTCACACGTTTCTATATCCTTTCCTCTCTCTTGCCTCCCTTGGCATCCTGGGGTTATTACAACAGATGTGATCAAGCTACTTTCATATACACTTAATGTATGTTACGCAATTGTATTTGTTTCGTTATGAACTTCTTAATACTTGTTCGGAGTATAGTCCTCCTGTTACAACGCTTACTACTTTGAGATAACGTAGTTGAAATACTTTAGTTCTTCACATACACTACTATGTCAACCTTATGGACACCTTCTAGGCACTGGATTCTCCACTCTCTGGGATGCAGTTTGAGCCCTTGGGGGCATCTGGGGAGTCGGGGACTCAAGGTTGGGATGGTATAGGCTTTTTACTCATCTGGTTATGGATGTTCATTACAGGATAAGGGAGGATAATGTTGCTCACAGCACAGCGCAAGAGTAATCTTTGTTTACTATATTGGACCATATGTTGCTATGGCCGCTCGCTGTATTACTGTAATGTTCAGACTTATTGTTGGAGATGCTTCTGTATCATCTAAAATCTCAATAAAAATATTTAAACTTAAATCTGATTAGCACAGATCATAGTGGGGTTTTCCTTCACCCTGTGCCCCTAATAGGGACACACGGTGGTTTACACATAAGAGGCATTGGGGAAGCTGACGCAAGGGTATCTCATACTTTCTAAGGGATTCTGGGTTCCCCGGGCCTTCCCGTTACATCTCTCCCCTTTCGGCAGGAGACTAACACAGGAGGAGACCCCAGACAGGTTGACTCCGAAGTTAGTCCATAGGTCCATTCCTCTAATGTCGGTATCCACACAGTACCCCAAATAAATTGCTCCAAAAAGAGCATTACTTACCCAGCCAACCTCTGCCTCTCTCAGAGAACATACCCGCCGCTGGGGAGAGGCCTGGACTGGCCCTTCTCCCTGGAGTCTTTTCAGCCGCTGGAGAGACGACAGGGTGACTGGACTCAGTCCGTTATGCTGTTGGGAATCTGGGCCGACTGCCCAGCATCCCTGGGGTATACAAGTACCACAGGAACTCCCTCTTCTGTTAGTTGAGAGCAGAGGCCCGCGGCACTCTGCTCTGTTGCCAGCTCTTGTGCTGGGTTGCTGTGATTGGAGACCGCAGTCCCATCCACCGATATCCGCTCAAGTTGCAGTTGTGTGCAGAGGCCAGTAGCTGTCAGGAAAGACGTTCTCTCACTCATCCCAGCAATCGGGGTCTCAGAATCTCTATGCACAGGCAGACCCGTTCGGCGCATGCGCGATAGCGGCAAACGAGCGTGCGCGGGCACGCGATAGTGGCGAGCGGGCGCGCGCGGGTGGGCGATAGCACGCGCGCGCCTATGACGCAGTTTGGCGCCAAAGACTGCCTATTTAAAGAGAGCTGTCACTCTGCATCCTTGCTGTCCGGTCTACAGCGTTTCCTGAAGACCCTTGTTACCTGAACCTCTGATCTAATTGCTCTGGTACCTGACCCGGCTTCCCTTGGCTTCTCCAGTCTGCTGCCCGCCTCCGACCACGGCTCGTCCCGACTTCTCTTCTGCCTTCTCCTCTAACCAGTTTGCTGCCAGCCTGATACACTGACCCGGCCTGGACTTTAACTATTCTTGGATCCTGCTTTGTACTCATCTGCCCGCTTATGTCTGACCCGGCCTGTCTTCACCAAGTCTGCTTCCTGATCCTCTGGTGCCTGCTGCAGACCACTGCACGTCTCCCACCAGTTATCCACCGCTGCAGTCTGCTGCTTCTACTTCCACCTGCCTCAGTTCCTGCCAGGCACTTGTGCTCCTTTGCCCTCCTGAGCCCCTGTCTGCTCTATCAGGGGTTCTTGAGTCAGAGGTCTACGAGAGGCCACTCCCTGCACGTCGGGCTCACCTACCAGGTACGTGACAGTAGCATTCTGCCCTGCTGCCAGTGATTCAGCTGGGGGTAAAAGCTTTACCACCTCAGCTTGTTGCTGGAGAGAGGGGCCAACTGCCCCGGCTCCCAGAAACTCCACAGTTGTTTCCTGTGCTGGGCAGAGGTTGGTAGCACTCTGCCCTGTTGCCAGCACTTCTGCTGGGGTCTCCTCCTGTGTTAGTCTCCTGCCGAAAGGGGAGAGATGTAACGGGAGGGCCCGGGGAACCCAGAATCTCTTAGAAAGTATGAGATACCATTGCTTCAGCTTCCCCAATGCCTCTTATGTGTAAACCACCCTGTGTCCCTACTTGGGGCACAGGGTGAAGGAGAACCCCACCATGATCTGTGATAGCCATATCCAATACGGTATATACAGGGCACATATTGGGTATATACTGCGTGTGGGCTGTTTATGTAATACTTGCTGTGATGGTGTGTGATTTCATGCTATTGTCTATTGTGGCTTGTGGGAGTTAAGCCTGTAATTATAGGTTGTGTAACTAGCAGACAGACAGGTTAATTGAAGAGATGCTGAGGTGTTACCTGTCTGCTTATGTAATGGTAATGAACCTCTCGTATGCTACCGAGCCTTTCATTGGGAGATGTGTATTGAAAGTTTGTTATGTTCTATTGTGTAAAGTCTTTTGATAATGGGAGTTAAGCCTGTAATTATAGGTATGGTACACTGGCAGCCAGACAGTCTGCTGAATAGAAAGGTCATGTGTCTGAGCCATTCACTGTAGTTAATTGGCTCATGTAAATTGGGTCTGGTCAAAGGTGTATGATGAGAGGAGGGTCAGAAGCTTCTCTCTGTGGATATAAAAGTTGTAATGTTTTGCAATAATAAAGTCAGTTCATTTTGGAAAGAAACCGAGTGTGTCTCGTTCTTTTAGAAGGATTAATTCCTATGGGAAGTGGTTGTCTGACTGTGGAGGATCGGCAGTGAATTTGTGTCCAGGAGAGGGAATATCTTTAAACGGCGTTTAACCCCTTTCATATTTGGGGTGTCGTTACAGTGCTGATCGATTATCAGCGCAGCCCCACCGAGGATGCCCACACTGGACCACCAGGGATGCCACCAGACCACCAGGGATGCCCACCATAAGGTATGCCACCCTAGACCACCAGGGATGCCAATCACAAATGCCTAATGGATGCCAATCAGTGCCCACAATGGATGCCAATCAGTGCCCACAATGGGCACCACTGATTGGCAGGCATTATTGTTTGGCACTGATTGGCATCCATTAGTACAACACATTACAGTACATCAGTGCCACCTATCAGTGCCCACCCATGCCCATCCCTGACACCTATCAGTGCCCATCCATGCCCATCCGTGCCACCTATCAGTGCCCATCCATGCCGCCTATCCGTGCCCATCCATGACGCCTATCTGTGCCCATCCATGCTGCCTATCTGTGCCCATCCGTGCCACCTATCTGTGCCCACCCGTGCCGCCTATCAGTGCCCATCCGTGCTGCATATCAGTGCCACCTATCAGTGCCCATTAGTTCCCATCATCAGTTCCCATCAGTGCCACCTCATCGGTGCCACCTCATTGGTGCCTATCAGTGCCGCCTTATCAGTGCCCGTCAGTGCAGCCCCATCAGTGCCCATCAGTGAAGGAGAAAACTTACTTATTTACAAAGTTTTGTAGCTGAAACAAAAAAAACTTAATTTTTTTCAAAATTTTTGGTCTTTTTTATTTTTTTTTAGCAGAAAATAAAAATCCCAGAGGTGATTAAATACCACCAAAAGAAATCTCTATTTGTGGGAACAAAATGATAAAAATTTAGTTTGGGTACAGTGTAGCATGACTGCGCAATTGTCATTCAAAGTGCAACAGCACTGAAAGCTAAAAATTGGTCTGGGCAGAAAGGTGTATAAGTGCCCTGTATGGAAGTGGTTAATAGCTGCCAGTAGTTTTAAATGACTTTTTTTCCTTCAAAAATGACATTTTGCGCAGGGAACCAAATTTTTTTTTTTTTCAAATGCGTGGGGGTCCCCCCAAAATTCCATTACCAGGCCCTTCAGGTCTGGTATGGATATTAAGGGGAATCCCCACATGAATTGGTAATGGGTACATTGTACCCCTACCATTTCACAAAGAAAGTGTAAAAAATAAATAAAAAAACACACAGACACAGCTGGACAAGTCCTTTATTTAAAAATAAAAAATGAATTTCCAGCGATGTAATCCCGTCTCCCCGATGTCCAACGATGATCCATTCCAGCGCCGCTGCCGTCCCTTCACTCATTCTCCAGCGAGGAACGAAACCCCCATGACGCGTAAGAGTCATGGCTTTCCCAATGACGTGGGCACGGGTGACTGGTGGGTCACCCTGCCCCCTCTTACGCGTCATGGGGGTTTCGTTCCTTGCTGGAGAATGAGTGGAGAGACGGCAGCGTCGCTGGAATGGATCATCGTTGGACATCGGGGAGACGGGAGACGGGATTTAATCGCTGGAAATTCATTTTTTATTTTTTTATTTTTAAATAAAGGACTTGTCCAGCTGTGTCTGTGTGTTTTTTTACAATTTTTTACACTTTCTTTGTGAAATGGTAGGGATACAATGTACCCGTTACCAATTCACATGGGGGGCGGGATCTAGAGTTCCCCTTTGTTAAAGGGGGCTTCCAGATTTCAATAAGCCCCCCGCCCGCAGACCCCCACAACCAACGGGCAAGGGTTGTGGGGATGAGACAAATTCCCCATGTTGAGGGCATGTGGCCTGGAACGGTTCAGGAGGGGAGGGGGGCTGCTCTCTCGTCCCCCCCTCTTTTCCTGCGGCCTGCCAGGTTGCATGCTCGGATAAGGGTCTGGTATGGATTTTTGGGGGGAATCCCACGCCATTTTTTTTTAAATTACGTGGGGTTCCCCTTAATATCCATATGTCATTTTTGAAGGAAAAAAAGTCATTTAAAACTACAAAATGCATTTCCTGCAGAAAATGCGTGGGAATGCTGAATAGCTGAATTGCTAAAGCCCACACCAAAGCCATTCACCATAACCACTACACTATCTTTAGGACATACAAGCAGTGTTCCTTCAGTACTTATAAAGCCTCTCTTTGAGCATTAATCCCCACACCTAATGAATGAGAGACAGTGTGAGAGAACCCTTCAAACAAGCCTTAAAGTGGATGTAAACCCACTCTCATCCTTTCTAAACTACCGCCATAGTGCTGATCTATAATGATATACATGCCTCCTGCATGTATCCTTACCTGTCAAATGTCTCCCCTCTGTCTGTTAAAAGAACTGAAAAACTGCAGATTCTGTGGGTGGATCTGTTGTCTGGAGCTCGGTGGGTGGAGTCATGATGTCAGTAGACTCCCCGCCCACCTCTACAATCCCCTTGTCATCATCCATTTTCTCCTGTGTATTCCTTCTGCTATGATCACCAACATCCAGTCAAAATCCAGAAAAGTAACCACATGACTTCAGAAAAGGAGTGGGGGTGGGAATTAAAAAAGCTAAAGCTAGTGCACGAGACTAAAGCTAGTGCACAAGATATGTAAATAACCTGTCACTCAAAGCAAGGGGGCGGAACGGACAATGGTTTTTCTCTGTTTGTCTGTTTTATGTCACTTAACAATAAAAGATGATTGTTCAGCGCTGGATTAACTCTTTGTGGCAAGACCTGGCACAAATGATAGGAAATCTTATACCGCGTACACACGACCGTTTTTCATGTCATGAAAAAAAACGTCGTTTTTCTTGACGTTATTTTTCGTGTTTGCTCTCAAGCCTGCCTTGCCTACACACGATCGTGAAAAAAAATGATCTAGCAAAGCGCGGTGACGTCCAACACGTACGACGGCACTATAAAGGGGAAGTTTCATTCTGTTCGCGCCACCCTTTTGGCTGCTTTTGCTGATTTCGTGTTACCGCGTGTTAGTAAAAGTTTGGGAAGAGACGATTTGCGCTTTTCAGTCTTCGTGCTTTAAAGATCATTTCGGGAGTTCAGTTTGTGCTTGTGGGTTCGTATCTGGCTTTCAGTGCGTGTAGTGAGTTCGTATCTGTTTTTGCAGTGCGTTCTTGTTCGCTCGTTACTGTTTTTCAGCTCGTTCTTCAGAGGCCTTGCTGTTCTTCAGTGCGTTCTTTTAGTTCGTTCTGATTAGACGACCGCTTTGAAGTCATGTTGCGGGTACGTTCTTGTCGCCGAGATCGTGCTGTGCTTGCTGCTGGGCTTGTTGCTATGTCCCAGATCCGGTCCATGAACAGGGTGAGGAGGAGTTCTTGGACCAAGAATTGGTTGCTCCAGCAGGACCAATTATGTCATATGCCTCTGCTGCGGGAGATCCGGGAGAATAACCGTGATGACTTCAGGAATTTTCTTAGGATGTCTGACCCCGTTTTTCAGCAGCTCTTGGCTTTGGTGACCCCCTATATCACCAGGCAGGACACCGTTATGCGGGAAGCCATTACTGCTGAGCAGAGGCTCATCGCCACGTTGCGATACCTTGCGACTGGGAGAAGCTTGCAGGACCTCAAGTTCTCGACAGGCATCTCCCCCCAGGCTCTGGGCGTCATTATCCCTGAGACCTGCTCTGCCATTATCCAGGTCCTTCAGGAGGACTATATTAAGGTAAGTTTTCTCCTTTATAAACATCACAATCTATGTTTTTGTATGCTTGCTAATGTATATTATTTTTTGAACTGTCTCTAATTACCATGATTTGAATATGCTGTGAATGTCCCCTTTGTCCCCCTGCATGTTGTAAGCTTTGAATGTTCCATTTTTTTGGCCTACATGCATATTTTTTTAAAAAAAGCTCTCCAGCATTATATCCTGGGCCCAAACACACCTAGCCTAGTCACTCCCCCTTTTTTTTGGGCCGCTCCATTGTAGTGCTTAGATTGCCTGAATCCCCCCCCCCCCTAATTATTTTATTTTGTCTAATCTTCCCAAATAAATTACATAGTACTAGAGCTTTTATTTATGATGTCCCCAACTCATCTCAACCCCCCCACCCTATAAGAATTTCACAGGTCCATCAGAGTGGGTGATGTTTTTTGTGCTAATTTTTAGCTCTTATTAAAGCGGAGCTCCATCCTACATTTTTTTGGTCCGCTCATCGTAACCCTCCCCCGGTGTCAAAATTGTCACCTTTCAGGGGGGAGGGGGGTGAAGATACCTGTTTGAGACAGGTATTTTCACCCACATCCAGGAGTCATCTCTGCGGCAAATCTGCCGGAGCCAAGTCACTTCCCGCAGAATACCCATAGTGTTCTTGGAGACACTTGTCTCACAGAACACAGGAAGACCAGTCAGCACTGCGCAGCGCTTCTCGTGCATGTGCGTTTGGGTACCGGGCAGTGAAGCCGCAAGGCTTCTCTTTCTGGTTCCCTCACCAAGGATGGCAGAGGGGGCAGCAGAGTGACGAGCGATTGTTCGTCCTCTGCTGCGGACGTTGCTGGACTCCAGGACAGGTAAGTGTACAATTAGCAAACCTCTGCATCTGCTGTAGCTGGAGCTGCTGTGTAATTTGTTATTATTTTGGCTGCGTAGCTCCGCTCTAAAATCCTCCTTCCAAATTAATGCTATACTGATGTTTTGCCCAGAGGGTTTTGTGCTAACATGCTTGCAATGTTTATGTAGCAAAGTATATTAATTTTTTTTTTGCTTTGACTCCACAGTTACCATCGACGCCACAGGAATGGCAGAATGTGGCATCTGAGTTTTCTCAGCGGTGGAACTTTCCCAACTGTGGAGGAGCCATTGATGGCAAGCACGTCCGCATCGTGCCACCACCCCATTCTGGATCCTTTTTTTACAATTATAAAGGCTTCCACAGTATTGTGCTCATGGCGGTGGTGTCTGCCAACTATGAGTTTCTCTATGTTGATGTTGGGAAAAATGGGCGGATGTCTGACGGTGGTGTTTTCGCCCATACCGAGTTTGCTGACCGGCTTCTTTCAGAGGACCTGGCATTGCCACCTGCTGTAGAAAATGAACATGGCCTCCCGTTTGTTTTCCTGGCAGATGAGGCGTTTGCGCTTGGACCCCATTTGATGAGGCCTTTTCCACAAAGGTCCCTCACCCCTGAGAGGAGGGTCTTTAATTATCGGCTGGCCAGAGCGCGAAGGGTGGTCGAAAATGCCTTTGGCATCATGGCCAGTCGGTTCCGCCTTTTTCAGACTGCTATAAACATGGCGGAGTATAAATGGAACCATTTGATCATGTGCTGTTGCATACTCCACAATTTTTTTAATAAAAAACTCGAACAATTATCTATCTACAGTTGCCCTTCAGGGCACACAGTGCTTGGATGGACCATTGGCAGCCCAGTTAGCTGGCCCTACAGGCTTGGCCCCCCAAAGCGGCCGTGATGTGCGGCAACGCTATCTTGAATATTTTATGGGTAGGGGGGCCATTGCAATGCCTGATCATTTTTAACAAAATTATTGTCATAATAAAAAAAAATATAATGAAAACATCTTGTTTGCTTTTCTTTTGTTGTATTTGTTCTTTCTCCTAGGTCAGTGATGGTGAACCTTGGCACTACAGATGTTTTGCAACTCCATTTCCCATGATGCTCAACTCCTCTGCAGAGTGCCTGAGCAACATTAGAAATGTAGTTCCAAACCATCTGGGGTGCCAAGGTTCACCATCACTGTCCTAGGTTATACTAGTGCAGTTGTAGTGCCATGTTTTTTCCTAACAAGTAAATTACCATCATTTATAGAGTGTAAACACACACATTTTTTTAGGTTGGGGGCAACATTGATATAAGAAGCCACACATTGTTTAGTTTTCAATTTTTTTTATAGGAGAATAAATTTTTTCTGGTTTGTATAAAAAATTTAAAATACATTTTTGGCATTTTAATTTTTTGTTTGTTTTATAAAACTCTGTACAAAAATGTACAACACGTACAATGTAACTTTAGAAATAAAAGATCCCCCCCCCCCAAAAAAACTAACCCAAACTTTTTTCAAATATCTACAAGTTTTAAACCCTCCCAAGAATATGTTCAATTTTTTTAAGTCTTTTCTCCATGAGTTTGGTTGTTTGGCACATCTGGAACAGGTTGGCTTTTAGGTTTTCAACCTCCCGAGAGCAGACCCTCACTTCTTTCCTCAACATCTGGGCAGTGGGTCGGGTGAAGGTTGCTGGGGCCGCAGGCATTAAAGTCCCTTTAATTGGAAACAAAAAAACGTCTTACTAAATATACAGGCCTACATCTATTATTACCTGAGGCTGTGGTGTATGACACTGACCTGGTGAGTTGCCATTTCCCTCTTCAGCCACATCCTGCGGTTGTGGGTCTTGAGTTGGTGGTGCGGGGTTTGCAGCCTCGTGTCTCTTAGCTCTTTGAAGCCCTAGGAGATATAACCCAAAGGTAGACTTGTGTAACTAAATATATTTAGGCCTGAAAGAGGAATATTACTTATTCTTGGGAAGTGTGTTACAATTGTATTTAGGAAAATTTTTAAGAAGATGAACACATGATTGTATCCATTTCCCAAGATGGTAGATTAATCTCTTTTGGTCATGTTTCACACATGGAAACACACCAGGTATCCACTGGATCACCTGTGTGTGACACCATCAAAAGGTTGTTCTTGTGGCCCACACTTGTGCTAATGAGTCCAGATGTGTAAGCAGCTGCTGAGCATACTCTCGTAAACGTACACTGAATCTAGTTACATTAGTTAAATATAATTACCAACACCTACACAAACATGTTTATAATTAATACTCACATCAACATTTCATGATGTCCTGTTTCATGTTCTTGGGCACAAGAATCCAACGTTGAAATCCTCGTTCAATACCACCCAAACGATGTTTTGGTGGAATACATTGCTAACTACATTTGAACATGCCTATTATTACGAATGATCAAATGTCGTTCAAACAATGAATCGGACCAAAAGCTTGTGATTTAGTGAACGTTTGAACGACCATTTCTACGATCGATTCGTGTGTCGAAAAACATGAAACAGGACATCTTGAACTGTTCATGATGTCCTGTTTCATGTTCTTGTGCACAAGAATCCAACGTTGAAATCCTCGTTCAATACCACCCAAACGATGTTTTGGTGGAATACATTGCTAACTACATTTGAACATGCCTATTATTACGAATGATCAAATGTTGTTCAAACAATGAATCGGACCAAAAGCTTGTGATTTAGTGAACGTTTGAACGACCATTTCTACGATCGATTCGTGTGTCGAAAAACATGAAACAGGACATCTTGAACTGTACTACATACATTATATAAAAAGCACATGCAGCACCACGGTATTCCCAAAAATCAGAGTTAATGTAAATCTACTTACTTTTTCTGATGACTTTTTTAATTTTTTGATATTGCTCCGGCTCACGCAACTTAATGTCCGACCATCGTTTGCGGATTTGTTCCTTCGACCTGCGAACACCAAATTTATGGAAGAGCGTTTTGACCACTTTATCCATGATCTTGGCCTTCACTTGATTTGGCTTTTTGTAGGGCCCATGTTTCGCGTCATAATCCTCCCTGAGCAATATGGTGACCATCTCCACCATCTCCTTAAAAGCCATGTTAGTGGCTTTATACCTTCTGGGTCTGGGCCTGCTTCCTTCCCCACTTTCCACTTCATGTCGTTGATTCCCTGCCATGTTTTCACTCTCCGTCATTAAGGACGAGCGAGAAGGGGCGGGGAAAGTAGTCTAACGAATGTCAGGGGCGGGAAAGCGTGCGGAGCGTCACTCATGCGCACTGTATATAACTCCAAAAAACATTGTTGAAAGCGACGTTCAGTGAGTGGAAGAAGGTCGGAAGCAACGAACGTGTAGATCGCGGGTACGTAACATTTTTCATACTTGATATGTCGAGGGTTGAGCGGCCCCGAACAGCAAATTTAGTGACCGTACAGACCTTTTATTTTGCCTGTGTCCAGGAGCATAAAACCTAAACATTCACTGTATGTTCGGGGCCGGGGTTGGGCAATATGCATGTAACTTGGCGCTTGCTTCCCGTGCTGTTAGTACTGGCCGTGCAGAAAGTGTCATTTTTGAAGTTTGAAAAAACATTTCAAAGTCAATCGCGGCTAGAATGATTTCTCGGCTCACGGAAAATGGCAAGACATTGAAAATTCATTTTTACCTAAAAACCAAAAACGTGGGGGTCCCCCCAAATTAGAGTTGCAGGCCCTTCAGGTCTGTCAAGGATTTTAAGGGGAACTCCACCCCCAATTCTGAAAAAAAAATGGCGTGGACTCCCCCCAAAAATCCAGACCAGACCCTTTATCCGAGCACACAACCTGGCCGGCCGCAGGGGAAGAGGGGGGGACGAGAGAGCGTCCCCCCCTCCCTCCTGAACCGTACCAGGCCACATGCCCTCAACATGGGGAGGATGTCCCCATGTTGATGGGGACAAGGGCCTCATCCCCACAACCCTTGCCCGGTGGTTGTGGGGGTCTGCGGGCGGGGGGCTTATCGGAATCTGGAAGACCCCTTTAACAAAGGGGACCCCCAGATCCCGGCCCCCCCATGTGAATTGGTAAGGGGTACATTGTACCTCTACCATTTCACGAAGAAAGTGTACAAAATGTAAAAAATTACAAGAGTCAGTTTTTGACCATTCCTTTATTTTTGAGTTTGGCTTTCTTCCATCTTCTTCCTTCTTCTTTTCTCGCTTTGTGTTTCTTCATCCATCTTCCTCTTCCTCTTCCTTCTTCCTTCGGTGTTCTCGTCCGCATCTTGGTCCGGCTTCTTCTTTCTCCGGCCGCTCCGTTTGAATTGGAGGTTCCCGCTGTGTGACGCTTCAGTTCATCAGTTCTCCTCTTGGTACGGCGACCCCGCCCCCCTCTGATGCACATAGATTTCACAGGTACTTTCCCCGTGCTGTCAGAGGGGGGCGGGTCCACCGGCTCGCAGCGGACCTAGAGGAGAACTGCATAACTTAAGCGTCACACAGCGGGAAACTCCAATTCAAACGGAGCGGCGGGAGAACAAAGAAGAAGCCGAAGCAAGCTGCGGACGAAAAGCCCGAAGCAAGAAGGAAGATGAAGATGGAGATGAAGATGAAGAGGAAGATGGAGGAAGAAACTCGAATGCAGAAAAGAAGAAGGAAGAAGATGGAAGAAAAACCAAACCAATAATAAAGGAATTGTCCAAAAACGTCTATTGACATTTTTTAGATATTGCCAAGTTTTGTGGTGAAATGGTAGGGGTACAATGTACCCCATTACCATTTCACATAGGGGGGGCGGGATCTGGGGGTCCCCTTTGTTAAAGGGGTCTTCCAGATTCCGATAAGCCCCCCGCCCGCAGACCCCCACAACCACCGGGCAAGGGTTGTGGGGATGAGGCCCTTGTCCCCATCAACATGGGGACATCCTCCCCATGTTGAGGGCATGTGGCCTGGTACGGTTCAGGAGGGAGGGGGGCCGCTCTCTTGTCCCCCCCTCTTCCCCTGTGGCCGGCCAGGTTGCGTGCTCAGATAAGGGTCTGTTATGGATTTTGGGGGGGGGACTCCACGCCATTTTTTCCCAGAATTTGTGGTGGAGTTCCCCTTAAAATCCTTGCCAGACCTGAAGGGCCTGGTATGGATATTTGGGGGAACCACAATGCTTACCCAATGTTTGTATCAATGACTTTTCTATGTATTGCATTTGACAGGAGACAACAATTCATTATACCCAGGAGTGAATTTTGTGTTAATTTTGAATAAACACAAATGACACTTGGTGCAGGGACAGTTCGAGGTACTCCTTTATTTTTGGGGAGTCCTTTTAGTCCCTAGATTTTCAGGGCAACATTTACTTCAATGGGGTTTGGGTTCGGGGTCAAGTTAGGGTAAAGTCAGGTCACGAACTCTAGCTTTTTACAAAGTTGGCAAAAAAGAGTTCAACACAAACATACAGGTGTTCACTCAACTCTATGATGACTGATCAATTGCTACGTTAGTGGCCTATATATGGTGAGAAAGATTTGGAGTAGTCCTGACTGACATTCCTTTTTTTAATTTTGGTTTGGAATTGCAGAGAAAATGAAGGTATTTAAGGACCCGGAGTTTATGCTTGAATTCCTGCAAAGATGGAAGAATCTTCCAATTTTATGGGAGACAAAAAATAAACAAAATAAAAATAAAGCAGCCAGGAAGAGAGCACTGGAGACCTTGCTGGAATTTGTGCAAACTCAGATCCCCACAGCAACACTACAGGATGTGAAGAATAAAATTGGGACCATTAGGGGCACATACCGGGCTCAACGTAATAAAGTCCATAAATCGCTGCGGTCAGGAGCAGGTGCAGAGGACCGATACATCCCTAATCTGTGGTACTACCAGCACCTGAGTTTCCTCGATGACCACCTGGAATCCAGGGAATCCCTTTCCACCCTTCCACCCAGAACGACCTCCAGCCTTCCCTGCAGCCAACCCTCCAGCCTTCCCTCCAGCATTCCCTGCAGCCAAGCCTCCAGCCAAGTTGAGGTCTCTTTGGAGGAACAACCTCAACTCCTGAAGGAGCCTGATTTAAATATTTGGAGCCAGGTATAATATTTCACAAAATATTTAGAGTACTAAAAGTTGAATGTTGTCAAAGTTTAAAAAAATGGGTGAAAAATGTTACCAGTTAAACCAAAGTGTCTGACATATCAATAGACAGCAGTGGCCAAAAATTAAGGGCACAAAAAAGAAAAATGCTGGTGTCAGAATGATTAACTTTAATATTTAGTAGCATTCAATTAGCAAATGTCATGAGGTAACAAATGTGTGTGAAAGATGAAGGCGAAAATAACTCTATGTACCTTTTTTTAACAGGATGAGGAGGCAGGCCCCAGTGGAACCCAGGAGGAGGCAGGCCCCAGTGGGACCCACGAGGAGGCAGGTGCCACTGGAAGCCAGGAGGAGGCAGGCCCCAGTGGGACCCAGGAAGAGGCAGGCCCCAGTGGGACCCAGCACAACACCAGGCCCCAGATCCCTCCGCTGCGGATTCCAGCAAAAAGGTCAAGGAGGCTGCTTCAAATGGAGGAGGAGACCCAGGCACTAATTAGGGAGGCTACTGTGGCACTCAGAGAGCCCCCCACCGCTGCAGAGGGATTTGCTGCCCTTATTGGGGAGAAACTGCCCCAAATGGAACTGGACCAGAGGCTTAAAAGTGAGACACTGATATTTAAGGTGGTAAATATGGGCATGTTGGGCAAACTGAAGGATTTCACCGATGTTGTGGACCTTTCATATTTGTTTGCTCAAGTTCCTGCCCCACTCCATGCTCCTGCCCCACTCCATGCTCCTGTCCCAGTCCCTGCTCCTGTCCCAGTCCCTGTACCAGTCCCTGCTCCTGCTCCAGTCCCTCCTCCACGGACACAGCCTCCAAGGAAGGCTGCAGGGAAGGTAAAAAAAAAAACAGCAAATGAGCCCAGGATATGTGCCTCAGATGGGCCCAATTTTCGGCTTCACATCCTTTGGTGTTTGCTGTGGTGATCTGGGTCTGCACTAATTTCAGCAGGGTCACCAGTGCTGTCTTCCTGGCTTCTTTATTTTTACTTTACATATGGTTTGGTTTTGGCTTACGTTTTAATTTGTTTTTAGGCCATAATAAATTGAATTTTTGTTTGAAGATACAAAATTAACATGTGTTTTTATTCTAAATAGCCAGTTTGGTAGTGAGTAGGCAGGGAGAGTGGCTAATAAATTGTGAAATTAACAAGGGACCTCATTGAGGGTAAATTAGAATAAATAATAATGTTGTGGTAACTTGACACACTCCAAAATAGCAAATAATATGGAAAAACAGTCTAAAATCTAATACCAAAAATTTAAAATTAAAAAAAGGCACAAAAAATGTAAAGTCCAAATTTTAGGGTATTTAGGGAGATCTGGCTTACAAAAAATATAGATTAATCATGATAAAACAATAAATACTAAAGACCAAACTTTTTCATAACTCTGGGAGAATATCAGCAGCAAGAGAATTGGATTATTGCAGCATTAGAACGAAGAAAAGAATGCGCTGCATTAAACGATATAATAATTTCATGCATGACGAATGTGCCATCTCCATTCAGAACAGTAGTTTTACCAGAACGAGCGCTCCCTTCTCCTCACTTGCTTCTGATCATACGCGCTTTTTTTCACGTCGTTAAAGCCTACACACGATCATTTTTCATGACGAGAAAAACGACGACGTGCAAAACGGCGAGAAAAATTAGAGCAGATTCTAATTTTTCTCGTAGTTTTTAATGCCGTTTTTCACGTCGAGAAAAACGACATAAAGCCCACAGACGATCGTTTTTCTCGGCGAAAGGAAAAAATTACGTTTTTCTCGTCGAGAAAAACGTTCGTGTGTACGCGGCATCATACTCTACATTGTAACAGCAAAAAAAAAGAAAAAAAATCGGGTTTACATCCACTTTAATAAATCCACAACAGTACATGCTATCGAAACAGCGACTTCACCATTAGAGACACACGGCCTTTGTGAACGTATTGGTAAAAAATTTATGTTGATAGACTAAAAAATGTGTGGCATGTCAGCGATTTAAAAAAGAAGTTCGCTGTGCGTTTTGCTGGGAAATGAGAAGAGTTTTTTACAGGACATTCAATGGAAGAAAGTGTAGAACTCATTTGGAAGCTCAATCAGCCAAAAGTAAAAGGCGTATCACAAAACTGAGCAACTGCCTGAAACTAGACAAGAATACCTACGTTTTGATGTATAAATTGTGTATGACAAGTAGATCTTGTGGGTGTGAGAGCAATTTATAGAGAAGGAACTAAGATAATTTTTTTAAGGCTCTGTGCTGTAGCGATGACATCACCCACTCTAAGCCACCCCATAGACACACTGTTAAATCGATAAAATTTCCTGAAATGATGACTAAACTTAAACAGCTTTTTCGCAAAAACTGTAAAAGATATCAAACTGAAAATATATAGCCGGATAGCTGAATATTTTGTTAACATTTTAAAGTCTGTTTGGCATCTGTAGGTGAAAGTATGAAGGAGCTGAAACTTTTGGGAGCGGAAGAAGATTTTAAGGATTTGAAGCATGCTCTCATTGACTTCAATGTTAAAAAAAGTGTTAAAAAGCTTAATAATTTAAAAAGTATAAATAGTAGGAAAAAAGTTGAAGAAGTCCCATCATTAGCTGAAAGAGCTGAACATTTTAAAAGTTGAAAGGTTTTAAAAGCTGAAAGTATGCAGAACTACTGGCAGCTACTGTATTAATGAATTGTCGGGTCCCGGAAATACAGATAAAAGTAATTGAAAAAACAGCAGGTGTTCCCCTTAATATTCATATCAGACCCAAAGGGCCTGGTAATGGACTGTGGGGGGGACCCCTGCCTTTTTTTTCAATGACTTTTCTCTGTATTGCCGGGGACCGACAATTCATTACAGCCGCGAGGAGTTTTAAATGACTTTTTTTCCTTCAGAAATGACATTTTGTGCAGGGACAATTCTAAACACGGGAAACATGCGCTACTTTACAGGCATACTTTAGACACCCCCCAGGTACAACATTTTAAGGAATATTTCACTTTTATTGTTTCACTTTAAGCATTATTAAAATCACTGCTCCCGAAAAAACTGCAGTTTTTAAAACTTTTTTTTTGCATTGATACATGTCCCCTGGGGCAGGACCCGGGTCCCCAAACACATTTTATGACAATAACTTGCATATTAAACTTTAAAATTAGCACTTTTGATTTTTCATGTTCGTGTCCCATAGACTTTAACGGTGTTCGCGTGTTCAAACAAATCTTTTGCCTGTTCGCATGTTCTGGTGTGAACCAAACCGGGGGGTGTTCGGCTCATACCTAATCATCAACTATGTGAGTTGCTAAATGTTGTACCTTCATTAAATGTAACCATATTGCTACACTTAGAGACACCTCTCTTCTCTTTTATACTCTGTACAGTAGCTCCTGCTGGATTTTGCTTCTAATCCCTTTGGGGAGGCTGCCATTTGTGGATGGACATTTTATGGTTACACAACTTATCACATTGCTATAATCTTTTTATATGGACTATAGACTGAAGGACTTATGAATAAATGGTTGTGGAACGAATCATTTGAGTTTCCATTATTTCTTATGGGAAAATTTGCTTTGATATACAAGTGCTTTGGATTACAGGCATGCTTCCGGAACGAATTATGCTTGCAATCCAGGGTTTTACTGTACGCTAATTGTGGTTTAAAAAGCCACAAATGTGAGAAATTAACCTTTAATTGCCATTTTAACCTGTGTGTGCCGCCTTTCTGTGTCTGTACCAAGGCCAAACTTTCCAGGGTATGTAAACTTTTTATCAGGGCCATTTGGGTGATTTCTGTTATCATTATGATTTAAAAAGGATCCAAAAAACTATGTGATAATAAATGGCTTTATGTGATACTTAGGGAACTCAAATAATTTCCAGACCATTGTTCCTAATTTTTACTGACAGTCTACTGACTGGAATGGTACCAGCTGATTGGAGAAAAGACAATGTAGCACCAATATTTAAAAAAAAGGGCCAAAATACATCCCTGGGAATTACAGACCAGTTAGCCTAATATCAATAGTATGCAAGCTCTTGGAGGGGATGATAAGGGACTATATACATGATTTTAGTAATGAAAACTGTATTATTAGCAGTAGCCAGCATGGATTAATGAAGAATGGTTCCTGTCAAACCAATCTATTAGCCTTCTATGAGGAGGTGAGCTGCCATCTAGATAAAGGAAGGCCCATAGACGTGGTGTATCTGGACTTTGCAAAAGCATTTGACACAGTTCCCTATAAACGTTTACTGTACAAAGTAAGCTCCATTGGCATAGACCATATGGTGAATAAATGGATTGAAATGTGGCTACAAGGGCGAGTTCAGAGGGTGGTGATAAATGGGGAGTACTCATAATGGTCAGGGGGGGAGTGGGGTCCCCCAGGGTTCTGCACTGTGACCAATCCTGTTTAATTTGTTCATAAGCGACCTGGAGGATGGGGTAAACAGCTTGTATTTGTGGATGGCACAAAGCTAAGCAGGGCAATAACTCCTCCGCAGGTTGTAGAAACCTTGCAAGAAGATCTGAACAAATTAATGGGGTGGGCAACTACATGGCAAATGAGGTTTAATGTAGAAAATGGTAAAATAATGCATTTGGGTGGCAAAAATATGAATGTAATCTACTCACTAGGGGGTGAACCTCTGGGGGAATCTCGGATAGAAAAGGACCTGGGGGTCCTAGTAGATGATAGGCTCAGCAATAGCATGCAATGCCAAGCTGCTGCTAACAAAGCAAACAGAATATTGGCATGTATTAAAAAGGGGATTAACTTCAAGAATAAAGTGATAATTCTCGTGCTCTACAAGACTCTGGTAAGGCCACACCTGGAGTATGCTGTCCAGTCCTAGGCACCAGTCCTCAGGAAGGATGTACTGGAAATGGAGCGAGTACAAAGAAGGGCAACAAAGCTAATAAAGGGTCTGGAGGATATAAGTTATGAAGAAAGGTTGCGAGCACTGAACTTATTCTCTCTGGAGAAGAGACACTTGAAAGGGGATATGATTTAAATTTACAAATACCATATTGGTGACCCCACAATAGGGATAAAACTTTTTTGCGGAAGGGAGTTTAACCACTTCCCGCCCAGTCAATAGCATATTGACGTCCGGGAAGTGGTTCAGTTATCCACACTGGACGTCATATGACGTCCTGCAGGATAACAGCCGCCGCGCGCCCGGGGGGGGGGCGCGCATCGCGGCGATCGGTGGAGCGGTGGGTCAGTCTGACCCACCGCTACACTGATCTCGGTAAAAAGCCTCCGGCGGAGGCTTTTTACCACGTGATCAGCCGTGTCTAATCACGGCTGATTACGATGTAAACAGAAAGAGCCGTTGATCGGCTCTTCCTCACTCGCGTCTGACAGACACGAGTAGAGGAGAGCCGATCGGCGGCTCTCCTGACAGGGGGGGTTCGCGCTGATTGTTTAACAGCGCAGCCCCCCCTCGGATACCCACACTGGACCACCAGGGAAGCCCCCCAGGACCACAGGGAAGCCCCAAGCATGTGGATGGCCCCCATGGCCATCCACATGTAGTAAAATAAAAAATAAATTAAAAAAATGCCAATCAGTGCCCACAAATGGGCACTGACTGGCACTATGATGGCACAACCACAATGTGTGGTGGCTGGTATTGCTGGGCATCAGTGTCCATCAGTGCCACCTACTAGTGTCCATCAGCGCCACCTATCAGTGCCCATCCGTGCCCATCTGTGCCCATAAGTGCCCACCTATCAGTGCCCGTCCGTGCCACCTATCAGTGCCGCCTATAAGTGCCCATCAGTGCCGCCTATAAGTGCCAATCAGTGCCACCTATGAGTGCCAATCAGTGCCGCATACCAGTGCCACATATCAGTGCCCATCAGTGCCACCTATCAGTGCCACATCATCAGTGCCACCTCATCAGTGCCACCTCATCAGTGCCACCTCATTGGTGCCACCTCATCGGTGCCCATCAGTGTCGCCTTATCAGTGCCCTTCAGTGCCGCCTTATCAGTGCCCGTCATTGAAGTAGAAAAGGTACTTATTTACAAAAAAAAATTACAGAAACAAAGAAAAACATAGTTTTTTTCACAATTTTCGCTCTTTTTTTATTTGTTGTGCAAAAAATAAAAATCAAAGAGGCGATCAAATACCACTGAAAGAAAGCTCTATTTATGGGAACAAAATGATGAAAAATTTGTTTGGGTACAGTGTAGCATGACCGCGCAATTGTCATTCAAATTGCGACAGCGCTGAAAGCTCAAAATTGGCTTGGGCAGGAAGCTGTATAAGTGCATGGTATTGAAGTGGTTAATAAGACATGTGGCCACTCACTAAAATTAGGGTTCTTTACTGTAAGAGCGGCAAGGATGTGGAATTCCCTTCCACAGGCGGTGGTTTAAGCGGGGGGTATCGATAGTTTAAAAAAAGATTAAGGAACCTGAATGACCACAACGTACAGGGATATACAATGTAATACTTAATTACACACATAGGTTGAACTTGTGTCTTTTTTCAACCTCGCCTACTATGTAACTATGATCACTATCCTTAAATAAAAGACAGTTTTTTGGCTTGATCAGTCATATTTTCAATATTAAAGCCAAAATGTCACAATTTCTGCCAGGGTATGCAAACTTTTGAGCACAACTGTATATACCATAGTTTGTAGATGCTATAACTTTATTGGGATTTTTTTTTACCAAAAATGTGTAGCAGAATACATTTTGGCCTAAATTTATGAAGACATTTTTTGGGGATATGTTTTATAACAGAAAGTAGAAAATATATATATATTTTTTTTCAAAATGTTCGATCTTTTTTCGTTTATATCACAAAAAAGAAAAAAGAAAACAGCGATGATCAAATACCACCAAAAGAAAGCTCTATTTGTGAGAAGAAAAAGATAAAAATGTAATTTGTGTACAGTGTTGCATGACAGCGCAATTACCAGTTAAAGGGGTTGTAAACCCTCATTTATATTTTCACCTTAATGCATCCTAAGCATTAAGGTGAAAAAACTTCTGGTAGTGACCGGCTCCCCAGCTGCCCCATTTACTTACCTGAGCCCCGTATTTCCCTCAGCAGGGACACGCTGTCCCTCTCTGCACGGGGTCCCGGCTCTTGTTTGGATAGATTGATAGCAGCGCAGGCATTGGTTCCCGCTACTGTCAATCAAATCCAATGACGTGGGTGCCGGGGGCAGGGCCGAGTCCGGCATTCATGTCTATGGATGCCGAATACTGGACTTGGGAGAGCGCCCGCAAGGTAACCCCCTGGGAGAGCGCTTCTCCTAGGGGGGTTATCTGATGCGGGGAGGAGCCGCGAGAGCCACCGAGGGACCCCAGAAGTCGAGGATCGGGGCCACTCTGTGCAAAACGAGCTGCACAGTGGAGGTAAGTATATGTTTGTTATTTTTATTTTTTTAAAAGGAAGCATTACAATCACTTTAAAGTAACACAGTTCTGAATAGCAAAAAATGATCTGGGCATGAAGGGGGTAAAACCTTCCGTAGCTCAAGTAGTTAAAGTAGAATTTTAAAAACAACATAAAAATTAAGCTCGTAGACACATTTTATGTATAAGCATGCAGTATATTGTAGACTAGAGAATGGTTTGTGTTTTCACACATCCAGTCATGTTCTTGGACAATTAACATCTGCCTTAATACATTCCATGGCTTTCTTGGTGTTTGGATTAAGGTAACACTCTGTGGAACTGAAGAAGCCGCTCGAACGAGTAGTCAAACAATATTTATACTGTATATAATTTAATTTTTCAATATTATTTTCCTTTCTGTTATTGTAAAATAATCAACATAGCACTTTAACCACCTCAGCTCCAGAAGGTTTTACCTATTTCATGACCACAGCATTTTTTGCTATTCAGCACTGCGCTACTTTATTTAGAAATTGTGTGGTCATGCAATAATTTACGCAAATAAAATTTGTATCTATCTTTTGGTGGTGTTTGATCACCACAGTTTTTTTTTTTTATATTTTGCAATATAAACGAAAAAAGAAAGAACAGTTTGGAAAAAAATGATTATTTCTACTTCCTGTAAAATATATCCAATAAAATCTAATTTCTTCAGAGATTTAGGCCAAAATGAATTTTACTATGTCTTTGGTTAAACAAAATCCCAATGAGTGTATATTAGTGGTTTGTGCGAAAGTTATAGTGTCTAAAAACTATGGTATATATATTTGAAAATTTATCAATTCTGATGCACCGATGGTCTATCTCATTTCTTGAGGCCCAAAAATGGCAGGAGAGGACAAATACCCCATAAATAACCCCTTTTTGAAAACTAGACAATCTGAGACATTTAGTAAGAGGCATGGTAAGTTTTTTGAAGCTGTATTTTTTTTGAAAATGAAGAAATTGGATATAATTCGTTTTTTTTTTCAATTTTGTTTTACCGTTTTTCCCGGTGTATAAGGCGACCGGGTGTATAAGACGACCCCCTAATTATACATTTTTTTAAGATTTTTTGCCTGTACTCACCTTATAAGATGACCCCCCTTCCGAGGCTTCCGACGCTTCATATTTCTTCCTTCTGGAGCCATATCCTTCTTCATTCTTGCTGGACGCGGAGCCATATTCTTCTTCCTTCTTGCTGGAGCTGGAGCTAATCACGGCAAGCGATGTATTCTATTAATGAATACAAAGCCTGCTTGGATTGGCAGAGGCTGTAACGTCATCAGCCCGCGCCTCTCTGATTCTCAAAGCCAATCCGAGCAGGCTACAGTATGTAGCCTGCTCGGATTAGCAGAGGTTGATACTCCAATACGAGCAGGCTCTGTATTCATTTGAATACATCGCTCACCGGGATTGGCTAAGCGGTATATACTGTATGTAGTCAAAGCTACATACAGTATTATCTCACATCCAGCAGGCATCCGAGCAGCTGACCCGGCGTATAAGACGACCCCTGCTTTTTGGCCAGTTTTTTTAAGTGTAAAAGGTCGTCTTATACACCGGAAAATACGGTACATACTGTTACTAATGCAGTACAGCATAGGAAACTCAGCTGTTATGAATTAATTCATTCATAACAGCTTTGTTGACATTGTGATCACAGTGATGTCCAGTGGACACAGTGGATTGTGGATCCTGGTAGCCGCATCCCAGTGATTATTATGTGATCGCTATCTGATCACAACGTCAACAAAGCTGTTATGAATGAATTTATTCATAACAGCTGTTTCCTAAGTGCGGCGTGGTGGGCTCCCCTAACCCATTAGGGTTCAGTTACTGTGGACAGTCGGCAAGTGATTAATAGGAATGTAAAGTGGTTTTGTACATATTATATTTATTTATTTATTCATACCTGATTGACAGTGGATGTACTTTGTGGGATATTTTTTTTTTTTGAACAAGCATCATGAACGTGTAGGGTCACTATGTACCCACAGGAGGGTGCCAGTATCTGCATGCCCCCTTAGTGTTAAAGGGGACTTCCAGTTTCAACTAGCGTCACCTATAGCAGTCACAACTCCTATAAGCCAAGCAAGCCTAGCCTACTTGTTTGTGGCTCTGCCCCAAGAATGCAACGTTTACTGGCCAAGAAGTACAGGAGGCTAAACAAGGGGTTAACAAAAGAACTCCTGTGGTTCCAGCAGGCACTCCCCCTAATGATGTCTACTATGTTGAAAAGCTATGGGTGGGGCTACCAGATGTGACACCACAAGATAAGCCTCGTACACACGACCGAGTTTCTCGTCCAAAACCGGCAAGAAAAGTGCCGCGTGAGCTTTTTTGTTGAGAAAACCGTTCGTCTGTATGGTTTTACGACGAGAAAATTGCCGTGAATCTCGACGAGAAAATAGAGAACCTGCTCTCTATTTTCTCGTCAGGATTCCAGATTTCCTCGTCCTGTTTCTCGTCGGCCTGTTTTGTGACGAGAAAATGGTTCGTGTGTATGCTTTTACGACTCTTCCAAAAGCGCGCATGCTCACAAGCAACTATGAGACGGGAGCGCATCTTCTGGTAAAACAAGCCTTCGTAATGGAGATAGCACATTTGTCACGCTCAAAATTTTTGCATCGTTTAAATGTTGTGCATTGAAATCTTCGTTAGAATGTGACATTAATCCAAACGAATGAACTTCTTTTGCTGCTGATATTCACACAGAGTTATGACTATCTTTTTTTAACCTTTTTTATGCTGCTCTTAAGAAGATTTAGGTGTATTATATCGTGCAAGTTTTTAGGAATATTTAAAAATTTGTTATTTTTCTAACTGATGTTAATTGTAATGTTTTGGTAGTGATCTCCCATTGAATCTTTTAATATATATGATTTAAATTTACACACTTTTTTTGGAAACACGATTTAGTTATTTTTTTGGGGGGTTGTTATCTGTCCCTTTTTTTGTCAGTCAAATGTATCTGCTTACTCCAAAGCTAGATTTTACATTTTTACAAATACACATAGTCAAGTATGAACTTAAAGAAAAATAACATTTATTCATGTTTGAACTAAAATAAAGAGAAGGCAGCGCTGGAGAAGCTGCTGCCATTTGTGCATCCCAGGGACCCCAGAGCACACAAAATTGGACACTAAAATTGGGAGCTTGAGAAGGCCAACATTTCTGAGCACAATCTGATGCTGGCCTCCCAGAGGTCAGGAACAGCAGCAGGTGATATATATGTCCCAAGTGTGTGGTACTACAACAGGCTGCCTTCTGTCCGACCACAATGAAGCAAGGCCATCACTTCCTCGTCTTCCTGGCAACCTTCCCTGCAACCTTTCCTGAAGCCTTCCCTGCAGCCTTCCTTCTTCGTTTGGCTGGAGGCTGGGCCACTGGAGGGGTACTCCTGTCAGGAGGAGGAGGAGGTGGAGGAGAAGGGGGTGGCGCAGAAGAACAAGTTGGAGGTGGAGGAGAAGGGGGTGGGGCGGAAGAACAAGGTGGAGGTGGAGGAGAAGGGGGTGTGGCGGAAGAACAAGGTGGAGGTGGAGGAGAAGGGGGTGGGGCGGAAGAAGAATGTGGAGGTGGAGGAGGAGGTTGAGGTTGGGACAGTTGTGCCACCTCACAAATGGCGGTATTGGGGGTAATTTTTTCCATCACCCCCTTGTTGAGCAAGGTGATGAGCAGGGGCTCGCATAGGAGGCGTTGCTCCATGCTCATCACCTTGAACTTTGCCTCCACTAGGCCGGCAATGGCCTCTTCAGGGGATGTGGGCTCTTTGAGGGTGGCATGGGCCTCTTTAATAAGGGCCATTGCTGCCTCACTGGTGGTCCTGTCCCTCCTGCCTCTTTTGGGAAGCCGGATGGGAGGCACCTGGGATCTGGTGCTTCTCCTTTGCCCTGCCACCTCCTGCCTGCCACTGGGCCCTGCCACCTCCTGGCTGCCACTGGGCCCTGCCACCTCCTGGCTGCCACTGGGCCCTGCCACCTCCTGGCTGCCACTGGGCCCTTCCTCCTCCTGCCTGACAGTTTCCAGACCCTCCTCCTGGCTGATTTCATCCTGTGTATGAAAAAGGGACATAGTTTAATATGTTGGTTTAATCTTTGCATCAAACTTTATAAACATGATTGAAGCAATTAGAATGTAAATCCAGAAATAATTTTTTCTAATTTACACCTACATCAGATTGACTATTTAGCACCCAATTAAGTGCAGACTAATGTCTCGAGATCTTGATTTCACTTGTGGAACCCAAAATATTGTATGTTTCTCATCTTGACATATTTGTCAAACATTAATTTTATCCCAATACATTTTCATTTAATACTATACCTGGCTCCAGATGGCCAAATCAGGATCATCCAGGATGGCTGCCTCCTCTTGCTCCAGAGAAGGCTCAGGTTGGCTGCAGGGAAGTCTGGGGGGAAGAGTGGAGAGTGATGGCCTTGCCTCAATGTGGTCATCCAGGAAGGACATCCTGCTGTAGTACCACAAAATCGGGACATACACATCATCTGCTGCTGCTCCTGACCTCTGAGAAGCCAGAACCTTAGAGCGTTCAGTCCTGTAGGTGCCTCTCAAGCTCCCAATTTTAGTGTCCACTTGTTTTGCTGTGGCTGTGGGCACCTTGGTCTGCACAAATGGGAGCAGCTTCTCCAGCGCTGCTTTTCTCACCCCTCTTTTTTTATGGATGGGGTTTTTCGTCTCCCACAGAGCGGGCAGCTCCCTTACCCGGTCAATAAATTCCGCCAGGAACTCTTTGTCGCTAATAAAGACATTCATATTGTATCTGCAAGTTTAAGAAATAATATATAACTAATGTGAGGCAAACAGTCTAACCTCCTTAACATCGTAGTCACCATATATATCCTACAACATTCTCAAAACAGTATAGGCCAACAATTTGTACAAGTCACAAAATCACATACCTTCGTTCGCACGTCCGTCACTTGAACTCCTCTCTCCGCACACCGAACGTACTATAGTCACATGTGTGTTTGCTATATACACACCACGCATGCGTCAAAATTCGAACACGTCGCTCCGCACACGTCGCCCGCCCATGACGTTCTAACTAACATCTTTTCCCCGCCCCTTCTCTTTCGGCGCGCAGATAGATATGGCGGAGTTACAGCAGGTGTCTGATAATTCCGCAACTAACGAGGAGGAGACAAGCCCGGAGACCGAGGAAACGTCACGATCAAAGAGGAGATTCAAGGCATCGAATATGTCTTTTGCGGAGATGGCGGAGATGGTGGACATCTTGCTCAAGTCTGATTATGACGCAAAGCATGGGCCGTATAGCAAACCAAATAGAAGGAAGGCCAAAATCCTCACTAAAGTCGTGAAGAGTCTGAAGACGAATTTCGGGGTGAAACGCTCAAGTGAGCAGCTCAGAAAGAGGTGGTCAGACCTCAAACTGAGGGAGCCAGAGCAGTTAAGGAGCATTAAGAGAATGCTCGCTAAAAGTAAGTAAAATGTACACTTTTATGCTATTAATCCTTTTCTAAACTGACATGTTGCTGTTTTTTTTTATTTTTCTTATTGGACTCCCTTCCAAAATGTTATATTTTGAACTTGGTTGGGCACAGTAATCGTTCGTAACGTTACAGACACTTCGTTCGGCCACTATCCGCTGTTTTGGATTATTTTACAGCCACAAAAGTAATTAGACATCTGCCATTTTTTCGCAAATTTGGGGCACAAAGTTTTAGGCTAGATGATGTGTTTGTAAAGAGAATGAAATGCAAACTTTTGTCAGTGTAAAGGAGAGGACACTCAGCAGCTGCTTCCACATCTGTACTTTGGAGCACTATAGTGTGGGCCAACAAATCTGCCTTTTTTGGGTGTCCCACACAGGTGCTTCAGAGAATTTTTGTGTTGCCTACATGTCTAAAAAATGACAGACAAAGGTGAATACTAAGCATATTCTTGGTCAGAAATAATGCATTCATCTTTAACTTCCGCCCAAACACACACTTGTACCCCACTTCCAAGCAATTTAGCCTGTTTTTTTGTTTAACATAGAGAATTTCTGTGTGATAACTCTACCTTTTGTTTGATTCTCATAGGGGAGAGAAGACTGAGAGGAGGACACTCCAGGGAGCACAAGAACCCCACAGCTTCACAACAACCCCAAACTCCCAAAGACCCACAAACGAAGGATGTAGAGGAAGTTGAGGTGGAGGAAGGAGAAGTGCAGGAAGGAGAGGTGGATGACGTTGTGGAACTGGTCACCACAACAGGTCAGTATCTGTCACCACAGCTTCAGGTAAGAGAGGTAGGCCTGCAGAGTTATAATACCTTTTTATTTTGTTTTTAGGGGATGTGAATGTTGGGGTGAAGGATAGTACAGGTTTCTCTGCTGACAGTGCCCTCCGCCTCATCCAGCAAGTGATGGAATGTAGCACGGAACTGGACAAAATTAAAGAAAGAATACATGTGATGGATCAAACATTTAAAGACATTCTCAATGTTTTGGGGAGAATTCAATAAGGCATCCCAACCCCCTTTTTTCTCATGTTTGTTCTTCAACTTTTAAAAAACTTTTTGACAATCAAACCAGCCAAAAATTGAATCTGCACACAGTGTGTCAACATGTGCTATCTGCCATCAGGGGATATCCATGTACGTCTTTTGGGGGTGCAACCCCTTCCTCGTCACCTACAGTAGGTGAACTGAGGAAGGGGTTGCACCCCCAAAACACGTCCATTGATCACCCCTGATGGCAGATAGCACATGTTGACAATAGGGATCAGGAGTCTAAAATCCCTATAGGAAAATAATCCCAATTGTGTGCATATTCAATTTTTGGCTGGGCAAGGGGTGGCAGGACCCCATATTAGGACGGGCACATAGAGACATATAGTTTGTGTAAGTGAATGTCTCAGATTGCTCCGAGGTATCCAATTTTGTAATTTTTGGAATGCAACTGTTGTTTTTGTATTTTCCTAAGAAAACAATTGCTGGTTTGTGGCCAGGCAAACAAAAAATGTAAAAAAAAAAAAAAAGTGTTTGAATTTGCACATAGTAAAAGATTTGAACACAAACAACGTGTAGCTTATTTTTCTAATATGCTCTAACCTTATTTGGTAAATTTTTTAAGGTTACATAGTGAAATGGTTGGTATTTACTAAAGGAAAATACACTTGGCACTACAAATGCACTAAGACAAACTAGGAGACAGGAAACCAACAAAAGTTAGAAGTTTAAACAAGATTTTTATTTGGATCGTTAGACAGCAATCTTTAGACATAGCCTGGCATAGGAATTGCCTCCCTACCCGTGAAATAGTCCATGTATTTGTCCCGAACATCACGGGCATTTTGGGGGGGCAAGCCAGCACGGGCAGATTCCAGGCCCGGCAGGGAATTATCAGGGGAAAGTCCAGCCTCTGGCAAAACTGAGGCCATATATGAATTCGATTTGCGGCAAAGAAAATTGTGTAGCACACAGCAGCATAACACTACATAGTTTATTTTGTAGTCCGCCAAGTGGATGGGAGTCCTAAAAAGGCGGAACCGGCTGGCCATTATGCCGAAGGCATTTTCAACGACTCTTCGGCCCCTGGCCAGCCGGTAATTGAACACCCTCTTCTCTGGGGTCAGGGTCCTCTGAGGAAATGGCCTCATAAGATGTGGTCCGAGCCCGAAGGCTTCATCAGCCAAAAAAACAAAGGGGAGTCCTTCAATATTCCCTGCATCCGGTGGCAATGCAAGGTCGTCACTCTGGAGACGGAGGGCAAACTCCATCTGGATGAAGGATCCCCCATCGGACATCCGGCCATTCTTCCCTACATCAACATAGAGGAATTCATACCGTGCTGACTAGGGATGAGCTTCGTGTTCGAGTCGAACATACGTTCGACTCGAACATCGGCTGTTCGATCGCTCGACGAAGATCGAACGATTTGGGCCGTTCGCGCCAAATTCGAGTGACGCGAACGGCCCACAATGCACTACGCCATCGCAGTGTCATCCAGGCGCTGTGATTGGCCAAGCATGCACTGTGACCCCGCATGCTTGGCCAATCACAGCGCCGGCAGCGAGGAGAGCAATGATTGGCCACAGGCAGGATGCCTGTGGCCAATTATTGCTGAGGGTGTTTAGTACACGCCCCACACTATAAAAGGCCGCCAGCACGGCGGCCTAGTGTAGTGTGTTCCGGAGCAGGGATAGAGCAGCATAGGCAGGGACAGTGACTTTTATTTCTTTCTTGCTTAACCTGGATTCCTTTAGTTTAGGGAAAGAGAAGGATAGGTAGGGAGAGTGTCAGTGTGTTTTGTGCTTGTGCTATATTGTGCTTAAAAAAAACATTTTTTCTAGGGACAGAAAACTGTAGGTAGTGTGACAGCAGGAAGGTAAAGTCACCTGGTTGCATCCAGGGGGGTAGATATATTTCGCCCAGATTCAGGCTTTACGCCGACTTATACAACTAGCTGGAGAGTTGTATAAGGCTAGTGGGCTCATGGATGACTCATACCTCTAGGGAGAGTGTGGGGCGTCGTGCAGACAGAGATGAGGAGACCAGCTGAACCTTGTCAGCTCATTTAGGCCTCTATAAGAACTCCCAGCTTCATTAGATGTTAGCTCATGCCTGGAACCAGACCTGTGTGGACTGTCTAGGGAGAGTGAACCCCTGTGCGGTGAGAAAAAGCCTGTGTGGCTATTTGCTTGGACATTTAAAACCAGGGACTTAGGGACTAGGACAGCACTAGGCTGATCCCAGTTGTTAGTTAGGAAACCTGTATGTTTAGTCAGAGGTCAAGTTGACCAGGATTTATTTTGTTTATATGTTTCTTTTGGCTTTGCTGTGTTTTGTCACTGTAAATAGAAAATAAACCGCACCTTTTTTTTGATTTTGAAAACCACAACCTCCGTTTGCTGGGCCTGTTTTTGTGTGGGGAGCCCATCCCGGGGGTCACACACACCCGCTGCCGAGCTAACCCCCTCACAGTTGGTGGAGAATGCGGGTAGTTTTTTTTAAGCCAGCATGGAGGAGATACTGAAGCAGCTGGCTCTAGCAAATGCCAATCAACAGCAGACAAATGCAGGTTTGCAAAAGAGCCTTGCAGCTCAACAACAGAACTTCGCAGCCCAGCAGCAAGCTCATCAACAGAGCCTTGCAGCCCAGCAGCAAGCTCACCAACAGAGTCTGGAAGCTCAGCAACAAGCCCAGCAGCAATCTGAGGCCCGCTTCATAGACCTGTTACAGAAGCAAGAGCAGAGACTACAACAAATGGAAGCAGTAATGCAGCAACGTCCGCAGACCAGTGAGGAAAGCCGTCCCACTAATACCGCGTCCTTTGGGGTGAGTCGTTTATTGCCAAAAATGACTGGAGAGGATGATCCAGAGGTATTTTTGACCACATTTGAAAGGACTGCTGAAAGAGAAAAGTGGCCTGAGGAGCAGTGGGCTGGACTGGTGGCTCCTCTGTTAACTGGTGAATCGCAGAAGGCTTACTATGACCTAGAGCCTGACCAAGCAAAAGACTATGTGATGCTAAAAGCTGAGATATTGGCAAGGCTGGGTGTCACCCAGGCTGTCCGGGCTCAGCGTGTGCATAACTGGACTTTCCAGCTTGGAAAACCCCCCAGGTCTCAAATGTATGATCTCATTCACCTGAGCAGAAAGTGGCTACAGCCAGAGACTTTGTCCGCACCAAAGATTGTGGAACGTGTTGTAATGGATCGGTTTTTGAGAGCTCTTCCTACTGCCATCCAAAACTGGGTAAGCCATGGAGACCCAGAGACGGCCAATGGTCTTGTGGATCGTGTGGAGAAATACTTGGCTACAGAGAACCTGACGGCCTCTTCCAGAGACACTCGGACTTTCCACCCTAAGACCAGACCATCCCCAGGGGCGGATAAGAGGATTCCAAGGGGTAAGGGTGGAGAGAGTGAGAGGGTGGGAGCTCTACCCCAAGTTTGGCGAGAACAGCCTGGGAAATCAGCGGCTCAAGAGGCGGCAAGAAGGATCGTTTGCTACCGCTGCCGGCAAGCGGGACATATTGCAGCCAATTGCCCGGTTGTGGAGGAACCCATGCAGTGTGACTTTCTGACGGGCAGACGTCAGTCGCTGTGTGCGACAGTCGCATGCACTGCCATTCGAGGAATTGAGAAACATTTATGCAAAATGTGTGTTAATGGTAGAAATGTTGTGGTATTGCTGGATTCAGGTAGCCTTGTGACCCTGATAAAGGCTGAGTTAGTTAAAACAGAGGTCTCTGGGAATAGCAAGGTAGCTGTTATTTGTGTGCATGGGGACACCCGAGAGTATCCAGTGACTACAGTGTGTTTCGAGACCCCCAAAGGTACCCTCTCTCATCCAGTGGGCTTAGTATCTCAGTTACCGTATGACGCCATTGTGGGAAGGGATTTTCCGAAGTTCTGGGAACTGTGGGATGATCCTGAGCCCCCCACTGGTGCCCCTATGTACCAGGAATGTGATAGCCAGAACTCCCCTGAGAGTGGTGAGGACTCTCCGGAATTTCCCTTATCAGTATTGGCAGGGGAGACTCAAGAAACTGGAGAGGAGCCCACCTCCTCAGACGAAAACCTACCGTCTGTGGAGTTTTCTGATCTTGAGGTTCACAGGGAAAACTTTGCCACAGAACAGTTGAAAGACCCCGCCCTAATAAAGGCACGCGAAAACGTAGTGAAAATAGATGGCGAGTTAGTGAACCCAGATAATACCTGCACTTACCCATACTTCAGCGTAGAGAAGGACCTACTGTATCGGGTGGCAAAAAGGGCAGAAGAAACCGTTGAGCAGCTTGTGGTGCCCAAACCTTACAGGAAGTTGGTGTTGGAGTTGGCCCATGGGCACATTCTTGGAGGTCATCTGGGGACAGAGAAAACCCGAGAGAGGGTATTACAGAGATTCTATTGGCCGGGGGTGATGAAGGACATAGAAAATTATTGTTCCTCCTGCCCTGTGTGTCAGAGGTCGGCCCCGATGCCACATTTCCGTAGCCCGCTGGTCCCTCTACCCATCATTGAGGTCCCGTTTGAGAGGATCGCCATGGATTTGGTAGGTCCTATAATCAAGTCCGCTAGGGGGCACCAGTACATATTAGTTATAATGGACTATGCCACCCGTTATCCAGAAGCGATCCCTCTCCAAAATACCTCGGCCAAAACCATAGCCAAAGAGCTATCTCTTGTGTTTAGCCGGGTGGGTATTTGTAAAGAACTGCTTACGGACCAAGGTACACCCTTTATGTCCCGGGTTATGAAGGAGCTGTGTAAATTGTTCAAAGTGACGCAATTACGTACATCTGTGTATCACCCCCAAACCGATGGGCTGGTTGAAAGATTCAACAAAACCCTAAAACAAATGTTGAAGAAAGTGGTGGATAGAGATGGAAAGGATTGGGACTGTCTACTTCCTTATCTGATGTTTGCTATTAGGGAGGTGCCCCAATCCTCTACGGGATTCTCCCCCTTTGAGTTACTGTATGGGAGACACCCAAGAGGGCTGTTGGATATTTCCAAGGAAACTTGGGAAAGTGAGAGTTCTCCCCACAGGAGTGTGATTGAGCATGTCGCCCTGATGCAAGATCGAATTGCACAGGTAATGCCCATCGTGAAGGAACATTTGGCCCAAGCGCAGTTGGCACAGCAGAGAGTGTACAACCGTGGAGCCAAGACCCGTACCTTTTCCCCGGGGGATAGGATATTGGTACATGTCCCTACGGTTGAAAGTAAATTCCTTGCCAAATGGCAAGGCCCCTACGAGATAATGGAAAAAGTGAGTGAAGTGAATTACAAGGTCAGACAACCAGGAAGGCGAAAGCCCGAACAGATCTATCACGTTAATCTGTTGAAAGCCTGGAGGGATAGAGGAGTCCCAAAGTGATTGGTCTAGTCCCATTGTGTTGGTGCCTAAACCGGATGGGAGCTGGCGATTTTGTAACGATTTTCGTCAGTTGAACAAAGTTACAAAATTTGACACCTACCCCATGCCACGTATAGATGAGTTGATCGACCGGCTGGGAACAGCCCGATACATGACGACTCTTGACCTCACAAAAGGGTATTGGCAAATCCCCCTGGCCAAGTCGGCCAAAGAGAAAACCGCATTTGTAACCCCAGACGGGGCGTTCCAATATAAAAGAATGCCGTTCGGGTTACAGAATGCGCCGGCCACATTCCAGCGGAAAATGGACCAGATGCTGAGGCCCCATCGGAAGTATGCTGCGGCTTACCTGGATGACGTAATTGTCCATAGCACAGATTGGGCCTCACATCTGCCAAAAGTGCAAGCAGTCCTGGACTCTGTTCGGGAAGCGGGGTTTACGGCTAACCCCAAGAAGTGTACCATTGGGCAGGAGGAGGCCAAATATCTTGGGTACACCATTGGGAGGGGAGTAATAAAACCCCAACTCAACAAAGTCGAGGCCATCCAGAGTTGGCCACGTCCCAACAGCAAGAAGCAGGTACGAGCCTTTCTGGGAATCGCTGGGTATTATCGGCGATTCATTCCCCACTTTGCTTCTAAGGCTGTGCCCCTAACCAACCTAACGAAGGGGAAAGGGTCGGTCATGATTAAATGGACCCCCGAGGCTGAGGCAGCATTCCAATTCTTGAAACAAGCCTTATGTAGCCAGCCAGTGTTGTACTCACCCGACTTCTCTAAAGACTTTGTCGTACAAAGTGATGCGTCAGATGTGGGGTTAGGAGCAGTATTGTCCCAGGTCTGGAACGGGGAAGAGCACCCAGTCATTTACCTCAGCAGGAAGTTGAAGTCCCATGAGGTAAATTACGCCACCGTTGAAAAGGAGTGTTTAGCGGTGAAGTGGGCTCTAGATTCCCTTCGGTACTACCTGCTAGGTAGGCACTTTGACATGGTTACGGATCACGCTCCGTTAAAGTGGATGGCTCAAAACAAGGAAACAAATAGAAGAGTGAATAGGTGGTTCCTGGCCCTCCAGGAATTCAACTTCACAGTAAAGCATCGCCCTGGCGTTCAAATGGGGAATGTGGATGCTTTGTCTCGAGTACATGAATGCCTGATTGCTGGTGTTCCAACCCCGAGGTTAAAACAAGAGGGGGGGGTATGTGACAGCAGGAAGGTAAAGTCACCTGGTTGCATCCAGGGGGGTAGATATATTTCGCCCAGATTCAGGCTTTACGCCGACTTATACAACTAGCTGGAGAGTTGTATAAGGCTAGTGGGCTCATGGATGACTCATACCTCTAGGGAGAGTGTGGGGCGTCGTGCAGACAGAGATGAGGAGACCAGCTGAACCTTGTCAGCTCATTTAGGCCTCTATAAGAACTCCCAGCTTCATTAGATGTTAGCTCATGCCTGGAACCAGACCTGTGTGGACTGTCTAGGGAGAGTGAACCCCTGTGCGGTGAGAAAAATCCTGTGTGGCTATTTGCTTGGACATTTAAAACCAGGGACTTAGGGACTAGGACAGCACTAGGCTGATCCCAGTTGTTAGTTAGGAAACCTGTATGTTTAGTCAGAGGTCAAGTTGACCAGGATTTATTTTGTTTATATGTTTCTTTTGGCTTTGCTGTGTTTTGTCACTGTAAATAGAAAATAAACCGCACCTTTTTTTTGATTTTGAAAACCACAACCTCCGTTTGCTGGGCCTGTTTTTGTGTGGGGAGCCCATCCCGGGGGTCACACACACCCGCTGCCGAGCTAACCCCCTCACAGTAGGGAGAGTGTGTCAGTTTCTTTCACTGTCAAAGTCCTTGTTTCCAGGGACCTGGAAGGACAGTGAGTGAATTCTCCTTGTGCTAAATTGTGCTTAAAAAAAACATTTTTTCTAGGGACAGAAAACTGTAGGTAGGGAGAGTGTGTCAGTTTCTTTCACTGTCAAAGTCCTTGTTTCCAGGGACCTGGAAGGACAGTGAGTGAATTCTCCTTGTGCTAAATTGTGCTTAAAAAAAACATTTTTTCTAGGGACAGAAAACTGTAGGTAGGGAGAGTGTGTCAGTTTCTTTCACTGTCAAAGTCCTTGTTTCCAGGGACCTGGAAGGACAGTGAGTGAATTCTCCTTGTGCTAAATTGTGCTTAAAAAAAACATTTTTTCTAGGGACAGAAAACTGTAGGTAGGGAGAGTGTGTCAGTTTCTTTCACTGTCAAAGTCCTTGTTTCCAGGGACCTGGAAGGACAGTGAGTGAATTCTCCTTGTGCTAAATTGTGCTTAAAAAAAACATTTTTTCTAGGGACAGAAAACTGTAGGTAGGGAGAGTGTGTCAGTTTCTTTCACTGTCAAAGTCCTTGTTTCCAGGGACCTGGAAGGACAGTGAGTGAATTCTCCTTGTGCTAAATTGTGCTTAAAAAAAACATTTTTTCTAGGGACAGAAAACTGTAGGTAGGGAGAGTGTGTCAGTTTCTTTCACTGTCAAAGTCCTTGTTTCCAGGGACCTGGAAGGACAGTGAGTGAATTCTCCTTGTGCTAAATTGTGCTTAAAAAAAACATTTTTTCTAGGGACAGAAAACTGTAAGTAGGGAGAGTGTGTCAGTTTCTTTCACTGTCAAAGTCCTTGTTTCCAGGGACCTGGAAGGACAGTGAGTGAATTCTCCTTGTGCTAAATTGTGCTTAAAAAAAACATTTTTTCTAGGGACAGAAAACTGTAGGTAGGGAGAGTGTGTCAGTTTCTTTCACTGTCAAAGTCCTTGTTTCCAGGGACCTGGAAGGACAGTGAGTGAATTCTCCTTGTGCTAAATTGTGCTTAAAAAAAACATTTTTTCTAGGGACAGAAAACTGTAGGTAGGGAGAGTGTGTCAGTTTCTTTCACTGTCAAAGTCCTTGTTTCCAGGGACCTGGAAGGACAGTGAGTGAATTCTCCTTGTGCTAAATTGTGCTTAAAAAAAAAATTTTTTCTAGGGACAGAAAACTGTAGGTAGGGAGAGTGTGTCAGTTTCTTTCACTGTCAAAGTCCTTGTTTCCAGGGACCTGGAAGGACAGTGAGTGAATTCTCCTTGTGCTAAATTGTGCTTAAAAAAAACATTTTTTCTAGGGACAGAAAACTGTAGGTAGGGAGAGTGTGTCAATTTCTTTCACTGTCAAAGTCCTTGTTTCCAGGGACCTGGAAGGACAGTGAGTGAATTCTCCTTGTGCTAAATTGTGCTTAAAAAAAACATTTTTTCTAGGGACAGAAAACTGTAGGTAGGGAGAGTGTGTCAGTTTCTTTCACTGTCAAAGTCCTTGTTTCCAGGGACCTGGAAGGACAGTGAGTGAATTCTCCTTGTGCTAAATTGTGCTTAAAAAAAACATTTTTTCTAGGGACAGAAAACTGTAGGTAGGGAGAGTGTGTCAGTTTCTTTCACTGTCAAAGTCCTTGTTTCCAGGGACCTGGAAGGACAGTGAGTGAATTCTCCTTGTGCTAAATTGTGCTTAAAAAAAACATTTTTTCTAGGGACAGAAAACTGTAGGTAGGGAGAGTGTGTCAGTTTCTTTCACTGTCAAAGTCCTTGTTTCCAGGGACCTGGAAGGACAGTGAGTGAATTCTCCTTGTGCTAAATTGTGCTTAAAAAAAACATTTTTTCTAGGGACAGAAAACTGTAGGTAGGGAGAGTGTGTCAGTTTCTTTCACTGTCAAAGTCCTTGTTTCCAGGGACCTGGAAGGACAGTGAGTGAATTCTCCTTGTGCTAAATTGTGCTTAAAAAAAACATTTTTTCTAGGGACAGAAAACTGTAGGTAGGGAGAGTGTGTCAGTTTCTTTCACTGTCAAAGTCCTTGTTTCCAGGGACCTGGAAGGACAGTGAGTGAATTCTCCTTGTGCTAAATTGTGCTTAAAAAAAACATTTTTTCTAGGGACAGAAAACTGTAGGTAGGGAGAGTGTGTCAGTTTCTTTCACTGTCAAAGTCCTTGTTTCCAGGGACCTGGAAGGACAGTGAGTGAATTCTCCTTGTGCTAAATTGTGCTTAAAAAAACATTTTTTCTAGGGACAGAAAACTGTAGGTAGGGAGAGTGTGTCAGTTTCTTTCACTGTCAAAGTCCTTGTTTCCAGGGACCTGGAAGGACAGTGAGTGAATTCTCCTTGTGCTAAATTGTGCTTAAAAAAAACATTTTTTCTAAGGACAGAAAACTGTAGGTAGGGAGAGTGTGTCAGTTTCTTTCACTGTCAAAGTCCTTGTTTCCAGGGACCTGGAAGGACAGTGAGTGAATTCTCCTTGTGCTAAATTGTGCTTAAAAAAAACATTTTTTCTAGGGACAGAAAACTGTAGGTAGGGAGAGTGTGTCAGTTTCTTTCACTGTCAAAGTCCTTGTTTCCAGGGACCTGGAAGGACAGTGAGTGAATTCTCCTTGTGCTAAATTGTGCTTAAAAAAAACATTTTTTCTAGGGACAGAAAACTGTAGGTAGGGAGAGTGTGTCAGTTTCTTTCACTGTCAAAGTCCTTGTTTCAAGGGACAGAGAAGGACACCTGAAGGTAGCCCTTATTGCTTTTTTCCCATCTCCCTGCAGGCCATCTATTAGAATGTCTGGAAGGCAAACAAGGAGAGGCAGACAGTCAGGAGGCAATAAAAGAGGGCAAGCAGGCTCTGTGTCTGGGGGCAACAGTGCTGGTCGTGGACGCGGTGCATTGTCATCAGCACATGGCCATGGGACACGCTTGTCCTTCTTTTCGGCAGCTGGACATGTTGAGCCACATCATGCCGAAGACTTGGTAGAGTGGATGACCAAGCCCTCCTCCTCCTCCTCATCCTCTCTCACCCAGGCTCAGGGTACTGGAAAAGCAGCTGCCAAAGCGTCCTCTTCCCTGGTATCAATGTCAGACTCATCATCAGTCACTCCTTCCCTAGACCCACCATGTCCTCCTCCTGAGGAGTCCCCCGAACTGTTTCAGCACAGTGTTGGGTACATGCTCCAGGAGGATGCCCAGCGTTTCGAAGGGTCTGATGATGAAACCCAGCTAGAGGAAGGCAGTAGCGTGAGAGCAGACAGAGGGGATGCTCAAGAAGGACACCAATCTGGCAGTCATGTTCCAGCAGCTGCAGCATACTGCCAGATTGGCTCCAGTGATGAGGAGGGAGGTGATGATGAGGTCACTGACTCCACGTGGGTGCCTAATAGGAGAGAGGAGGAGGAGGAGGATGAGGAGGAGGCACATCTCCAACGAGGCAGGATGCCCTTTGGTGGCCAGCGTAAGGGCAGTACACCAACGGAATCACACCGCAGAGCTCCGCCTGTGCAGGGCGCTGCCTCTGCCCGTCATTCAAAAAGTTCTTTGGTGTGGGCCTTTTTTGAGGCTAGTGCATCAGATCGCACAGCTGCTGTTTGCAACATATGTCTCAAGCGTATATCGCGTGGCCAAAACATCAGCCGCTTGGGTACCACATGCCTGACCAGACATATGTTGACCTGCCATGCAGCTCGTTGGCAAGCCTACCTCAAAGACCCACACCAAAGAACAAAGCGGACCTCTCCTTGCACCGCATCAGCTGGGATCTCCAACCCCACTATAACTTCAGTCCTCTCTGAAACATGCACTGAGAGGAATGAAGGTGTAGAATTAGGTGTGTCACAGCCAAGTACTTGCGGCCACTCTGCTAGCAGTACACCGACGTCCGATTCTAGCAGGCAAATTTCCCTGCCCCAGCTGCTGGACCGTCGAAAGAAGTTCACTCCCAGCCATCCACATGCCCAGCGGTTGAATGCTAGCTTGGCTAAATTGCTAGCACTTCAACTGCTGCCTTTTCAGTTGGTAGACTCGGCCCCCTTCTGTGAGTTTGTGCAATGTGCGGTTCCTCAGTGGCAGGTTCCCAAACGCCACTTTTTCTCACGGAAGGCTATTCCGGCTCTCTACCGGCATGTGGAAGGCAATGTCTTGGCCTCGCTGGACAGGGCGGTCAGCGGTAAGGTGCATATTACCGCTGACTCATGGTCCAGCAGGCATGGACAGGGACGTTACCTTTCTTTCACGGCCCATTGGGTCACTCTTTTGGCAGCTGGGAAGGATGCAGGACAAGGTGCAGTAGTGTTGGAGGTTGTCCCACCGCCACGCCTCCAAAATGCTACTACTGGTTGTGACACACCTCTCTCCTCCACCCCCTCCTCTTCTTCTTCCTCCATGGCCTCTTCCTGTGGTTTGTCCTATGAACCAGCGGTGCTCCGTAGCCGTTCACGGGGCTACGCAAGTACGCAGGCAAAAAGATGCCATGCCGTGCTTGCGCTGGTGTGTTTGGGGGACAGAAGCCACACTGGGGCAGAGGTCCTGTCTGCTCTGCAGGGCCAGGCCGAGAGGTGGTTGACGCCACGCCAGCTTAAGCCAGGAATGGTGGTTTGCGACAATGGCACCAACCTCCTCTCCGCCCTCCGACAGGGACAACTGACCCATGTGCCCTGTGTGGCTCACGTCCTTAACCTGGTGGTGCAGCGGTTCTTGGGCAGGTACCCGGGCTTACAGGATGTCCTGAGACAGGCCAGGAAAGTCTGTGTGCATTTCCGCAGATCTTATAATGCCAGTGCTCGCCTGGCTGAACTGCAAAAGGAGTTGAACCTGCCCAAGAACCGCCTTATATGTGACATGCCCACCAGGTGGAACTCAACGTTGGCCATGCTGCAGCGGCTGCACACGCAGCAGAGGGCCATCAATGAGTACCTGTGCGACTACGGCACCAGGACAGGGTCAGGGGAGCTTGGTTTTTTTTCTCCACGCCAGTGGGGCATGATCAGGGATGCATGCACTGTCCTGGCACCATTTGAGGAGGCCACGAGGATGGTGAGCAGTGACAGTGCATGCATCAGTGACACTGTACCTCTTGTCCACCTGTTGGAGCACACGCTGCGTGGAATAATGGACAGGGCACTTGAGGCAGAACAGAGGCAGGAAGAGGAGGACTTCCTTGCCTCTCAAGGCCCCCTTTACCCAGACAGTGTTCCTTCTGTCCCACCCATCGCACAGGAAGAGGAGGAGGAGGAGGAGGAGGAGGAGGATTGTGTCAGCATGGAGGTGGAGGCTGGCACTCAGCATCATCAGCAGCAGTCTTTTAGGGATGATTTACAGTCCCAAGAAACCAGTGGACTTGTACGTGGCTGGGAGGAGGTGGCTGCGGATCATGTCGTCCTTAGTGACCCAGAGGACTCCGGAGCGAATGCCTCAGCAAACCTACGCTGCATGGCCTCCCTGATCCTGCAAAGTCTGCGGAAGGATCCTCGTATTCTTCGGATCAAGGAGAGGGACCATTACTGGCTGGCCACTCTCCTTGATCCACGGTACAAGGGTAAGGTTGCGGACCTTATGTTACCGTCGCAGAGGGAGCAGAGGATGAGACAACTCCGGGAGGCCTTGCAGAAAGGTCTGTGCAACGCGTTCCCAGAGACTGGGAGGTTACAAACTCCTGGTCCTGGACAACGAGTTGCTGAGGCTTCGGCCAGTCAAAGAAGGAGCGGTGGGGAAGGTGGCCGTCTGACCGATGCGTTCAGACAATTCTTTAGTCCGCAGCCCCAAAGTATGATCGGTTCCAGCAACCATCGCCAGCGTCTGATAAACATGGTGCAGGAATATCTAGGGGCAAGGTCAGACTTGGACACCTTCCCCACCGAAAATCCTCTGGCTTACTGGGTCTTGAGGATGGATCACTGGCCAGAGCTTGCACAGTATGCAATTGAGCTACTGGCCTGTCCTGCATCCAGCGTTCTTTCGGAACGCACATTCAGTGCTGCTGGAGGATTTGTCACGGATCACAGGGTGCGCCTGTCCACCGACTCGGTTGATCGACTGACTTTCATCAAGATGAACCAGTCTTGGATCACCACCAGCTACCACACACCTGATGCTGATATAACAGACTAATTGATTTTAACATGTCACATCCCTTCAAGACTGATGCTGATGCTGAGTGCCTGTGCTGTTATGTTGACTGGCTATCCTCCTCCTCCGAGTCCTCAATGATACGATTGATGATGATAGCTTGGAAGATCATTTTTGTTTATGGGTGCCGCCACCAGTGGCTAAGGCCCAATTTTTCAGCCCCTGTTTTACAGGGGCGTGTAATTACAATTTTTTTAGCAATAATTTGCCATAGGGCTCATTGCTGTGCTCCAAGTACAGTATCTGTGAGGGGTTGGAGTGTTGTGGCACCAGTGCCTAAGGCCCAATTTTTCAGCCCCTGTTTAACAGGGGCGTGTCATTACAATTTTTGAAGCAATACTTTGCAACAGGGCTCATTGCTGTGCTCCAAGTACAGTATCTGTGAGGGGTTGTAGTGTTGTGCCACCAGTGCCTAAGGCCCAATTTTTCAGCCCCTGTTCAACAGGGGCATGCAATTACAATTCTTGATCTAATAATTCACAGCAGGGTCCATTGCTGCACCCACCAAGAGTAACTCTGAGGGCTTACAGTCTTGTGGCAACGCCACCACCACCACGAAAGGCCCAATTTTTCAGCCCCTGTTCAAAAGGGGCATGTAATTACAATTCTTGATCTAATAATTCACAGCAGGGCCCATTGCTGCACCCACCAAGAGTAACTGTCAGGGCTTACAGTGTTGTGGCACCAGCACCACCATCAAAGCCCCAATTTTTACTACCACTGTTCAACAATTATATGTAATTAAAATTCCTGATATAATAGTTGACAGCAGGGCGTTCCAGCACCAACCAAGAGTAACTGAATGCTTACAGTGTTGTGCCAACACCAACAACTAAGGGGCCTATTTCTGCAGAGTATATACGGCAGGTCCCTACTTTCAAACATCCAACTTACAAACGACTCCTACTTGCAAACGAAAGAAGACAACAGGAAGTGAGAGGAAATCTACCCCTAGAAAGGAAAATTCTCTCCTGTAAGAATAAATATGGGAGAAAGGGGTCTCATCTGTACTGATGCTTTATCAGCAATCCTTGTTTCAAGAAAAACACCACATTTCAAAAACAGTTGTCATTGGGACGGAAAGTGAGGTGAAATGTTCTGAACAGGGGCACAGACAGCAAAACAAATGTTACAGGGGTGATAACCCTTACCTATGTTTCCCAAAAAGTTTAAAAATAGATTTTTGGGCTGGAGCTACACTTCAACAATGTACCTGTTCAAAATTACAAACAGATTCTACATAAGAACAAACCTACAGTCCCTGTCTTGTATGCACCGCCTGTATACGGCTGTTCAGAGTATATAGGGCCTTTTTTATTTTATGTGCGGGGTTCCCCTTAATATCCATACAAGACCCAAAGGGGCTGGTAATGGGCTGGGGTAGGGGGGGGGGGGGGGGGTCATGGGGTAGCTATGCCATTTTTCTTAAAGAATTTCATCCATATTACCGGGACCAGACATTACATTAAAGCCGCAAGCAGTTTTAAATGGCTTTTTTTTCCTTTAGAAGTGTCATTTTGTGCAGGGACAGTTCTAAACACGGGAAACACGTGGCACTTCACAGGCATACTTTAGACACCCCCCAGGTACGATATTTAAAGGAATATTTGACTTTTTTTTTTTCACTTTATGCATCATTAAAATGACTGCTCCCGAAAAACGACCGTTTTTAAAACTTCTTTTTGCATTGATACATGTCCCCTGGTGCAGAACCCGGGTTCCCAAACCCTATTTATGACAATAACATGCATAATAGTTGTTATAATTAGCACTTTAGAATTCGAACGTTCGCATCCATTGTATTTAATAGGGTTCTAATGTTCGTTCGAACTTTCGGTCCGTTCGCGGGTTCTGGTGCGAACCGAACCCGGGGGTGTTCGGCTCATCACTAGTGCTGACACCACCGCCATCAGCACAATGCTATGAAACCCCTTGTAGTTGTAGTAGTAGGACCCAGAACGGGGTGGCGGCACGATGCGGACGTGCTTCCCGTCTATAGCACCACCGCAGTTGGAGAAGTCCCACCGCGTGTCAAACTCCGATGCCACAGTCTGCCATTCCTGTGGCGTGGAAGGAAGCTGTGGAGTCAAACAAGATGGAAAAATATTAGAATACACAAATCAAACATTACAAGTATATTCTAAGAAAATACATTAGAGGCCAACATCAAGCAAAGTCTACGTTTATTAAGGTGTTTTAAATAAGTATAATGGAAGGCTCATGTATCATATTCATCACCCCCTATGATGGTCCATTAATAAATTATAATGGGGAGGGGGGGGGAAGATGTGTTTGGCCACAGGATAGCATTGCAGTGGCGGTGCGTCCAGAGTGGGCGCTGGAGCACTGCCCCCTCTCTCCTGTGCCCGTCACTCAGAACAATACATAGGTTTATGCCTTGCATTAACCTATGTATTGTCTATGCCGCCCACTATTCAGGTGGATAGCCCCCTGTTAAGCGACCGACATATGAAGAACTGCGGCATTTATGGGCTTAAAATTGCATATCAGAAACAGTAAGGAAAATTGTCTTGCACATTACAGCCTGAGGGATGTAATTGGCTGCAGAAAAGTTAAATAGGGGATGCAGGGGGGGGGGGCATTCCTTGGGTAAACACTGACAGGCTGCTCTGCCAATCATGTTCACCAAGTCTGTTTAATGGTAACATGATTGGCTGATGCAACATCAATGGAAGGAGAAGACATCAAGGACAGAAGAAGGATGGCGCTGACCACAAGAAGGTAAGTGCAGGGCTGGGGGGGAACTGGCTGCATTGGAGGGGACAAAATGGCTGCATTAGAGGGAACAAAATGGCTGCATTGGAGGGGACAAAATGGCTGCATTGGAGGGGACAAATGGGGGCGTTTAATAGGCACCAGAGCAAAAAAGGAGGATGTTTATTTCCTAAATTGGGGTTTGAACCCCCAAACATTTGGAGCAACAGGCGCCCCTGCTGGAAAGGTTAGTGAAGGGAAATATGCATGGAGGAGAAAAAAGGGGCAATCTAAAGCTTCCAGCATGCATGGGGACAAAGGGGACATTCTCAGCATATTACAATCATGGTAATTAGGGAAGGATGAAAGAAATACAATACATTAGCATACATGTAATACATAAAATGTGATGTTAATGGAGAAAACTTACCCTAATATAGTCCTCCTGCAGGACTTGTATAATGGCAGAACAGGTGTCTGGGATTATGAGGCCCAGAGCCTGGGGGGAGATGCCTGTCGTGAACTTCAAGTCCTGAAGACTTCTCCCTGTCGCCAGGTACCGTAAGGTGGCGATGAGCCTCTGCTCAGCACTGATGGCTTCCCGCATAACGGTGTCCTTCCTGGTAATATAGGGGGACACCAAAGCCAACAGTTCCTGAAAAACGGGGTCAGACATCCGCAGAAAATTCCTGTAGTCCTCAGGATTATTCTCGACGATCTCCCGCAGCAGAGGCATGTGGCAGAATTGGTCCCGCTGGAGCAACCAATTCTTGGTCCATGAACTCCTCCTCACACCATTCATGGACTGGTCTTGGTCCAAAACAAGCAGACCAACACCAAGCGCACGCACAGCACGAACTCGACGACGAGAACGGCCAGGCGACATGGCTAGGAAACGGTCGTCTTATCAGAACGTACAGAACAGAACGCACTTTAGAACAGCAAGGCCTATGAATAACGAACTGAAAATCAGAAACGAACAGGCAAGAACGCACTGTAAAACAGATACGACCTGCCTAGACGCCCTGAAAGTCAAGATACGAACCCACAAGCACAAACTGAACCGCAGAAAACGATCTGAAAAGTACGAAGACTGAAAAGCGCGAATTGTCTCTTCCCAAACTTTTACTTCACACGCGGTAACACGAGATCAGCAAAAGCAGCCCAAGGGGTGGCGCCAAGAAAAAAGATCTTCCCCTTTATAGTGCCGTCGTACGTGATGGACGTGACTGCGGAGAACAACGAGGAAATTGGGAAATGTCAGTGTGTACGCATGGAAAGCTTGACGAGAAAATCGACAAGCTTAACAAGAATCTCGTCAAAAAAACCGACGTGTTTTTTACGACGAGAAACTCGGTCGTGTGTACGAGGCTATACTTTCAATAGGAGCACGTCTTATGCAGGCCCAGCAGATTTCCTCATTAGTGCTGTGCAGGTGCACACCTGACAGTTAATTATGAAACCATTCCCATTAGATCTACTAAGTACAGAGGCACAGACAAACACACATGGATTTCTTCAGAATAACAAAAGGTTCCTACCTTTCCTATCTGCAACAAGGGTTGTTTTAGTACTTGCAATGTACATAGATCACCCAGAGGGGATTTTTTGCTTTAAACATTGGCCAGGATAGGAGGTGGTGTTAGAAGGAAGATTTGGCCACAGGTGCAAGCTTTGAAGATATCCTTGGAATCTAGGAAAAGTACTGGGGGTCACTGAATCAGTAGACTGGCATGGGATGACAGTGACACTGGAAGCTGGTAGGTATGCATGGGGTTCAATAGAAACAGGCTGGTGTACACAGGGAGACAGAGCTGTAAGATGGCTGGGAGTGTACATGGAAACACTGAAGTAGGCTGCAGGCTCGCAGTGCACAGATGATGTTCATTTTTTTCAGGCTGAAATGCACAGAGAATCATAGAGCTGCAGAAAGGCTGAGTTCTGGCTGAGGTACATAAGAAAGTCACAGGTACGGGCAGTGGGATTTGGGTTGCAGACAGAAATACATATGGAGACACTGGAGTCAGCTGAGAGAAAAACATTGAAGATCACTGACGCAGAATAGCCACTGGAGGGAATAGCAGCACACAGGAACAAAGGGGATTATTTGGAGGCACTGGGTGGTCCCACTATTGGCAGTTAGGTGCATTGCTCTAATGCAGAGCAACTCACATCCTGGGCCTTTAAAATGTCCCTGATAGCAGATTGGCTGTGACAAAGATGGCCACTGACCAGTTACAAGCCACCAGCCCTAGACAGCATGATAAAACCAGGGCTGGAAGATGGCACAGGAACTGGAGAGCTGTTAACCTGAGGGAGACCCCTGCATAGTCAGGCACATGATTATTGAATGTGACCTCTGCAAAGGCCAGATCTTTTGCCCTCTCAGACTGACTGACTCTACCACACTGTTATGGGTGTAATGCTCATGGCAATAATTTGTTTTCACTGGCTTCTTATTCATCTCTTGGTGCTGTGATAAGGAAACAAAGAAGGAATCCTATCAAGGAGCAAAGGGCTCTTTAAAAATGTAAAAAAAACTGACACCCACAGTCTAAAATTATTGGGCCAATGGTATTTTCAGGAGAAGAACAAAGCAAGCTATTTTACTGAAACAGTCAGAAATGACCCAGAGACCAGCATGTGTCTTACAGAGTGGCAAATCAGAAATAAATTCCAAAGCTATGTTTTGTCAGGATTTGTTCGGAATGGGAAAGACAAATTGGAAAAAAAAATTCTTTGTCTTTTTATGGGTGCAAGTGGTACAGGCATTTACAGAGTTTTAGTCAAAGGAAAGGTCAGGGTAGTTCAATAAACTCTGTGTGGGCATTATGAGATCAGCAAGGGAGGCTAAATAAGCACACCCAAGAGTCTAACTATAGTATACAGTGGTCAACAATTGCCAGAAGTAAGATGCTCTTTTGAAGACAACAAAAAAGTATTAGGGGACTAAAGTACCACAGTGATGTGCATGTTGTGATGCTGGGTCACATAAAGCAAAAGCAAAGACAAGGTCATATAAGACATTAGAGAAAGTGACAAGGGGGGCACAGGCATCAGAGTGTAGTCAAGCTAGATGATGGGCCTGCAACTAACCACCAGTAAAGCAGTGCACCACAGACAACCAAGCTCCTTACAGGACAAGCTGGTTATGGCCTGTAATTACTGTAAATATAGTCAGGAATACTTGACTGTTCATGTACAAATAATTGTAAAATAAGTCACGCTGGTCCAATAACCACAGATAGGCACAAGATCAGTACGCTAGATCCGTAAAGAGTAATTAATTTAAATTCTATATGTGAGTCATATTGAAACACTTAAGATTTGAACTGCCATCTGCACATAATAGTATCATAGTAAAATATGATGTTATATAGTCAATGTGCAAAGGAACCATTCAAATCTTTTCAGTCACATTTTGGGATCTTTGCCATGCAGAAAACAACCCCCTACTGTTTGCATCAATGCAGTTATTAGGCTGTATATTTGTTAAGTATAAGTCTCTCACAGTGAAGTGGTACTGAGGCTGGCGCCTAGAGTAATTTATTTCATTTGGCATTGTGTAACTCGTTCTTGTGTAGGGCACTGTAGGAATTCAGCTGAACTAGCTTCCCTGCCATTTTCAGTTGATTTTCTTTTTGTTGCAGAGGATTCTGCCAGACAGACAGCAGATAACACATCCACCACATGCCATGGCTGCACAATCCTATTTTACACCTGAAGTATTGTCCTCTACCCTTTGCCTACCAGAGTCACGTGGCACTTCATTCAGGAGGCAGAAGTCCTTGCAACTGTGATTCTTCAGAACTGAAGAGGTTACAGATGCTTTGTTTTGGCAGCAGAACTATTTGAGAGAACAAAATGATTTTTTTTCTTCTGCAGAGATTGCCAGTGACACTAGATTCTAACAGCGACAGTAATGTAAGTTTCCTGATGTGAGGACACCTGTTTACTATGTAGTCATACCCACAGCACACTTGACCTATTATGTCAAACTGAGTGGCTACCAACTATCATTTTTCCTCCTCATATGTGCTGCTGAGTTTGACCTTGCCAAACTGTTAATAAAGTTTCAGTGTAAAAAACATCACATGGCGTGCCGTGGGGCTCAGTGTGATATATTGTTGACTTTGTAAAAAGTTATTTGAATTTATATTCAAAATGATTTCTGCTGCAATTTTTTTTTTTTTTTTAATTACTCAAACACTAATTTATATATGATTAATATTTTGATCATATACTTATGATTATGTACATTTTTAATAAAACCATTCATTTATTGTGAAAAATAACTTTTGGAAAAATGTAATGTCTTATTATACTCTGTATATATGGAAATAAATCGAAATTAAATAATAGAAAACAACTATAAAGAAATAACAATAAATCTGACCACATCTAAGATGACATCAAAGACACAAAGGCATGTTTTGTTATTTCTTAAATGTATTAATCCGAAAAAATATGCATAGGTGTGTGCAGCCTATTGCATTAGGGTTTGCACCCTAAAGCTCAAACATGTGCGTGTGTGTGTATATATATATATATATATATATATATATATATATATATGTATAGTATATCACAAAAGTGAGTGCACCCCTCACATTTTTGCAAATATTTTATTATATCTTTTCATGTGACAATACTTAAGAAATGACACTTTGCTACAATGTAAAGTAGTGAGTGCACAGATTGTACTGTCCCCTCAAAATAAAACAACACACAGCCATTAATGTCTAAACCGCTGGCAACAAAAGTAAGTACACCCCTAAGTGAAAATGTCCAAATTGGGCCCAAAGTGTCAAAGAGGTTGATATACTAAAATTGGAGAGTGCAAAATCTGGTGCAGCTCTGCATAGAAACCAATCAGCTTTCAGTTTTTATTTTTTTTCTCAAAGCTTAATTGAACAAACTGACATTAGAAGCTTATTGGCTACCATACACAGCTGCACCAGATTTTGCACTCTCCAGTCTTAGTAAATCAACTCCAATATTTTGTGTGGCCACCATTATATTCCAGCACTGCCCTAACCCTCTTGGGCATGGAGTTCACCACAGGTTCACAGGTTGCCACTGGAGTCTTCTTTCACTCCAACATGACGACATCACAGAGCTGGTGGATGTTTGAGGATGCCCCACAGATGCTCAATAGGATTTAGGTCTGTGACATGCTTGGCCAGTTCATCACCTTCACCCTCAGCTTCTTTAGCAAAGGCAGTGGTCGTCATCATTTTGGAATACTGCCCTGCGGCCCAATCTCTGAAGAGAGGGGCTCATGCTCTGCTTAATTATGTAACAGTACATGTTGGAATTCATGGTTCCCTCAATGAACTGTAGCTCCCCAGTGCCGGCAGTACTCATGCAGCCCCAGACCATGAGACTCCCACCACCATGCTTGACTGTAGCCAAATATTTTTATCTTGGTCTCATCAGAGCACAGGACATGGTTCCAGTAATCCACATCCTTAGTCTGCTTGTCTTCAGCAAACTGTTTTCGGTCTTTCTTGTGCATCATCTTTAGAAGAGGCTTCCTTCTGGGATGACAGCCATGCAGACCAATTTGATGCAGTGTGCAACGTATGGTCTGAGCGCTGACTGGCTGACCCCCCACCCCTTCAACCTCTGCAGCAATGCTGGCAGCACTCATACGTCTATTTCCCATAGACAACCTATGGATATGACGCTAAACACGGCACTCAACTTCTTTGTTTGACCATGCCTAAGCCTGTTCTGGATGGAACCTGTCCTGTTAAACCACTGTATGGTCTTGGCAACCATGCTGCAGCTCAGTTTCAGGGTCTTGGCAATATTCTTATAGCCTAGGCCATCTTTATGTAGAGCAACAAGTCTTTTTTTTAGATCCTTAGAGTTCTTTGCCATGCGGTGCCATGTTGAACTTCCAGTCACCAGTATGACCAGAGTGAGAGCGATAACACCAAATTTACCACACCTGTTCCCCACTTACACCTGAGATCTTGTAACACAATAAGTCACATGACACCGGGTAGGAAAATGGCTAATTGAGTTCAATTTGGACATTTTCACTTAGGGGTGCACTCATTTTTGTTGCCAGCGGTTTGCCAGCAGTTGCCAGCAGTTTGAACATTAATGGCTGTGTGTTGAGTTATTTTGAGGAGACAGCAAATGTACACTCACTACTTTACATTGTAGCAAAGTGTCATTTCTTTAGTGTTGTCACATGAAAATATATAATAAAATATTTTCAAAAATGTGAGGAGTGTACTCACTTTTGTGAGATACTATATATACAGTGACTTGCAAAAGTATTCACCCACCTTGGTTTTTCACTGCCTCACAACCTGGAATTAACATGGATTGTTTGAGGATTTGCACCATTTAATTTATAGAACATGCCCACAACTTCGAATATTTTTTTTATTTTTTATTGTGACGCAACAAATAGGACAAAATAACAGAAAAAGTCAATGTGCGTAACTATTCACCCCCCTGAAGTCAATACTTTGTAGAGCCACCTTTTGCGGCAATCACAGATCCAAGTCGCTTTGGATAAGTCTCTGTGAGCTTGCCACATCTTACCACTGGGATTTTTGCCCATTCCTCCTTGCAAAACTGCTCCAGCTCCTTCAAGTTGGATGGTTTGCACGTGTTAACAGCAATCTTTAAGTCTGACCACAGATTTTCTATTGGATTGAGGTCTGGGCTTTGACTAGGCCATTCCAACACATTTACATGTTTGCTCCTTAACCCCTTCCATACCGGGCCATTGGAAAATGACGCCGGCAGGAACCCTCTCTCCCTCCGGGTGGACGTCATATGACGTCCTCCGCTTTGAGGGGGGATATCTGAATGATGCCTGCAGCTAAAGGCATCATTCAGATATCCTTGTTTAGAGCCGGCGATCCTGCGCACCATAAGAATGATCATAGCGGCGGTTCCGCCGCTTAATCGTTCTTATAGGCGGTGGGAGGGGACATCCCCCCCTCCCGCCGCCATCCGGTGCTTCTCTGGGCTCTCCCGTGCGATTGGGGACCCAGAGAGAATCGTCGGCGCTGGTGGTGGGTCACGTGACGAGCATAGAGATGACTAGTGACCAGATGGTCACCAGTCATCTCTATGATCGTCGGAGGCCCGGGCGCGATGTGATGACATCACGCCCGGGTCCTCAAATGTAAACACAGCCGCCATTGCGGCTGTAAATATGAGATCAGTGAAATTTTTTTCACGATCTCATGCTTTCCAGCCTGGAGGAGAGATGTGGGGTCTTATTGACCCTGCATCTCTCCATAAAGAGGACCTGTCACACACATTCCTATTACAAGGGATGTTTACATTCCTTGTAATAGTAATAAAAGTGATCAAAAAAAAAAAGTGTAAAAAAAAAGTAAAAATTAAAAAAATAAGTAAAACAAAAAAAATAAAATAATATATATTTTTTTTAAAACGCCCGTCCCCAATAGCTCGCGCTTAGAAGCGAACACACACGTAAGTCCCGCCCGCATATGTAAACGCTGTTCAAACCACATATGTGAGGTATCGCCGCGTGCGTTAGAGCGCGTGCAACAATTCTAGCACTAGACCTCCTCTGTAACTCTAACCTGGTAACCTGTAAAAAATTTCAAAGAGTCGCCTATGGAGATTTTTAAGTACCGAAGTTTGCCGCCATTCCATGAGTGTGCGCAATTTTAAAGCGTGACATTTTAGGTATCTTTTTACTCGGCGTAACATAAGCTTTCATATTTTACAAAAAAATTGGGCTAACTTTACTGTTTTGTTATTTTTAATTCATGAAACCATTTTTTTCCCAAAAAAAAGGCGTTTGAAAAATTATTGCGCAAATACTGTGCATAATAAAAAGTTGCAACAACCGTCATTTTATTCCCTAGGGTGTCTGCTAAAAAAAACATATATAATGTTTGGGGGTTCTGAGTAATTTTCTAGCAAAAGAATGATGATTTGTACATGTAGGAGAGAAGTGCCAGAATAGGCCCGGTATGGAAGTGGTATAAAAAGCCCTGTATGGAAGTGGTTAAACCACTCAAGTGTTGCTTTAGCAGTGTGTTTTGGGTCATTGTCCTGCTGGAAGGTGAACCTCCGTCCTAGCCTCAAATCACACACAGAGTGGTACAGGTTTTGCTCAAGAATATCCCTGTATTTAGCACCATCCATCTTTCCCTCAACTCTGACCATTTTTCCAGTCCCGACTGCTGAAAAAAATCCACACAGCATGATGCTGCCACCACCATGTTTCACTGTGGGGATGGTGTTCTTTGGGTGATGTGATGTGTTGGGTTTGCACCAGACATAGCATTTCCTTTGATGGCCAAAAAGTAAAATTTTAGTCTCATCAGACCAGAGCACCTTCCTCCATACATTTTGGGAGTCTCCCACATGCCTTTTTGCAAACTCAAAACGTGCCATTTTGTTTTTGTCTGAAAGCAATGGCTTTCTTCTGGCCACTCTGCCAAAAAGTCCAACTCTATGGAGCATACAGCTTATTGTCGTCCTATGTACAGATACTCCAGTCTCTGCTGTGGAACTCTGCAGCTCCTCCAGGGTTACCTTAGGTCTCTGTGCTGCCCCTCTGATTAATGCCCTCCTTGCCCGGTCTGTGAGTTTTGGTGTGCGGCCGTCTCTTGGCAGGTTTGCTGTTGTGCCATGTTCTTTCCATTCGGTTATGTTAGATTTGATGGTGCTCCTAGGGATCATTAAAGATTTGGATATTTTTTTATAACCTAACCCTGACTTGTTCTTCTCAACAACATTGTCCCTTACTTGTTTGGAGAGTTCCTTGGTCTTCATGGCAGTGTTTGGTTAGTGCTGCCTCTTGCTTAGGTGTTGCAGCCTCTGGGGCCTTTCAAAAAGGTGTGTATACGTAATGACAGATCATGTGACACTTCGATTGCACACAGGTGGACATCATTTCACTAAATATGTGACGTCTGAAGGTAATTGGTTGCACCAGAGCTTTTTATGGGCTTCATAACATACGCACATGCCAATTATGAGTTTTTTATTTCTGAAAAATTGTTTTATGTATATATTTTTCTAATTTTACTTCACCAACTTAGACTATTGTGTTCTTATCCATCACATATAATTCAGATTAAAAAAACATTGAACTAAAGGCTGTAATGTAGCAAAATAGGTAAAAAGCCAAAGGTGGTGAATACTTTTGCAAGGCACTGTATATGTATATATGTATATATATATATATATATATATATATATATATATATATATACAGTATACACACACTTATAAATTAATGTAAATAGACATTGAAACTGTATTAAAGCATGGACTGTGTCAGCAGGGCAGTAGACAGTGTCAGCAGAGCAGAGGGGGGTGTCAGTAAAGCAGTGGATGTGTCAGAAGGGCCAAAGTGGCTGTCAGTGGGACAGTGAATGATGCCAGTCAGTAGAGCAGTCAATATGTCAGTAGGGCAAAGGTTGGTGTCAGTAGGACAGTTGTTAGTCAGAAGAGCAGTGGATGGTGTCAGCAGGGCAGTGAACTTTGTCAGTAAGGCAGAAGATGGTGTCAGTAGAACAGTGGACCATGTCAGTAGGGCAGAGACTGGTGTCAGTAGGGCAGTGGATGGTGTCAGTAGTTTTTTTTTATTTTGATTATTTATTTATTTTATCCTTTTTTACAATATAATTTTTTTACACATTTTTTAGGGGCTTTGGTGAAATTTTAGGGGTCTAAACCCTTGATGTTTCACTTTTGAAACAGAGAAAATTACTAAGGACAGAGATTTCCCACTCGCTTTCTCTGCAGCCTCAGTTGCACTGGACAGTTAACCAGTTGCTGCCAAAGGTCCGCATATATGCTGCCTCTGGGAGGGTGGGCTTTACAGTTTTTCTCCATTGTTTTGGCTCATTTCTTGAAACAGAAATGACATTCTCAAAACAACATGGACAAATCTCCAAACCACTTGGCAATTGTTCACAACTGAATTGAATTTCTCATTCATTTCATCAAATTGCAAATGTCTCAGTACATGTCTCAATGTCTCAGTACATCTTTCAAATGATTAAGTACAAGTAGCCTACATTTAGCACAATTTCCAAGTGAATAGATCTTGTGGATCTAAACTGATTGTCAATCAGTCTAATGGTTGTTCTCTCCAAAACGTGTCAGTGTCATTTCATTGTTTAAGTCATCACATGCACAATAGTCTGTTCAATTGTCAAAATTATTCAGGAACATAATACCATGAATACCATATATGAATCTCTTGGAACATTTGATAAAATGATTACAGCAATTGACAGTCAGGTGCAACTAGAACTTGACTAACGAAGGAGGAGTTGGAGTTGGTCTCAGATGACCAAACAAACAGTATGTTTAGTTACCTGACAGGTGCTGTCCATGATTGTGAATGCTGCCAAACATGTATATGTAGCGGGGGTCCCAATTTAGGGGGCAGCTATACTAAATTTAGGGGTGATTTGAGTAGTAGTTGGCTCGGATCTTTCAATTTGTTGGACTCTGCCTTGCTGCTGTTTTCATCTGGCCTGCAGTTCCCCTTAGAGGTATGGGTGGCGCTGTCACTTGTACTCGGGGTTGAACCACAGGTGATGGGGTGGTGATTGGGTGTTCTCTCTCGGCAGCCGAGCGGTGGGGGTGGTCTGCCCGCTGTGCATGCCGGGGGAGGGTACAAAAGGGGCAGACGCCATTGGCCAGGAAACTTAAAGACTTGGTCAGGGTGGACTTACTGCCCCGGGGACCTGTACCCAGGGTGGGAACCTGAGGATCTGGAGTTCAAGATCCAGTGCATGGCCCACCAGGCTATGGGGCCACGTGTGCCTCAGTCCCAGGCACCTTTAGTCCTGGGACTGCAACTTCAGCCCTGGGCCCAGCACCTTTAGCTGGAGCCCACTTCGGGAAGGAGGAATCTCAGGCTGCCGCCTTGGGAGGGGACCCGCATCTGGAAGAAGAGGCTGGGGGAGGACCGTTCCGAAGGACTGGTGAGAGATCACAGTGAAGGAAGGGGCCCAGTAACTCTCTGGAGGGATGTTATCCGTCTGAAAAGGGATCTAACAAAGTGACCATTAGAAGGTTCGGGACACTATAGATTCTGTGGCAGGGGATCTCCCGATTGCATCTATTAAGGGAATCTGATTGACTGTTAGAGCTACATGCCGGCTGCTAGTGCCATTGGGTGACTATCCGGGTGAGCTTTACCCACTCGGGATTGAGTGGCGAAGAAGCCAGCAGTGCCTGAATCTGATCTGCTTCTCTAACAGCTTTCTCTCTTCTCAACTTTGTGGTTATTCATGCATAAGAAAAATAAACTCTACGTTGGAGTTGCTACTGGTGTGGACCTTGGAGTTACTTGGGGGTATAGAGACTTGTCCTTTACATCCTAAAGGACAAGAACCAACTTTAAGGAGAACCTTGCTGCAAGACCCGTAAGTTACAAGTGTGCTTAACCTCTGCAAACCAGAGGGTAACGGGCATGGTGGCATGGGGCGCCTTTTTCTCCTGTGAGTGTGCCAAAGACGGGAGTGAAAGGGTCGTGTTGCTACATATATATAGAGCTGTACCCCCTATATATATATATATATATACCCCCTGTAGTACCTCTGCATAGGGTACATGTACCCCAGGGTTGGAACCACTGGAATACTGGCCAGTATAGTATATTGAACTTGTGTAGAACATAGAACATTCCTATGTAACTGTCTGTAACTGTAGTGTATGACTCTTCTGTATGACTGATTTGATGTTTTATTTTTTTACTCTATTGTAGAGAATAATGGCAATGGAAGGAAATGAGACCTCTCACATACTCGTGTATGTGGATGAGGCTGGCTTCAGCCTGGCCAAGGGCCGAAGACGTGGCCGTAATTTTATTGGCCACCGGGCCACGGTGGATGTCCCAGGCCAGCGAGGGGGCAATATAACTATGTGTGCTGCCATTTCTGAGAATGGTGTGGCCACTCACATCCCCAGTCTTGGCCCATACATTACACAGAAGCTCCTCATCTTCTTGGACCACCTTCATTTGGATTTGATCCCTGAAAATGAGAGAGGTCTCATAGGGCCTCACCTACCACAATATATAATTGCATGGGACAATATGAATTTCCACCGTGGCCCGCCTATAAGGGCTTGGTTCACTGCTCATCCAAGGATGGATATGGTGTTCCTACCACCTTACTCTCCTTTTCTCAATCCTATTGAGGAGTTTTTCTTCGCTTGGAGGTGGAGAGTGTATGAGCTTCAGGCTCAAGATCAGAGGTCCCTACTCCATGCAATGGATGCTGCCTGTGAGAATATTACAGGAGATCAGTGTAGGGGATGGTTGCGACATGCACGCCGTTTCTTCCCTCGTTGCATCGCAAGGGAGGATATATGCTGCGATGTTGATGAGAATCTGTGGCCAGACAGACAGCAGCGTGTGGATGGGCAGGAGGGTGAGGACGGTGGCCAGTGAAGAGATGTTACAGTAGTTGTAAAACTCCAGCTTTATTTACAGCATTGTAGGCTAAATTTAATTTTCCTTGTTTTTTCTTTGTGTGTTTATATTTCCGTATATTATGCTGTATACATTTTCTTTTTACTCTGATGTATGGAAGTTACTTTGTGTGTGAATAAAAATGTTTACAATACTGTAAAGTAATTTTTCCTTGGCAGTATGAGTGCAATGTGTGATGTCAAACCTTGGAGGCTACTCTTACCCTAAAATCTTTTCTTTTTTTTTTCAGTTTTATACACAATTGTATTCAGTTAGCTAGACAAAAACTGTACAGTAACCATTGTCAATGAAGGACTGGGCTAAGACTGAAAGGTGGACATGAGAGATATTTCAATGGTCCTCTGCCATAGAGACAAAACATCTAAAAATGTTGACTTGCAGTGCTTACACAATGCCAAAGCGACAAAGCATTTTGGGGGCACTGACTATTTAAATGAGAAAGAAATTTATTTTTGACACATGAGCAAACTGTTTTGGGAAAGATATGAGCTTTTGAAGGTGAACCATGGTGTTGTGCCGACCCATCCAGGTTGTTTTGGCAAAAGCACCAAGAGAATTGAGAACGTCTCGTCTGTTTCAAGAAATGAGCCAAAGCAATTGAGAAGAATCTTTGTCATTTTGGGGGCATTGACTCTTTTTATGGGAAAGGAATATGGTTTTGAAACATGAGTGAACAGTTTTGGGAGAGATATGAGCTTTTGCACGTGAGTTATATTGTTGTGCTGAACTGTAAGACTGTTTTGCCAAATGATCTTAGAGTTTTGAGAATGTAATTTCTGTTTCAAGAAATGAGCCAAAACAATGGAGAAAAATTGTAATACAGAGAGGTCAGATATATGCATCCCTGTGCAAACATTTGTAGCACACAGACCTTTTCCTGCTTTTGGCTCAGTTGCAGGTCAAGGCACACCGCGCTATATGCCCGTACCCTCCTGTTTGAGGAGGTTGAGCGGTGTTAACAATTTTGGCTCCTGCAGAAAGGTATCCCAGCAGACTGGTTCTCATCTCCTAGTGTATAGGGACAAGTCTCTATTTTCCCCCCAGGAAGGCCAATGTCCACACCACTTTAACTCCAACGCTGAGTTTATTTTATAAGCAAGTTCAAGTTCAGCAGACAGGAAAGGTAGATGAGAGAAAGGACAGTAGGGTTTGAGTGATAGGTCCAGGCACAACTGGTACGATAGTCGCTACTTGATCCCGAGTAGGTTGAGCTCACCCGGATAGTCTCTTGTAAGAGCGGATCCTAGCAGCCGGAGTGATGCTCGAACGTTCACTTTAGGTTTCCTAGAGATACGATCGGGAGATCCTCTGCCACAGAATCTTTAAGTCCCCAAACTTCTCAGCTATTTCAACACAAGGACAGGTGTCAGTGATAGCACATTGTAAGGCCTGTGATGGATCTTTGAATCCCTCCAGAAGGTAACCAGGCCTCTCTTTCACCGTGAACTCTCACCGGTCCATCAGAAAGGTCCTCCCCGGTCTCCTCTTCTTAGAGCGGGTCCACCCTTTCCCGGGCACCCTGGGATTCTCCTTTTGGAGGTAGGCCCCAGCTAAAGGTGCTGGGCCTACTAGTGGAGTGGCAGCCCCAGGCTAAAGGTGCCTGAGACTGATACACGCGCGCACCCCTGGCCTGGAGGGCCGGGTGGCGTGAACCGCTCACACTCCAGACTCCTGACTTCCACACCAAAATAATGGCGTCTGCCCCTTATGTATCCTCTCACTACATGCTCAGCAGGCCAACCACGCCCACCATACCGCCGCCGAGAGAGGACACCCTTAGGCATAGCAATGTCATCCACCGTTCAACCCTGACCTGATATGGCAGTGCCACCTACAGGCCACAGGGAACTGTGCGTCAGGCTACATCACATAGACAGAAGCGAGTACTAACTAATCAAAGTGGTCTGAGCCTGGCTACTAGCTCAGACCAACCCCTAAATTTAAGTACATAGCACCCTTGAAAGTAAAGGGGCGCTACACATATTTCTGCGCTGAGAGCACGTTCCCTGCGCGCTTCCGGCACAGTTACTGGCAGGTACCACAAATGCAAACTTGCGATTGTGAGCTTTCCGATCATGTAACCACTGTGACTGCCAATCAAAGTGGTCACATGATCGGAATGCCCGCCTCCATCTCACAGCATTTAGAACCTCTTAAAGGGCCGGAAGGCGGAGGCGGGAAGGAGTTAATGAAGGGGAAGTGCTCTGTGCCGAGCAGCTTCATGTTCATTCACATACGCAAGCATAGTAAACACAGTTTACAATGCTTCAGTTATAAATGAACTCAGTCTGCAATCAGTACTGATCACTTACTGTGTTCATTCAGAAAAGGAAGTGACCAGCAAATTACATATATAATAGCTACTTCCCCCACTCTCCATTTTGAAATATCCCTCTGTGTGCCCGCAACAGCAGCCGATGGGAGAGGAGAGAAGCCGTCAGGGCTGTGGGAGTAGAAGGGGGGGTGACCCAGGCAGCAATAGCTGCTACACATGGTGGAATGTCCCGTGTGCACGCCTATGATAATACAGTGCCTTGAAAAAGTATTCATACCCCTTGAAATATTTCCACATTTTGTCATGTTACAACCAAAAACTTAAAGTGGAGCTCCACCCTAAATTTTGACTGGTGCTGATCGGATTCCTCCCCCCCTCCGGTGTCACAATTGACACCTTTCAGGGGGGAGGGGGGTGAAGATACCTGTCTAAGACAGGTATTTTCACCCACATCCGGGAGTCCTCTCTCCGGGAATCTGCGGGAGTGACGTCACTTCCCGCAGACTTCCCGTAGTGTTCTGGGAGACACTTGGCTCCCAGAACACAGGAGCACCAATCATAACGGCGCAGCGCGACTCGCGCATGCGCCATAGGGAACCGGGCATGAAGCCGCAGGGCTTCACTTCCTGGTTCCCTCAGCGAGGATGGCGGAGGGAGCAGCAGAGCGACGAGCGATCGCTCGTCCTCTGCTGCGGACGTCGCTGGACTCCAGGACAGGTAAGTGTCCAAATATTAAAAGCCAGCAGCTGCTGTAGCTGTAGCTGCTGGCTTTTAATATTTTTTTTTCAGGCCGGAGCTCCGCTTTAAATATATTTTTTGGGGATTTTATGTGATAGACCAACACAAAGTGGCACATAATTCTGAAGTGGAAGGAAAATCATAAATGGTTTTTAAATAAAAAAAAAAAATATGTGAAAAGTGTGGCGTACATTTGTACCCCTAACTAAAATCTAGTGGAACCAATTGCCTTCAGAAGTCACCTAATTAGTAGAGTCCACCTGTGTGTAATTTTCCATTGTTGAAAGAAAGCTGTAAGAAGTCCGGTTTGCTGTTTGCGAGAAGCCATGTGGGGGGCACAGTAAACATGTGGAAGAAAGTGCTCTGGTCAGATGAGACCAAAATTTTACTTTTTGGTCTTATAGGAAAATGCTATGTGTGGCGCAAAACTAACACTGCACATCACCCTGAACACACCATCCCCATAGTGAAACCTGGTGGTGGCAGCATCATGTTGTGGGGATGCTTTTCTTCAGCAGGGACAGGGAAGCTGGTCAGAGTTGATGGGAAGATGGATGGAGCCAAATACAGGGCAATGTTAGAAGAAAACCTGGGGCAGAGGTTCACCTTCCAGCAGGACAACAACCCTAAACATACAGCCAGAGTTTCAATGTAATGGTTTAGGTCAAAGCATATATTGATGTGTTAGAATCGCCCAGTCAAAGTCCAGACCTATATCCAATTGGGAATCTGTGTCAGGACTTTAAAATTGCTGTTTACAGACACTCTCCATCCAATCTGACAGAGCTTGAGCTATTTTGCAAGAAGAACGGGCAAAAATGTCACTCTCTAGATGTGCAAAGCTGTTAGAGACATCCCCAAAAAGACTTGCAGCTGTAATTGAAATTTAAATTGTAATTGAAAGGTGATTCTACAAAGTATTGACCCAGGGGGGCTTAATACAAATGTACTCCACACTTTTCAGATATGTATTTGTACAAAATGTTTAAAACCATTTATCATTTTACTTCCACTTCACAATTATGTGCTAATTTGTGTTGGTCTATCACATAAAATCCCAATAAAATTAATTTACGTTTTTGGTTGTAACATGACAAAATTTGGAAATTTTCAAGGGCTAGGAATACTTTTTCAAGGCACTGTATGTATTCCTTTTCTTATTTTATGTGCATAATCTCTAGTAAAAAGAGGCAGACTCTGCAATTCTTACTTCTGTTAATTGTTCTGTAAAATTTACAAAATGTAAAATCATTTATGTCATGTGAATTGTCTACTACCCCTTTTGACAATGCACATTGCTGTTGATTCTATCTGTAAAACCAATAAACAAAGTGAATTAGTATAAAGAGGCAAATTTTAGTATGAAAGCTAAAAAAAACACATAATAAATTGTGAATATTCTTCTTACATGTGTCCTCCTTCGCATATGTACACTATATGTTTTGTGAAAGTTCAAAGTAACAGGTCTCACTGGCTATAATTTTGTCTCCGTGGAAACTAAAAGAGGCTCATAATGGTACAGCTTCATTCCGTACAAGTGCTAGTACCAAGACACATACCAGTATAATTGTAAAACACAGATTCAAGTAGAATATTCTTAGAGAGAAATTATATTCCATTTCTGCCTTCATAAAGAGCTCTAATACTTACAAGGTATGGAACAGATGAGCCCCAAAAATACACCTATTATCTTCTGGAGAAAATTAAATACAGATTTCTTATTTTAGTTTATTTTGTTTTAGATAAAGTGGGAAAGAGTTAAATTGATATCTGATTTTTATCTCTGCCTTTAAAACAACTAAAGAGTGATTTTCTATTACTTCCTGTCCCTGTGATTCCTATATCAGAGAATGGAAGATTGGTAGTCATCAGGACAGGAAGGCACAAATACTAATATAAACCTTGTCAGTAGTTCTGACCCTTTCCCGCTCAACTAAAAATGTGTTTTGTCTTGTCACTAAAGGAGACATTGCCTATCACTCTCTGTCCCGACTGGTAAGTAAGGAAAAATCCCCCATAGGAAAGTAGATAGTAATAAAATCATGACAGCAACTCTATTGTAATTCTGTTGTAATTCTATTTTTTTCTTCATTTTGTATTATTGCAGTAGGACTGTCATTTAGTATACACCCTTCAGACAGACATTAAATAGACATCTTCTTCTCCGGTTTTGTTATGTTCTTTGTAAAAACAGGTAATGGTAGTTAGTGTGGATTTTTGTTTTCTGCATGTCTACAGCATTGCTAGCAGTACATTTTCTTTCCTCTTTTAAAATATACAACACATTACAATTCTGCAACTGTTGTTGGTGGTTTCATATTGTACATTAAAGTTAAAGACAAGTAGATAAAAATGCAGACCCCATTAATTTGTTGATTAAATATATTTCCAATGCATTTTTCCATAGTTTTTTTCCAATGACCAAACAAAAAGAAAACAGAAAAAAGGCAAGTTGAAAAATAGCTAAAGAATAACGTAAAAAATCAAAAATGCTTAAAGTGCACCTGTACCTAAACTATGGACATGAACACAGAGCTTTTGCCCAGTGGACCACATGTGGGCTTTCTACAGTTTCAGCTGTCTTTGATGATACCCACAGCTCCTTCAAATCATTTACAGATTTGTCTACACAATACTCTCTTCCTGGATTTCACGTTTTTCACTATCATGAGACTACTGAGCTTTCTCAAGACCTGCTTCAGCCCTCCTCAAGACTCTCTTCAAGGCTCCTTCACTTCACTGTGACCCATACTCAATATAGGGCATCTACTTGCACCTCATCACCCACCAAAGGATCAAGTATCATCTCCCTCCCTTCAAATCGTGAAGCTCTATCTTTGGTAATGAGGGTGTTCCTTAACCACTTAAGCCCCGGACCATTTTGTAGCTAAAGGACCAGAGGTGATTTCAGAATTTTGCACTGCACTGCTTTAACTGTAAATTGTGCGGACATGCAATGTTGTACCCAAACGAAATTTGCGTCCTTTTCTTCCCACAAATAGAGCTTTCTTTTAATGGTATTTGATTGCCTCTGCGATTTTTATTTTTTGCGATATAAACGGAAATAGACTGAAAATTTTGAAAAAAAATGATATTTTCTAATTTTTGTTATAAGAAAAATCGAATAAACTCAATTTTAGTCATACATTTAGGCCAAAATGTATTCAGCCACATGTCTTTAGTAAAAAAAATGTCAATAAGCGTATATTTATTGGTTTGCGCAAAAGTTATAGCGTCTACAAACTAGGGTACATTTTCTGGAATTTACACAGCTTTTAGTTTATGACTGCCTATCTCATTTCTTGAGGTGCTAAAATGGCAGGGCAGTACAAAACCCCCCCAAATGACCCCATTTTGGAAAGTAGACATCCCAAGGAAATTGCTGAGAGGCATGTTGAGCCCATTGAATATTTTTTTTTTTGTCTCAAGTGATTGAATAATGACAAAAAAAAAAAATTACAAAAAGTTGTCACTAAATTATATATTGCTCACACATGCCATGGTTATATGTGGAATTGCACCCCAAAATACATTTTGCTGCTTCTCCTGAGTACGGGGATACCACATGTGTGGGACTTTTTGGGAGCCTAGCCGCGTACGGGCCCCCGGAAACCAAGCACCGCCTTCAGGATTTCTAAGGGCGCAAATTTTTGATTTCACTCCTCACTACCTATCACAGTTTTGAAGGCCATAAAATGCCAAAATAGCACAAAACCCCCCCAAATGACCCAATTTTAGAAAGTAGACACCCCAAGGAAATTGCTGAGAGGCCTGCTGAGCCCATTGAATATTTTTTTTTTGTCCCAAGTGATTGAATAATGACAAAAAAATAAAAATTACAAAAAGTTGTCACTAAATTATATATTGCTCACACATGCCATGGTTATATGTGGAATTACACCCCAAAATACATTTTGCTGCTTCTCCTGAGTACGGGAATACCACATGTGTGGGACTTTTTAGGAGCCTAGCCGCGTACGGGCCCCGGAAAACCAAGCACCGCCTTCAGGATTTCTAGGCACAAATTTTTGATTTCACTCCTCACTACCTATCACAGTTTCGAAGGCCATAAAATGCCAAAATAGCACAAAACCCCCCCAAATGACCCCATTTTGGAAAGTAGACACCCCAAGCTATTTGCCGAGAGGCATGGTGAGTATTTTACAGCTCTCATTTTGTTTTTAAAAATGAAGAAAGAATTTTTTTTTTTTCAATTTTCAAAACTTTGTGACAAAAAGCGAGATCTGCAAAATACTCACAATACTTCTCAGTAAATAGCTTGGGGTGTCTACTTTCCAAAATGGGGTAATTTGGGGGGGGGGTTTTGTGCCATCTGTGCCAAAAATTTACACCCTTAGAAAGCCTGAAGACGGTGCTTGGTTTTCGGGGTCCCGTACGCGGCTAGGCTCCCAAAAAGTCTCACACATGTGGTATCCCCGTACTCAGGAGAAGCAACAGAATGTATTTTGGGGTGTAATTCCACATATGCCCATGGCATGTTTGAGCAATATATCATTTAGTGACAACTTTGTGCAAAAAAAAAAAAAAAAGTTGTCTTTTTTTCGCAACTTGTGTCACCATATAAAATATTCCATGGACTCGACATGCCTCTCAGTATATAGCTTGGGGTGTCTACTTTCCAAAATGGGGTCATTTGGGGGGGTTTTGAACTGTTCTGGCATTTTATACACAACATTAGGAAGCTTACATCCACTCTTCTAACCACTTGAAGACAAAGCCCTTTTTGACACTTTTTGTTTACATGAAAACATATTTTTTTTTGCAAGAAGAGTATGTTGAACCCCCAAACATTATATATATTTTTAAAGCAAAGGCCCTACAGATTAAAATGGTGGATGTTGCATTTTTTTTTTCTACACAGTATTTGCGCAGCGATTTTTCAAACGCATTTTTTGGGGAAAAAATACACTTTTTTAATTTTAATGCACTAAAACACACTATATTGCCCAAATAAAAAAGATGATCTTAGGCCGAGTACATAGATACCAAATATGACATGCTTTAAAATTTCGCACAAACGCGCATTGGCGACAAACTACATACATTTTTAAAAGCCTTTAAAAGCCTTTACAGGTTACCCCGTTAGATTTACAGAGGAGGTCTACTGCTAAAATTACTGCCCTCGATCTGACCTTCGCGGTGATACCTCACATGCATGGTGCAATTGCTGTTTACATATGACGCCAGACCGACGCTTGTGTTCGCCATTGGGCAAGAGCAGGGCAGGACAGGGGTGCTTTTTTTTTTTTTTATTATTAATATTGCTTTAGGTAGTGACAGGTACTCTTTTTTTGAAAAAACTGGGGTCTTCTAGACCCTAGATCTTTCCTCTGTCCTCAAAGCATCTGACCACACCAAGATCGGTGTGATAAAATTCTTTCCCAATTTCCCAATGGCGCTTTTTATATCCGGGGGGGACATTCCCTCCCACTGCTTGTAAAAGCAGTCCAGAGGCTAATTAGCCACTAGGATTGCTTTTACATGAAAGTCGGCCGCTGGCTGAAAAGAATGATACCAAGATGATACCTAAACCCGCAGGCATCATTCTGGTATAAACATTCAAAGTCCAGCAACATACCAGTACGTTGCTGGTCCTTGTTGGACATGTATTGTAATCTTTTTTTTTCATGCAGCCAGTTGGCTGAACGAAAAAAGAGATTGATCGGTGGGTATGCCCACCATTAGAATACTGCCCTTCATCCACCCACTTCTAATGATGGGCATACATGCACCATTTATATATGCCGAAGCATGGGGGCATCCTCCCGCAAAAAAGTTATGCCGTGCACACATGGTCAGACTTTTCCACGGGCAAGCCTCCGTCGGAATTTCGACCGTATGTACGCAGCATTAGGAGCAAAATCGCTCCATCGCCCCTGCTGCCCCAATGCTTCGGCATATATGCTTTTTTTTTTTAACTGTGGTGGTGAAATCACCTCCTACAGCACTGGAGTCGCAGGGATCAGGCCTGTCTCTGCGAACGCTGCAGTTATGTGTGTTGTGTTTTGTAAGTGACAGTGATCGATCGATACTGCACTTGGGTGGCCTGGGCTGGACCGAGGGGCAAAACGCAGGTGCTAGCAGGTATCTGGGCTGATCCCGCTAACAGTGCGTTTTTGGGAACCCTAAACTGCTGGGGACGCTAGTATAGATCTGATCAGATCAGATATTGATCTGATCAGATACTATACCACTAAGGGGGGTGTATGCATCACGTGTGGGTGTTATCGTTACTGGCACTAACCTGACGCTGCCTGGGGTGTGACGCAGACCCTCTCTGACGCTAAAACCTAATTGATATCACCCGCCGGGCGATCAGGGGGTTAAACCTTTATTGGGTTATATATACGGCGGGTTCCCTGACACTATAAAAAGCAAACTAACTAACAAGCGTCACCCGTAACACTTATATGGTGATCACTGGTGAAAGGGTTAACTAGGGGCAATTAGGGGGTTAAAACCTTTATTAGATAATATATGGGGGTACCTGACGCTATAAAAACCTGCGGCGAACCTAAAAAAAATTACTGGCTACCGATCTGCATCACCGACGCTAAGACAGCGATCAGAAAAATGATCGCTTAGCGACAGTGGTGATAGGGGGTGAAAGGGTTACCTGGGGGGCGATCAAGGGGGTTAAACCTTTATTAGATAATTTATGGGGGTACCTGACGCTATAAAAACCTGCGGCGAACCTAAAAAAAATTACTGGCTACCGATCTGCATCACCGACACTAAGACAGCGATCAGAAAAACGATCGCTTAGCGACAGTGGTGATAGGGGGTGAAAGGGTTACCTGGGGGGCGATCAAGGGGGTTAAACCTTTATTAGATAATTTATGGGGGTACCTGACGCTATAAAAAACTGCGGCGAACCAAAAAAAATTACTGGCTACCGATCTGAATCACCGACGCTAAGACAGCGATCAGAAAAATGATCGCTTAGCGACAGTTGTGATAGGGGATGAAAGGGTTACCTGGGGGGCGATCAAGGGGGTTAAACCTTTATTAGATAATTTATGGGGGTACCTGACGCTATAAAAACCTGCGGCGAACCCAAAAAAATTACTGGCTACCGATCTGCATCACCGACGCTAAGACAGCGATCAGAAAAATTATCGCTTAGCGACAGTTGTGATAGGGGATGAAAGGGTTACCTGGGGGGCGATCAAGGGGGTTAAACCTTTATTAGATAATTTATGGGGGTACCCGATGCTATAAAAACCTGCGGCGAACCTAAAAAAAATAACTGGCTACCGATCTGCATCACCGAGGCTAAGACAGCGATCAGAAAAATGATCGCTTAGCGGCAGTGGTGATAGGGGGTGAAAGGGTTACCTGGGGGGCGATCAAGGGGGTTAAACCTTTATTAGATAATTTATGGGGGTACCCGACGCTATAAAAACCTGCGGCGAACCTAAAAAAATAACTGGCTACCGATCTGCATCACCGACGCTAAGACAGCGATCAGAAAAATGATCGCTTAGCGACTGCGGTGCTAGGGGGTGAAAGGGTTATCTGGGGGGCGATCAGGGGGTTAAACCTTTATTAGGGGGGTTAGGGGGCTACACTGGACCTAAAACTATTTTTAGTGACACTTTTACAGTCACAAATGTCACTGATTGCAGTGATCAGTAAATAAATGGTAACTGCAATCAGTGACACTGTGACTGGGGGCTGGGGGGGTGATCTGGGGGGGGCCTGGGGGGGCCATTTGTGTGCCTATGTGTCCTGGTGTCAGTGTAGTGTTAGTGCACTGACCTGTGTGTCTTCTCTTGTACAGCGCTCGGTATATGTGAGCGCCGCATGAGAGATGACATCACTTCCTTCCTGCTTCCTCTGCCTGTGTTTACATTACACAGCAGAGGGAGCATTTCCATTCGCCGGGAGCGATCGCGGGGGGTGGCCGGAATCGAATGGCCGCCCCCTCATCTCGGAACGCTCCCCAACGAATACCGACCGCTCACTGTATAGGAGGGGGGTCCGATCGGACCCCCCAACTGTACAAAGGCAAGCACGTACACTGTACGTGATTGTGCCTGTCGGTGCCATTCTGCCGACGTACCTATACAGTGAGCGGTCGTTAAGTGGTCAAAGGATTTTGGAAGGCTATCAAAAGGTACGCTCTCTAGTAGTTTGTGAATCGTGGCGTGAAACACAATTTAAAATCATTCATCGTGCCTATTACCCCTTCCACTTTGGCACTGCAGATCTTTTACAAGCATCATGTCCCTGGGGTGCTTCCCTCTGACCTACTTTATTTCATAGACTATGGGAATGCCCATCAGCTTCCATTTTTTTGGACCAAGTCCCCATCTATGTTGGACAAGTCCATTGGACCAATATCTCCAAGGACCTCATGCTATGCATTTTCAGTTGTGAATGAGTGACAGCTTTGTCACAACTCTCTAAAAAAACATAAGCCTACCTCAAGGGATCCATATTTGCTTTGTAGTGGCTCACAGTGCTCTCATGCAGGCCTGGATTCACCCCATGTCACCTCATATAAATGCAGTGAACCAGGCTCTGATGGCCCTTTTCAACCTTGAGAAATTAGACACCATCATCCAAAACTTTAAATCCACGGGACACCTTATCACCAGATTGAGTCGCTTTATGGAATATTCCTTCTCTTATGAAGAACTCATCTCTTACATGCAGCTCCCCCTTCCCACAGCCATCTCAGGGATCCCATGATCTGCATAGTATAAAATTGCAGCAAATAGTCTTATTTGTGCTATGGTTTAGTCTTAGCAGGCTAGGTTCTATACCTCAATCTTAACCACATTGCAACCACTCCTAAGGTCTTAATGGTAGAGTTTCCGACCATTTGGTATTTTTATTTTTGTGCATATCTACTATATGCTTTAAAGCGTTTCTATTTTATTTTATCTGTTGGTTTAATGCTACTCCCTAACTCACCTACTTTTGTATGTTTTCTTTGCCTTGGCCTGTAAAGGCATTGTTGTCTACTTCCACTGTCTTCTTAGGCTCTTTGTACTGTACATTAAACTTAACATATTCTTAACAAACAGTAACCACTCTTTAAAAGAAGCCATCCCTGACCTCTCTAGCTGTTTAATATTAAAAAAAAAAAAAAAAAAATCTCAAATATCCTTTAAAAATTACAACAAAGACTCTAAGACCTCATTCACATGGCCAAATCAGTTGTGGTGTGTTAAATATAAGAATATTCTCTCGATATTCTGTAAATTATATTGGTGAGAAAAGTTCCGAAATAGAGAGTCTGTTCAGTTCTTGTGTAAAAACGAAAAAAAAGGATTGAATAATAAAATAGCATAAGATTACAAGAACGATATTAAAATACAAGAATTAAAAATATCAATAATGTTGTTATATTCTTGAGATGAAGATTGTGTATATAATAAGATGTGTGTGTCTGTGTAAGAAGCTGATATCTTCCCCCATGTGTCTAAGTCTGCCTTTTGTTCAAAGCTTATACTCCACAATTCAACCCCCCTCCTTTCCTAAAGAGGGTTGGTTTGTCTTAAAGTATATCCGGGGGGGACATTCCCTCCCACTGCTTGTAAAAGCAGTCCAGAGGCTAATTAGCCACTAGGATTGCTTTTACATGAAAGTCGGCCGCTGGCTGAAAAGAATGATACCAAGATGATACCTAAACCCGCAGGCATCATTCTGGTATAAACATTCAAAGTCCAGCAACATACCAGTACGTTGCTGGTCCTTGTTGGACATGTATTGTAATCTTTTTTTTTCATGCAGCCAGTTGGCTGAACGAAAAAAGAGATTGATCGGTGGGTATGCCCACCATTAGAATACTGCCCTTCATCCACCCACTTCTAATGATGGGCATACATGCACCATTTATATATGCCGAAGCATGGGGGCATCCTCCCGCAAAAAAGTTATGCCGTGCACACATGGTCAGACTTTTCCACGGGCAAGCCTCCGTCGGAATTTCGACCGTATGTACGCAGCATTAGGAGCAAAATCGCTCCTCCGCCCCTGCTGCCCCAATGCTTCGGCATATATGCTTTTTTTTTTTAACTGTGGTGGTGAAATCACCTCCTACAGCACTGGAGTCGCAGGGATCAGGCCTGTCTCTGCGAACGCTGCAGTTATGTGTGTTGTGTTTTGTAAGTGACAGTGATCGATCGATACTGCACTTGGGTGGCCTGGGCTGGACCGAGGGGCAAAACGCAGGTGCTAGCAGGTATCTGGGCTGATCCCGCTAACAGTGCGTTTTTGGGAACCCTAAACTGCTGGGGACGCTAGTATAGATCTGATCAGATCAGATATTGATCTGATCAGATACTATACCACTAAGGGGGGTGTATGCATCACGTGTGGGTGTTATCGTTACTGGCACTAACCTGACGCTGCCTGGGGTGTGACGCAGACCCTCTCTGACGCTAAAACCTAATTGATATCACCCGCCGGGCGATCAGGGGGTTAAACCTTTATTGGGTTATATATACGGCGGGTTCCCTGACACTATAAAAAGCAAACTAACTAACAAGCGTCACCCGTAACACTTATATGGTGATCACTGGTGAAAGGGTTAACTAGGGGCAATTAGGGGGTTAAAACCTTTATTAGATAATATATGGGGGTACCTGACGCTATAAAAACCTGCAGCGAACCTAAAAAAAATTACTGGCTACCGATCTGCATCACCGACGCTAAGACAGCGATCAGAAAAATGATCGCTTAGCGACAGTGGTGATAGGGGGTGAAAGGGTTACCTGGGGGGTGATCAAGGGGGTTAAACCTTTATTAGATAATTTATGGGGGTACCTGACGCTATAAAAACCTGCGGCGAACCTAAAAAAAATTACTGGCTACCGATCTGCATCACCGACACTAAGACAGCGATCAGAAAAACGATCGCTTAGCGACAGTGGTGATAGGGGGTGAAAGGGTTACCTGGGGGGCGATCAAGGGGGTTAAACCTTTATTAGATAATTTATGGGGGTACCTGACGCTATAAAAAACTGCGGCGAACCAAAAAAAAATTACTGGCTACCGATCTGCATCACCGACGCTAAGACAGCGATCAGAAAAATGATCGCTTAGCGACAGTTGTGATAGGGGATGAAAGGGTTACCTGGGGGGCGATCAAGGGGGTTAAACCTTTATTAGATAATTTATGGGGGTACCTGACGCTATAAAAACCTGCGGCAAACCAAAAAAAATTACTGGCTACCGATCTGCATCACCGATGCTAAGACAGCGATCAGAAAAATTATCGCTTAGCGACAGTTGTGATAGGGGATGAAAGGGTTACCTGGGGGGCGATCAAGGGGGTTAAACCTTTATTAGATAATTTATGGGGGTACCCGACGCTATAAAAACCTGCGGCGAACCTAAAAAAAATAACTGGCTACCGATCTGCATCACCGACGCTAAGACAGCGATCAGAAAAATGATCGCTTAGCGGCAGTGGTGATAGGGGGTGAAAGGGTTACCTGGGGGGCGATCAAGGGGGTTAAACCTTTATTAGATAATTTATGGGGGTACCTGACGCTATAAAAACCTGCGGCGAACCTAAAAAAATAACTGGCTACCGATCTGCATCACCGACGCTAAGACAGCGATCAGAAAAATGATCGCTTAGCGACGGCAGTGCTAGGGGGTGAAAGGGTTATCTGGGGGGCGATCAGGGGGTTAAACCTTTATTAGGGGGGGTTAGGGGGCTACACTGGACCTAAAACTATTTTTAGTGACACTTTTACAGTCACAAATGTCACTGATTGCAGTGATCAGTAAATAAATGGTCACTGCAATCAGTGACACTGTGACTGGGGGCTGGGGGGTGATCTGGGGGGGCCTGGGGGGGGCGATTTGTGTGCCTATGTGTCCTGGTGTCAGTGTAGTGTTAGTGCACTGACCTGTGTGTCTTCTCTTGTACAGCGCTCGGTATATGTGAGCGCCGCATGAGAGATGACATCACTTCCTTCCTGCTTCCTCTGCCTGTGTTTACATTACACAGCAGAGGGAGCATTTCCATTCGCCGGGAGCGATCGCGGAGGGTGGCCGGAATCGAATGGCCGCCCCCTCATCTCGGAACGCTCCCCAACGAATACCGACCGCTCACTGTATAGGAGGGGGGTCCGATCGGACCCCCCAACTGTACAAAGGCAAGCACGTACACTGTACGTGATTGTGCCTGTCGGTGCCATTCTGCCGACGTACATATACAGTGAGCGGTCGTTAAGTGGTCAAAGGATTTTGGAAGGCTATCAAAAGGTACGCTCTCTAGTAGTTTGTGAATCGTGGCGTGAAACACAATTTAAAATCATTCATCGTGCCTATTACCCCTTCCACTTTGGCACTGCAGATCTTTTACAAGCATCATGTCCCTGGGGTGCTTCCCTCTGACCTACTTTATTTCATAGACTATGGGAATGCCCATCAGCTTCCATTTTTTTGGACCAAGTCCCCATCTATGTTGGACAAGTCCATTGGACCAATATCTCCAAGGACCTCATGCTATGCATTTTCAGTTGTGAATGAGTGACAGCTTTGTCACAACTCTCTAAAAAAACATAAGCCTACCTCAAGGGATCCATATTTGCTTTGTAGTGGCTCACAGTGCTCTCATGCAGACCTGGATTCACCCCATGTCACCTCATATAAATGCAGTGAACCAGGCTCTGATGGCCCTTTTCAACCTTGAGAAATTAGACACCATCATCCAAAACTTTAAATCCACGGGACACCTTATCACCAGATTGAGTCGCTTTATGGAATATTCCTTCTCTTATGAAGAACTCATCTCTTATATGCAGCTCCCCCTTCCCACAGCCATCTCAGGGATCCCATGATCTGCATAGTATAAAATTGCAGCAAATAGTCTTATTTGTGCTATGGTTTAGTCTTAGCAGGCTAGGTTCTATACCTCAATCTTAACCACATTGCAACCACTCCTAAGGTCTTAATGGTAGAGTTTCCGACCATTTGGTATTTTTATTTTTGTGCATATCTACTATATGCTTTAAAGCGTTTCTATTTTATTTTATCTGTTGGTTTAATGCTACTCCCTAACTCACCTACTTTTGTATGTTTTCTTTGCCTTGGCCTGTAAAGGCATTGTTGTCTACTTCCACTGTCTTCTTAGGCTCTTTGTACTGTACATTAAACTTAACATATTCTTAACAAACAGTAACCACTCTTTAAAAGAAGCCATCCCTGACCTCTCTAGCTGTTTAATATTAAAAAAAAAAAAAATCTCAAATATCCTTTAAAAATTACAACAAAGACTCTAAGACCTCATTCACATGGCCAAATCAGTTGTGGTGTGTTAAATATAAGAATATTCTCTCGATATTCTGTAAATTATATTGGTGAGAAAAGTTCCGAAATAGAGAGTCTGTTCAGTTCTTGTGTAAAAACGAAAAAAAAGGATTGAATAATAAAATAGCATAAGATTACAAGAACGATATTAAAATACAAGAATTAAAAATATCAATAATGTTGTTATATTCTTGAGATGAAGATTGTGTATATAATAAGATGTGTGTGTCTGTGTAAGAAGCTGATATCTTCCCCCATGTGTCTAAGTCTGCCTTTTGTTCAAAGCTTATACTCCACAATTCAACCCCCCTCCTTTCCTAAAGAGGGTTGGTTTGTCTTAAAGTATATCCGGGGGGGACATTCCCTCCCACTGCTTGTAAAAGCAGTCCAGAGGCTAATTAGCCACTAGGATTGCTTTTACATGAAAGTCGGCCGCTGGCTGAAAAGAATGATACCAAGATGATACCTAAACCCGCAGGCATCATTCTGGTATAAACATTCAAAGTCCAGCAACATACCAGTACGTTGCTGGTCCTTGTTGGACATGTATTGTAATCTTTTTTTTTCATGCAGCCAGTTGGCTGAACGAAAAAAGAGATTGATCGGTGGGTATGCCCACCATTAGAATACTGCCCTTCATCCACCCACTTCTAATGATGGGCATACATGCACCATTTATATATGCCGAAGCATGGGGGCATCCTCCCGCAAAAAAGTTATGCCGTGCACACATGGTCAGACTTTTCCACGGGCAAGCCTCCGTCGGAATTTCGACCGTATGTACGTAGCATTAGGAGCAAAATCGCTCCTCCGCCCCTGCTGCCCCAATGCTTCGGCATATATGCTTTTTTTTTTTAACTGTGGTGGTGAAATCACCTCCTACAGCACTGGAGTCGCAGGGATCAGGCCTGTCTCTGCGAACGCTGCAGTTATGTGTGTTGTGTTTTGTAAGTGACAGTGATCGATCGATACTGCACTTGGGTGGCCTGGGCTGGACCGAGGGGCAAAACGCAGGTGCTAGCAGGTATCTGGGCTGATCCCGCTAACAGTGCGTTTTTGGGAACCCTAAACTGCTGGGGACGCTAGTATAGATCTGATCAGATCAGATATTGATCTGATCAGATACTATACCACTAAGGGGGGTGTATGCATCACGTGTGGGTGTTATCGTTACTGGCACTAACCTGACGCTGCCTGGGGTGTGACGCAGACCCTCTCTGACGCTAAAACCTAATTGATATCACCCGCCGGGCGATCAGGGGGTTAAACCTTTATTGGGTTATATATACGGCGGGTTCCCTGACACTATAAAAAGCAAACTAACTAACAAGCGTCACCCGTAACACTTATATGGTGATCACTGGTGAAAGGGTTAACTAGGGGCAATTAGGGGGTTAAAACCTTTATTAGATAATATATGGGGGTACCTGACGCTATAAAAACCTGCGGCGAACCTAAAAAAAATTACTGGCTACCGATCTGCATCACCGACGCTAAGACAGCGATCAGAAAAATGATCGCTTAGCGACAGTGGTGATAGGGGGTGAAAGGGTTACCTGGGGGGCGATCAAGGGGGTTAAACCTTTATTAGATAATTTATGGGGGTACCTGACGCTATAAAAACCTGCGGCGAACCTAAAAAAAATTACTGGCTACCGATCTGCATCACCGACACTAAGACAGCGATCAGAAAAACGATCGCTTAGCGACAGTGGTGATAGGGGGTGAAAGGGTTACCTGGGGGGCGATCAAGGGGGTTAAACCTTTATTAGATAATTTATGGGGGTACCTGACGCTATAAAAAACTGCGGCGAACCAAAAAAAAATTACTGGCTACCGATCTGCATCACCGACGCTAAGACAGCGATCAGAAAAATGATCGCTTAGCGACAGTTGTGATAGGGGATGAAAGGGTTACCTGGGGGGCGATCAAGGGGGTTAAACCTTTATTAGATAATTTATGGGGGTACCTGACGCTATAAAAACCTGCGGCGAACCAAAAAAAATTACTGGCTACCGATCTGCATCACCGACGCTAAGACAGCGATCAGAAAAATTATCGCTTAGCGACAGTTGTGATAGGGGATGAAAGGGTTACCTGGGGGGCGATCAAGGGGGTTAAACCTTTATTAGATCATTTATGGGGGTACCCGACGCTATAAAAACCTGCGGCGAACCTAAAAAAAATAACTGGCTACCGATCTGCATCACCGACGCTAAGACAGCGATCAGAAAAATGATCGCTTAGCGGCAGTGGTGATAGGGGGTGAAAGGGTTACCTGGGGGGTGATCAAGGGGGTTAAACCTTTATTAGATAATTTATGGGGGTACCTGACGCTATAAAAACCTGCGGCGAACCTAAAAAAATAACTGGCTACCGATCTGCATCACCGACGCTAAGACAGCGATCAGAAAAATGATCGCTTAGCGACGGCGGTGCTAGGGGGTGAAAGGGTTATCTGGGGGGTGATCAGGGGGTTAAACCTTTATTAGGGGGGGTTAGGTGGCTACACTGGACCTAAAACTATTTTTAGTGACACTTTTACAGTCACAAATGTCACTGATTGCAGTGATCAGTAAATAAATGGTCACTGCAATCAGTGACACTGTGACTGGGGGCTGGGGGGTGATCTGGGGGGGCCTGGGGGGGGGCGATTTGTGTGCCTATGTGTCCTGGTGTCAGTGTAGTGTTAGTGCACTGACCTGTGTGTCTTCTCTTGTACAGCGCTCGGTATATGTGAGCGCCGCATGAGAGATGACATCACTTCCTTCCTGCTTCCTCTGCCTGTGTTTACATTACACAGCAGAGGGAGCATTTCCATTCGCCGGGAGCGATCGCGGGGGGTGGCCGGAATCGAATGGCCGCCCCCTCATCTCGGAACGCTCCCCAACGAATACCGACCGCTCACTGTATAGGAGGGGGGTCCGATCGGACCCCCCAACTGTACAAAGGCAAGCACGTACACTGTACGTGATTGTGCCTGTCGGTGCCATTCTGCCGACGTACATATACAGTGAGCGGTCGTTAAGTGGTCAAAGGATTTTGGAAGGCTATCAAAAGGTACGCTCTCTAGTAGTTTGTGAATCGTGGCGTGAAACACAATTTAAAATCATTCATCGTGCCTATTACCCCTTCCACTTTGGCACTGCAGATCTTTTACAAGCATCATGTCCCTGGGGTGCTTCCCTCTGACCTACTTTATTTCATAGACTATGGGAATGCCCATCAGCTTCCATTTTTTTGGACCAAGTCCCCATCTATGTTGGACAAGTCCATTGGACCAATATCTCCAAGGACCTCATGCTATGCATTTTCAGTTGTGAATGAGTGACAGCTTTGTCACAACTCTCTAAAAAAACATAAGCCTACCTCAAGGGATCCATATTTGCTTTGTAGTGGCTCACAGTGCTCTCATGCAGGCCTGGATTCACCCCATGTCACCTCATATAAATGCAGTGAACCAGGCTCTGATGGCCCTTTTCAACCTTGAGAAATTAGACACCATCATCCAAAACTTTAAATCCACGGGACACCTTATCACCAGATTGAGTCGCTTTATGGAATATTCCTTCTCTTATGAAGAACTCATCTCTTATATGCAGCTCCCCCTTCCCACAGCCATCTCAGGGATCCCATGATCTGCATAGTATAAAATTGCAGCAAATAGTCTTATTTGTGCTATGGTTTAGTCTTAGCAGGCTAGGTTCTATACCTCAATCTTAACCACATTGCAACCACTCCTAAGGTCTTAATGGTAGAGTTTCCGACCATTTGGTATTTTTATTTTTGTGCATATCTACTATATGCTTTAAAGCGTTTCTATTTTATTTTATCTGTTGGTTTAATGCTACTCCCTAACTCACCTACTTTTGTATGTTTTCTTTGCCTTGGCCTGTAAAGGCATTGTTGTCTACTTCCACTGTCTTCTTAGGCTCTTTGTACTGTACATTAAACTTAACATATTCTTAACAAACAGTAACCACTCTTTAAAAGAAGCCATCCCTGACCTCTCTAGCTGTTTAATATTAAAAAAAAAAAAAAAAAAATCTCAAATATCCTTTAAAAATTACAACAAAGACTCTAAGACCTCATTCACATGGCCAAATCAGTTGTGGTGTGTTAAATATAAGAATATTCTCTCGATATTCTGTAAATTATATTGGTGAGAAAAGTTCCGAAATAGAGAGTCTGTTCAGTTCTTGTGTAAAAACGAAAAAAAATGGATTGAATAATAAAATGGCATAAGATTACAAGAATGATATTAAAATACAAGAATTAAAAATATCAATAATGTTGTTATATTCTTGAGATGAAGATTGTGTATATAATAAGATGTGTGTGTCTGTGTAAGAAGCTGATATCTTCCCCCATGTGTCTAAGTCTGCCTTTTGTTCAAAGCTTATACTCCACAATTCAACCCCCCTCCTTTCCTAAAGAGGGTTGGTTTGTCTTAAAGTTCCACAAACTTTAATGACCAATGAATTTCTAACTTTCAGTCTAATGCCCCCTACCTGAGCAGATGCTGAAATTCAATACCATCTCTATTCACAGCATTCCATAAGAACCTGGAGGATGGGCAAGAATCATGACTAAAACCATTAACTTATACAATATAACTTTATCTATCATCTAAATTAAATAATATTACATAAATAAATATGTATCTATTCCTTAAAAAAACTCTTGTTCTTATAAATATCCTAAACAAGAAATATTAGAATATAAAGAATTTGTATTCTTAAATCAAACATACTCAATCTCTTTAAAAAATATGAAACCTTATCTCATTTGTGATGGGGGAAGGTGAGAACTAGCTCAAGCCCAATTACTACCATATGCCAAAGAAATGCTTATGCTAATGAAACCTTATTATATATAGCTCTTCACGGAGACTGTAAAAACTATTTGTTTACTTTTCCAAATCTAGAAGAGATAAATATATACAACTCAATCATTCTATAAAGACCTAACCCATTCAAACATATGTTAATAATGTTAATTGGTAAATATTAGATATTCGATTAAGGAAGGCTTCTAACATGGTGCAACTGGTATCTTGTGGGAAACTGTGGATGAGCTCCAGTTGTGTGAGGACAGCTGCAGTCGAGAAGCCTGTAGAAAGCAGTTTGACAGCCAACACAGTTGAAAGTGATGGCAAAGGGAGTGAATATAGTATGGAATTTTTTTTAAAAACTGCGCTGAAAAATAAAAAAGTAAAGCCCCATACACACTATCAGATTTTCTGCTGGTTTTTGTCATCAGATTTACCAAAACCATGTAGTAGAAGGGCTTGCCTGATTGCATACAAATTGAAACTCTTAAGGTTTGACCTCATATTACATGGTTTTGGTAAATCTGATGAAAAAAATCAGCAGAAAATCTGATAGTGTGTATGGGGCTTAAGAGAACCGGACATCTTGGGCTAATATCACAGTTGCTAGTTGGGAGCTGCGATTTCTATATAAACAACAATACAAAAAACATATCTGGAAAAGGAGAAAAATTGCGCTGACCCATGAATACAAGCTTAATAATTGGTCATGTGAAACCATAAAATTAAATTTAAATGAATAAATAAACCCTAATGATGTGACTCAAATGGTGCAAACATTTTGTTCCCCTTTGGAACACACTGACTGTGAACCACACTACAAGGAATACATTTGATAAATGCAACAATAAAAAATCAAAATGCATATAGTCCATATATAAATGTGCAAATAATGTCCATATTACAGCACCAGTGCTCTGTGAAAAAATGTACTCCACAAGTGAAAGGTTGCATCCAAAGAAATGTGAAGTTCCACCACCAATCAGCAGGAATTCCTCCTTACCGGCTAGTCACGATCCCCCATGACAGAGGATCAATGAATGCATGAAAACAGGCAGGTCTTCCCACAGACCAGTAACCACATATAAGTTTCTTGAAGAAACAGCTTCCGACAGTGTCAGCAGATGCATATGATATGGAAGAGATAATATACACTCCACATTGTTTTATTTAAATAAAAGAATGCACTTACAATTATGCAGTTCTTAATAGCCTTTACGTCTGGTGTGCCGGCCGGTGCACATACATATGTAGCGGGCATGCACTTTCCCTGTGTATTTAAAACTGGCAAAGACACCAGTAATGTGCAGTTCCCTGCAGCTCAGCGGGTGGCGCTGTCACCTTGGGCTGGGGTTGAACCATTGCTGAGTGCCGTACCCCTTTTTGTCCTCCCTCGGCAGTGGTATGGTGGGGCGGGGAAGCCACCGTGCCTGCTGGGAGAGGGTATAAAGGGCGCGGTCATCTTTGTCATGGGGTCGAGTCCCAGGCACCTTTAGCCTGAGGGTGGTGGTTTGTGTCGGTCCTCTAGGCGGCCCAGGCCTGGAGGACGTTCGGAGGTCGTGTTCCATCCCAGGCACCTTTGGCCTGGGGTGAGGTACTCGGATGGAGGTCTGGAGCTCAGTGCCCACCACTGAGTTCCGCGAGGGAAGGAGATCCTAGGGGACCCCGGGAGTGGGTACCCGAATCCAGAGGCGTAATGGACCGGGAGGAGGTACTTGCTTGAAGACCTGGTGCAGCATATCACCAGTGACGGGTGAGCCTCCACCAGAGACCGCCTGGAAGGATATTTCCCCTCGATTGGAGACCGCAACCCACTTTCAGGAAGGAAAGCGGAGAGTTCATTGTGTCTGGGCCTACTCGTATCCACACCCCTCTGTCTGTTCTACTCGTTGAGGGAGTCCAACTGTTTGTTCATTACTCTGTTATCGGAAGAATAAAGGAGTGTTGGACTTTATTGGTGTGGGGCTCATTTTCTGGCAGACATTGTTCAAGAAAACCACCAGGAGGAGGCTCCAGATGCAGAACACCGACCCGAAGGTAATAGAGGATTGTCTCTCACTGCACATACATCTGCAGGGGAACTTGGCGTGGTGACCTTGCACTCTCTCCTCAGAGGTACCCCTAGACAAGAGCAAGAGAACAGTTGAGAGGAGAGAGAGGGGGCCGCTACACATATATGGACTATATGATTTTTGATTTTTTATTGTTGCATTTATCAAATTTATTCCTTGTAGTGTGGTTCACAGTCAGTGTGTTCCAAAGGGGAACACAATGTTTGCACCATTTGAGTCACATCATTAGGGTTTATTTATTCATTTAAATTTAATTTTATGGTTTCACATGACCAATTATTAATGGGTCAGCGCGATTTTTCTCCTTTTCCACAGGAAGTGAATACCTGAAGTTAGGAACAGATGATTGTCTCTGGACACAAGTTGCAGGGGATGCCACTATTTCTAAACACTGGTGGGCAGCTGCAAACAGTCAACATGTCATTGCTTTGTACGTACATGTTTCTCAGACGTAGTTGTCTGACAGCACGTACTCCAATACACAGTTTTCCACAAAATGCTTGCTTCACCACAAACAGTTTGGCTGTGTAAATGAGGCCTAAGGTAGATTTCAGTCAGTTTCTAACTTTCTAGCTTAGAAACACTTGCTGGCTGTTTACATTAAAGGTTGACAGGCTGTCAAGATCTGTTCATGTTCGTATGCATGGGGTATATTGCACTTTACCATGTTTTGCTCACCACAATGAAAATTTTAGTAGACTTGTAGCATCTTTTCACACAGCACATCACAACACCCATTTGGTTTACACCTATGCTTTGTGATTCCCTTGACTACTACAGTGCACCACACCTGATTTCATGCATTACTGCATACATTTACCACATATTATCACAACGGAACATCTAAATCAACTCTAAAGTATTTAAAAAAAGAATTGGGGATATAATATACAAATGTTGCATATGAAAAATTTTCAGATTTTTATGCTTGTGTCGCCATTGGGTAGACTTTTCCTTACTTCTTACTCACAGATGTAATTGGAAGTACGGGGAAATTTCCAAAAGGAAGAGAAAATCCACATTTGTCAATTGTCCCTGGAATGAAAGCCTCCAATGGAAGATTTCCCCCTTACTCTTTTTTCTATGACAAGGGTTGAGACTGTCTAAAGCTGTGACACCTGATACTTTCATTGACTCACCTGCCTACCCATAAGCCCAACCCTGACTCTGTGCTTTTGCTGTATTAGTAAGGTAATTTCTATACTCCGGACAACCTGAAATGCTCAGTTTGGGAAACTATTTGATTTAAAGACTATGGCCCCTTTCACACATGCAGACCGTATGTCCGCTTTTTCATCCATCCGTTTACGGATGAAAAAGGGACATACATGTATCCCTATGAGATAGCGGGTGTCAGCGGATGAACATCCGCTCACACCAGATCTCATCCGTGTCCGGAATGCTTAGATTCTGCAGACGGCTTCTGCAGAGCGGATCAGGTGAACACGGACAGACAGTCCGTGTTCATCCGACCACCCTGTCATCCGCCAGCTCAGCTGGGATAAACGGAGCAATCCCCGCTGAGCAAGCGGATATGAAAGGAACGGATCCTTACGGGATCCGCATGTCTGAAAGGACCCTATGTGGGGATTTACTAAAACTGGTGCACACAGAATCTGGTGCAGCTGTGCATAGTAACCAATCAGCTTCTAGGTTTCATTGTCAAAACTTGATTGAACATGTTGTGGAGATTTTTATGGAGATGTATTTAATATGTATTGTCATAGTGTCACCCAGTGTTAGTACTTCCGCAACCCAATCTAAAAGAGCTGATTGGGGTAGTCTGAGGCTGGTTGAATCCCGTCTGATAGGGGAAAATGTCTTGAGGTTGGAGTGTGATGTTTGCAGGGGGCGGATATGTCCACCAACGGGGGCCCTCTGTGCATTAGCATGGACGATCGTTAAGGAGGGGATATGCTCGCTCTGCAATGACATCATTGGTTATAGGCGGATGGGCGCTCTTGTCTCTGCTATGTCTGATCAACATTGGTTGGAATTCGTAGCGTGCGTCTGCAGATAGCCTCCCTCCCCCATTCAATAATAGTATAATCTTAATATGCGTTATTCTATGGAATAGCGCAGAATAAGAATTCCTATCAACGGTAACTTTAGCCATCCTACGTTTATTGTATTCATGTATGACATCTCCTGTTGGAAGGAATTAGTATTGTCATTTTCCTGTGAGGAGGGAACATCCTGTGAGGTTCCCGTCCATGGGGGAGGGGATTGGTTGCTGCAGCCAATCACCTCCTGTGTGAGATCTTTTGAGTTTAATAAAAGCCTATGATTAGGCGTCGGCTGAACAGTCTTTGCTGGAATGGCCTGATAAGAAGATAAGCTTTTGTGGTGCTGCCTTTCTTGGATGAATGATGGGACGAATGAACGGTGAGTGGATCTTTAGCAAACTTAAAGATAGCATTACTTCAAAAAGATGAAAACTGATGTGTGCTTAGATAGCACAGGAATTATAGGCCGTGTGCTCTGTAAACAGCAGCCTGAAATTCCACAACAAACATGATGAATTTGTTGCTTACATGCACAGCTGCACAAGATTCTGTGTGCACCAGTTTTAGTAAATACCCCCCTATGTAAACAGTTTTCATCATTTTGCACCGTGCACAATGTCTATATCAAGAACCTGAACAATTATTAACGATTTGACTAATCAATGCTTATACAAAACCATTAGGCACAATCCCCTGCCATACAGTATTGTACTTTTCATAAAATTTACTTTAAAATAATTTTTTTGTAGTTTATTACATGAAGTGCAAAGCATCAGGAATGCTGTCTAAGCTCTGTGCAGTAAGACAAATGAATGTGTGTTTAAATGGACAGCCATTATTTTGTACTTGTATTTTCATTCTTGCAGCTGGGCTAAATAAAAGACGCTTGTTAAGCATAATTTTTCAAGTACCATCTCCAGACAGGAATGCTGTCTTAGACCATGTGGAGTTTTCCCATAGTAAGATAAGAAAACATATGCCGGGCAATAAAAACAACTGTGATTCATCATGCAAATTACAAAGCGCAATTTGTTATATTTGATAAAAAATGTAATTCAGGGTATGTCTTTGGGAATTCACAAACACTTTCATAAAAGTTGGTTTACTTATTTTGAATATTGTGTTAAATGTAACAGAAAAGAATTTGTGTTGTCCTTAGCAACCAATAACTATATTCCGTTCATACCTGTACTGGCAACATTTAAATGGCATAAACAATTGTTATAGATAGACATTTCTCTCAGACACAAAGGGGCTTATTTAGTAAAGAATTGGAAGCTGTGTTAACTTCAACCATCGAACCATTGTAAAAAAATAATAATAATAGTTTCCTCTACACATGTATTTCAAGTGAACATACCTTCACCTCACCTACTAAGCCAAGTGAAATTTCACTTTGTTTTTAACCCCCTTAGCGGTATTCCCGAGTCAGGCTCGGGGTGAGTTTTTTCATACCAAGAGCGGTAACCCCCGAGCCAGACTCGGGCTGAATCGCAGTATCCAGGGAGAGTTACTTACCTTGTTCCCTGGATCCTGTGATGTCTCCCCGCAGTGTGTGCGAGCCGTGTCTCGCTTTATTCACACTGCCGAGTGCCGAGCTCCGTTCCCTGCGACGTTGCGGCGCACGGGGGTGGAGTTCGGCGCCAAATTCAAAAAGTGAAACACACAGTATAGTTGCAGTATACTGTAATCTTACTGATTAAAGTACTCAATCAAATAATTACACATCCCATTTGTCCCTAGTGGTCTGTCCAGTGTCCTGCATGCAGTTTTATATTATAAATCTGCCTGGAAATTGGAGATTGTCCATAGCAACCAAAAAGTGTCCCTTTATGTCAAAAGTGGTTTTAGACCAGCTAGAAAACAGCGATAATAAATTTGAATCACTCGCAGAATTGAGAGATAGCGATTTGTGGGGAAATTCGTCATCAAACACTAAATCTAATGACAGCGACAATTCTGCAACTGAGCAAATTTCAGTGTTTTTGATTTGATTACATTATTGAATAATTTTTATTATAATTACATTACTATATGTTATAATTATTTATAGTTATTTATTATATTATAATTCATGATTTTGTGTTTCAAACCTTATTATACCCGGGATGTCTACTAGACTCTTGTTTGGTCAGGTTTAACCCTTTCCCGCCGAGCGGACGCAGATATGCGTCCTCGGCTTTCGGAGGTTATACCGGGATGATGCCTGCAGCCGCAGGCATCATCCCGGTATAATTTTTTAGAGCCGGCGATTGGCTTTCCAGGGATAACAACCGATGCGGCTAAAAGACCGATCCACGATACGCCACCTCTGGCGCCTAGAGAGAGACTGAAACAAAGCCGCAAATGGCTTTGATTCAGTCTCTTCACTGTAACCAGGGAAGCGACATCATGACGTCACGTCCGGGTTACTCGGCTGCCAATGGCGCCGGATTTAAAAAAATACACAGTATTCAGAATCGCTGTTTTCAGCGATCTGAATACTTTGAAGTGCAAAGGAGGGATTGGGGGTCTTTTAGACCCCCGATCCCTCCTTAAAGAGTACCTGTCATCACTTATTACTGTCACAAGGGATGTTTACATTCCTTGTGACAGCAATAAAAGTGATCAATTTTTTTTTTTAAAACACTATTTTTTATTATAAAAAATAAATAAAATAAATAATAATAAAAAAAAAAAAATGTAAGCGCCCCTGTCCCCGCGAGCTCGTGCAGCAAGGAAAACACATACGGAAGTCGCTCTGCATATGTAAACGGTGTTCAAATCACACATGTGAGGTATCACCGCGATTGTCAGAGCGAGAGCAATAATCCTAGCTGTAGATCTCCTCTGTAACTCTAACCTGGTAACCGTAAAAAAATTTTTAAAGCTTCGCCTATGGAGATTTTTAGGTACCGTAGTTTGTCGCCATTCCATGGGTGCATGCAATTATAAAGCATGACATGTTTGGTATCTATTTACTCAGCGTAACATCATCTTTCACATTATACAAAGAAATTGGGCTAACTTTACTTTTAATTTTTTTTTAAATTCATGAAAGTTAATTTTTCCAAAAAGTTGCATTTAAAACACCGCTGCACAAATACTGTGTGACATAAAATATTGCAACAATCGCCATTTTATTCTCTAGATTCTCTGCTAAAAAATATATATAATGTTTGGGGTTTCTATAAATGTTCTAGCAAAAAATACGCATTTTAACGTGTAAACACCAAATGTCAGAAATGGGCTTAGTCATGAAAGGGTTTTAAGTAAGTAATTACTAAGAATTGCAGGCCTACCATACATAACACCAAATTTCCATGCAAAATAATTGTACCGCTTTTGGTACAAAATTTCAGACAGAATCATACCGCCAGGGAGGTTAAAGGATTCTATGATCACAGTATACACTTTCTTTTTATAACATTGGCATTGTACAACTTAATAGCAATACAAACAATTGTTATTTTTGACTGTCCAATATAAGCTTATTTTTTTGATTTTATTCTGTGTGATCTTTGCTTTTATTTTTTTTATATTCTTTATTGTATCACAATTTGTCATACACAAGAAAACAAAACAAAACAAAACATTTTCCCCACTCCATAGGGATACACATTGACAAATTGTATTTCCTAACCTTTACCTACCCTTACCCTCATGGCCCCACCCCCCCTTCTTTTTCTCTTTCACCTCTCTTTTCTTTATTTCCCCAGAAAAGAAAAGAGGAAAAGAAGGGCAAATATCAATCGCCTTATTATTACATTTACAATTCATCAAGTTTATATATATTTACACTTTTTCTCTTCCCCCCTCATGTTTTAATACATTTTAAGTCATCTTAACAATCCCTGGTAGTTATACCTATGCATTTAAATCTAATTACATAAATTTCTTATTGTTTTCCTCATTACCCTGTGCTACTAACCAGTGGGGGTATAAATTGGTGGGCTGTCCATCTTTCCCCTTTATCCCCTGTTTTCCCTTTCCTTCCCCTTCCCTCTCTCTCACAGAGGTAGGGGAGGGACCTAACCTACCCATCTCCCCAAAATAAAAATAAAAAAACCCAGAAGAGTCAAAATCTATCTTTCGCACTGCACATGGTACACTTCCCTTTCTGGCTATCTATCTATATATATGACTCCCTTTAAGTATTCCTCATCCTTCTAATGTCCCTTCCAATAGTCTCTTCCCATCCTCCGAATTCCTAAATAAGTTCCAGCTCCTCCACAATTGGTCGTATTGGTCTCTCTTGTTCTTAGCTGTAAGGACTAAATCTTCCATGGCCTCTATCTCTCTCACCCTGTTAAACCATTCTAAGATCGATGGAGATCTGGTATCTCTCCAATGCTGGGGAATCCCTGCTTTAGCTGCGTTAACCATGTGGCACAATACTGATTTCTTATAAGTCTGAACCGGAATCTGCGAGCAATTGAGGAGAAAGAATGCAGGGTCATCAGGTACCTGAAAATCAGTAAATTTTTGTATAACTCTTTGGATCTCAACCCAGTATTGTCTTATTTTTTTACAGGTCCAAAATATATGTAACAATATCCCGCATTCTTCCCTACATCTCCAACACATATCCAAATTTTCTATTGAAAATTTCTGAAGTCGTACTGGGGTATAATACCACTGCACCAAAAGTTTGTAGTTAGATTTCTGAGTCCGCGTACAGACTGAGGAATTTAGGGTCAGGTAAACGATCTGTTTACGTTGAAGTGGGGTAAAAATCCTATCTAGGTCCTTCTTCCATTTACTAAAGCAGGGCATCTCAAAATCGTCTGAGGGTTTGTTTAATAATCCGTACATTTTAGAGATCCCCCATGACAATGGTTCTTTCTCATCACAGTATGACTCAAAAGTCGTTAATTGTCGTTGAAAATTTATAGACGGTCCCAAGGATCTCATAAAATGGCTTATTTGAAGGGCTTGCCAAAAGTTGGTTTCAAATGGCCCCCCTACTTGCATCAATGATTTAATGGTTGGCCATGCTTCAGACTTAAGAAAGTGTGATACCTGGTATAATCCTTTATCTTTTAGGTTTTCAAATGCTCCTGCTTCCATTCCTGGGCTAAAGCTTGGGTTCTCCAGAATGGGACACAGGGGTGACTGTCTTGATGAAAATTTCATATTTTGGCAAATCCTTGCTGTGATTCATAAAGTTGTGCCGATTATAGGATGTTTCTTAAGAGAAGCCAGCAGGACTGTATAACACCATGGGGCTCTACACAGATGTACGGGACTCAATTGCTGTTCCATGTCAATCCATCTTTTAAAATCGGTATATCTACACCAGTCTACCAGTCTCGACAAATGCACTGCTTGATAGTACTTAGTTATGTCAGGGACTGCCATCCCACCAAAGCACTTGGGTAAAGTCAACAGATCTCGTTTGATCCTAGGTCGTTTCCCTGCCCATATAAATTTCATAAAGAGAGTACGTATCTGGCGCAGGAAAGTCGCAGGGATCCTAATTGGCAATGCTTGAAGCAAGTACAAATTTTTCGGGAGAATTGTCATTTTAATTCTGTTAATACGGCCAAACCACGAGTGTAGACCATGTTGCCATTTATCAAGAAGTGATCGTATTAAATTGTATACTGGTGGAAAATTTATCTTTAAAGTATCTTTTTCATTTGATGGTATATTTGTACCCAAGTACTTAAGTGCTGTTCCCCATTTAAAACCAAAATTTGTTTGTATAGTGTTACGTAATAAAGGCGTTATTGCCATACTCATGGCTTCAAATTTGGTATGGTTTATTTTTAGGTTGGATAGAGTACCATATTTCTCAATCTCTCCCACCAAATGTGGATGTGACATGGAGAACAGCCAATCGTCCGCATATGCCGAGACCTTGTGGGTGCCCTCTCCCACCCGCACTCCCCGTATGTCTAAATTTTGACGAATTCTATTCAGTAGGGGTTCTAATGACAAAGCGAAGAGTAAAGGTGAAAGAGGGCACCCCTGGTGAGTACCATTTGAGATGTTAAAAGGTTTTAAGAAGACATCATTTACTTTTACTGCCGCCTGTGGGATCGTATAGACACCTGTAATCCAGCTGATCATACGCTCCCCTAGGCCCACCTGTTTCAGTACCTCAAATAGAAACTGCCAGTTAACTCTATCGAATGATTTCTCAGCATCGGCATTCAAAAACACACAAGGTGTGTTTGTCTCATTGGCATGAAAAACCAAATTAAGGACCTTTGTTGAATTGTCTCTCCCCTCTCTTGTAGGAATGAAACCTACTTGGTCTAAGTTGATTATATGTGAGAGCTAAGGTTGGAGTCGGGCAGCCAGTATTTTAGTGAAAAGTTTTAAGTCCATATTAAGTAATGAAATGGGTCCGTAACTTCCACATTCCGCCGGGTCCTTCCCTTCTTTTGGGATTACCGTAATATGAGCCCTAAGTGTGTCAAGGGGGAATGCAGAAGTCAGACCCACTGCGTTAAAGACATTTTTTATTTGCTTACTCAATATCTCTTTTAATGTTTCATTCAATTCCTCAACGGAAATAGGTTTTTCTAAGTTACGGCAGGTTGGAGAGGGCAGCCTAGTGAGACCTGCTGGGACGAGATATTCTGCTATAGTAGACAATGGAATAGGTACTTGTGTCAAGTTATATAGGGCGGAGTAATATTTTCCAAACGTCTGGGCAATATCTTTTGGTGTTTGTATTAATTGTCCCTCCCTCCCTTTTATTTGTGATATATATGTTGATCTGCTTTTTTCTTAAATTTTCCCTAACAGTCTACTGCATTGGTCTCCCAGTTCGTAATTTGCCTTCTTTCCCCGTTGTATTATAGCTTTAGCTTTGAAATGTAGGATATCAGTTAGCTGTCTTCTCAGGTGGCCTAATTCCCTGCCTGCAGAGGGTAATTGTGTATTTTTATGCTGCATTTCTAATGCTTGGATCTCCTGTAGTAAGTCTGTGGTCTGTTTCTCGCGTTTCTTCTTCAGAATTGATCCATGCTTAATCAAAATCCCTCTAATCACTGTCTTGTGTGCCTCCCATACCATACACGGATCACTCTCTAAGGTATCATTTACTTGAAAGCACGCTAGCCTCTCTTTAGCTACGTCTTCCCTCACTTCGGGATTCTGAAGTAGACTTTCATTTAATCGCCAGCATCTCTCTTGTGGGAGAGCCGTGTTGGACAGGGAGAGACACAAGGAGACCGGAGCATGGTCCCACCAAGTTATATTTCCAACGCTAGTTTCTATGACAGATGATTACAGGTAATGTGGGATCAAAAATATGTCTATTCGGGAATACACTTGGTGGGGGTTAGAGAAGAAGGTATAATCCCTTTCTTCTGTATGTAGAACCCTCCAAACATCCACCAATTGTAATTCATGCATCTTTCACAATATACCTCTTCTAATACTTCCTGGGGTTGATGTTGTCCCTGAGGAGGTGTCAATTCTAGGGTCTAGGGAGATATTAAAATCTCCTCCAAGAATCAATTTACCCTCTGCGATTTCTTCTAACTCAGAAAGAGTTTTCTTAAAAAAAAAATCTTGGTGTGTATTTTGTGCATATAATGTAGCCAACGTAACTTTGGTGCTACCAATACAACCCTTCAGGAAGAGAAATCTCCCATTTGGGTCTACACGTTTGTCTGCTAAGGTCCACGGGACTCGGTTGGCGATTAGTATTGAGACTCCCTTTGATTTTGCCTGTTGATTCGGGTCGTGATACGACATGGAAAAAAGTCTATTTTGGCAAAATAGGAGCCCTACTTCCCTAAAGTGTGTCTCCTGTACATATGCAACATCTGTCCCTGAACGCTTCAGGTCATTCAACAACATCCTTCTTTTCTCTGGGACATTAAATTCTTTGGCGTTCAGGGAGGTAATCTTCACTCCCTCCATCTCTTGAAGATGGGAACCCCCCCCCTATAACCTCCCTCTCACTCCCCTCCCACTATCTTCCCCTTACCCACCTCTCCCTCTATGCCCCTAAGGGGATATACCTTTTACTGAGCCATTCACCTATGGCACCAGTGAGTATGAACCTAATTGGGGGTTTGGTCTGAAAGGGCTGAGGAACTCAGACCTAACCCCCCCCCCCCCCGGCAATATTTTACATCTTACATTAGCCTCCAGATTCAAATATATCCATATTTTCATTCCACACATCGTATTCATACCTTATTTCCTAAGCTACATTCTTCGCCCTCCTTCATATCTCTCATAAGATCTCTGAATTTCATCTATTAATTTCCCTCCTCTTCTTCCCCCCTCCCCCCGCGACCTATCTATATATTCTCCTCTTTCTCACCCAAATCTCCTACCCCTACCTTATATGTCCCTGGGTTCCAGATTACTCTACTCTATATCTAATTCCTATCTTTTTTTTACTTTATATTTTATGTATGTTTTATTTATTTTTTATTTTTTATCCACATAAAATCCAGACTGATCTAATATAGACTGAATTGCCCTAATCTTGTCTAGCGTATGATAGAAATCTCTCCCCTCTAACATACCTCCAACACAGGCCCAAATCTTCCCCCCATCGTACCTTCCCCCCTCCACTCCATATACTAAACAGTGCTAAAACTAAGTGTTTATCCTGTCCCTACTATTCTTGGGATAAAAAAAAAGGGGGGAAGAAGTGTGCCTAAGGCTTGCTCAGTGTCAAAAAAAAAAAAAGTGTTGTTCCATGGTTAAAAGTGAATGAAAATGATTGAGGCTATAAAATCTCGAAAACCTCTACTCTGTTGTGTAGACCGTGTTATAATCTAAGGTGCCTTAATAAGGGAGAGGAAGTGCAAAGGAAAAAAGGGGGGGAAGGGGGGGAGTTAAAAAGGGTTAAATGGGAACCAGGGTTATCATCCTGATACGAATACAGATATAAAAGGTTAATTGTTTAGGGGAACAAAGGGGGAAGGGAGCAACCCCCCTTGGGAAAGGCAAAAACAAAGGAGGGGGGGGTGATCAGAGCCCCAAAAAAATAAAAAATGGGCCCCAAAAAACAAACAAAAAGGGAAATCAATAAAGAGGGGCCAGAACCAAGAAGCAAGGTCCTGATAGGCATTTACTAAGCCATTACAGTTCTCATCTTTACTCCCTTAAGTGGCCCCCTAATGTCTCCCCTTCTCCTTTCTTTTGTGCTGACAGTGTCTTTGTTTCTACTAAGTTTGTTGTTCGCTTTAACGGCCCTGGAATATGTTGCAGCCAGTCTGGTACTTCCAGTGCTTCTGTCTCCAAAAATTCAAACAGTTCAGGTAAATCTGATAGTTGTTGTAAGGAAAAAGACAGCGTATTTCTCTTTATTATTAGGAAGATTGGATATCCCCAACGGTAAGACCCTCCCAGACTTTCTGATTTTGTCTAATAAGGGGTGCAACATCGCCCTCCGCTGTAGGGTAGCCCGTGAGAGGCCGGGGAGAATTTTTATCTGAGATCCCTCATATGAAATTTCCCCAGCCTCCCAAGCTTCACGGCTTATCATCTCCTTATGAGCATATCGATGAAAACAGCAGATTACTATTCACATTCACTGAGCGGGGTCCCAGAGATCTTTGAAGTCTTTCAAATTCAAAGACTTGAGGGGGAGGGGTAACCATCTGAAGACAGATCGCCTGAATAGTCTCTTGTAGCCTTCTCTTCCAATTGTCTCTGGGACCCCCCTGAACCTCAAATTTTTACACCGGCTGCGGTCTTCGATTTCCTCCAGCCTTAATTGTATAACATTTGCCTGAGAAGAGTGGTGCATCTGCTCTTGTTCTAAGTGTATAATGTGTTTTTCTAATGAAACCAACAGTATCTCATCATTGTTTGACTTATCTGTTAATTGTTGTATATCTCCCCGCATTACTTCATAGTCTCTCCGATGTACCTCTTCTACACAGGCGACCATTGCTTCCATATCCTCTTCCACCCGTGAGACAAACAATTCCATGTCAGCGCGGGTCGGGAGCATCTCCAGATCGGCGCGGGTCGGGAAGGCTTGTAGCAGTGCTCTCAAGTCCATCTCCTGCTCTCCAGGACATGGTTGTGGTACATTAAGGCTTTCCTGCGACTTCTGTGGGTCCATTTTGCTCTTGTTCTCGGTCTCCACTGCCTTCCCCACTATCGCGGTATGTGAGGGTGTCACTGCGGGTTCACTCTGCTCATTCAGCGCACACCGCTCTCGGCGCGTCTCAGCTTCACGTGATCTGATCCCAGCCTCGCGATCCCGCACAGCTGCTGCCGCTCTGGTTAGGGGAAAAAATCTCTGTATCTCAGGATGCAATGATTGTACTGCCGGATTGGTAACTTTCTGGACTTTGGCTTTAGCTTTGGCTTCCCTCCTCCTCATTCCAGGACAGAGAGCCTCCAGAAGCCTCCAACAACAGTCTCCTGTAAACGGTATGGGCTCGGTATGGGCCACGTAATCTGGCTTCTCCTTACTCCAGATTTGCCGGGTGAGTGGAGAGAGCTCTGAGTGTGTGTGTTACTCTACTACGCCATCTTGCGGCCACACACCCCCACCGATAAGCTTATTTCATGTTGCGAGTGCTGTCTGTCTGCCAGCCATCTCTTTACCCCTCCTCTGCTGTTTATTTTCAATTTCGAAAGACTATATAGCCCATGGTACCTTGCTGCCTACAAGTAGTGATTTCTCTACTGACTCCACTTCCTGAAATTCCTCCTCCCAGAACCTCTGCAGTTCAAAAGGCAGACTCTCTGAATTCTGTGATTTCACATTCTGTCTTGTGAGTGCCTACTCACAAGACATAGTAAATGCATGTCACAGAATTCAGGGAAGTAAATGTGTGGGAAAGTAAATTTACAAACTTCAAGAGCATTCAGCTTAGTAGTAGTATGGGAATAATAGAAATACAATATGGAAATGAATGTATGATTTTACATTTTGACCATAGATACACTTTAAGTAATCAGCTAAATGATATATAGAGCAAGCACTCGTATAAAGTTGTTTTGTTTAATAACACCTACATCCCGGTAGATAAATGTATAAAATGATTTAAGTGAAAAATATTTAAGTGATCAGCATCTACTCACTTAGAAAATGAACCTAAAGAAAATGTACCGAGACACACACAGACCCTAATATACTATATGTTCCTAGCTGCCAAAAACCCTATTGCGACTGCTTGGAAAAGCCCAGCTTTAGACATAACTTTAACCTCCTTGGCGGTATTCCCGAGTCTGGCTCGGGGTGAGTTTTTAATGCTAAGAGCGGTAACCCCAAGCCAGACTCGGGCTGCATCGCAGTATCCAGGGGAAGTTACTTACCTTGTTCCCTGGATCCTGCGAGTGCCGAGCTCCGTTCCCTGCGACGTTGCGGCGCACGGGGGTGGAGTTTGGCGCCAAATAAAAAAAGTGAAAAACACAATACACATACAGTATACTGTAATCTTACTGATTACAGTACTGTATCAAATAATTACACACACCCTTTGTCCCTAGTGGTCTGTCCAGTATCCTGCATGCACTTTTATATTATAAAAACTGTTCTTTCTGCCTGGAAACTGGAGATTGTACATAGCAACCAAAAAGTGTCCCTTTATGTCAAAAGTGGTTTTAGACCAGCTAAAAAACAGCTATAATAAATTAGAATCACTTGCAGAATTGAGCAATAGCGATTTGTGGGGAAATTCGTCATCAAACACTAAATCTAATGACAGCGACAATTCTGCAACTGAGCAAATTTCTGTGTTTTTGATTTGATTACATTATTGAATAATTTTTATTATAATTACATTACTATTTGTTATAATTATTTATAGTTATTTATTATATTATAATTTATGGTTTTGTGTTTTAAACTTTATCATACCCGGGATGTCTACTAGACTCTTGTTTAGTCAGGTTTAAGTAAGTACCGTATTTATCGGCGTATAACACGCACCGGCGTATAACACGCACCCCAAGTTTAGGAAGGAATTTTAAGGAAAAAAACTTTTAGGAGGGAAATTCAAGGAAAAAAAACCTTACATTTAAATGCAGCATGCAGCCTTGCCCAGTGTCCATCTGCAGCCTTGCCCAGTGTCCATCTGTCCATCTGCAGCCTTGCCCAGTGTCCATCTGTCCATCTGCAGCCTTGCCCAGTGTCCATCTGTCCATCTGCAGCCGTGCCCAGTGTCCATCTGTCCATCTGCAGCCTTGCCCAGTGTCCATCTGTCCATCTGCAGCCGTGCCCAGTGTCCATCTGTCCATCTGCAGCCATGCCCAGTGTCCATCTATCCATCTGCAGCCTTGCCCAGTGCCTTTGCGATCGTGTCAGTCCCGGCGTTTTTTAAAATTTGGCGCCGATTTCTGTGGAGAGGAGCGAGCGGGGCCGAGTGTACTTCGGCTAGACTCGGCTCCTCTCGCAGTCCCGCCCATCTCCACTGACTGCGCCGCTGACGGAGAAAGCCGAGTGTACTTCGGCTAGACTCGGCTCTGCTCACAGTCACAGGCAGGACTGCGAGAGGAGCCGAGACTAGCCGAAGTACACTCGGCTTTCTCTATGTCAGCGGCGCAGTCAGAGATGGGCGGGACTGCGAGAGGAGCCGAGTAAAGCCGATTGTACTTCGGCTTCGGCTCCGCTCGCTCCTCTCGCTCGTTTTCAGCAGGGGAATTCGACGGAGTATCGGCGTATAACACGCACCCACGATTTTCCCCTGATTTTAAGGGGAAAAAAGTGCGTGTTATACGCCGATAAATACGGTAACTACTAAGAATTGCAGGCCTACAATACATAACACCAAATTTCCATGCAAAATAATTGTACCGCTTTTGGTACATAATTCCAGACAGAATCATACTGCCAGGGAGGTTAATGAAACGTAAACTCACATGGATTATGATAAACTGAAAAAATATGGCACCCTTGGCTTGCCTACTTGCAGGTACCAGCCATACAGTGTTGACTCCAGGAACACTTGATGGTAGATCCCCGGATGGACTCACCTTCTCTTTTTTTTCTTCCTTTACTCGTTCTTTTCTCTCTTATTCACACCGGCGGCCCTGTGACCAGTCCGCAACTCCTCCTCTCTTCTTTTCATCCTATCTTACCAATGTTCAACAAATTGTCAGTACTGGGGAGTAGTATCCCCCATAAATGACTATAAGTAGTATGATAATGGAGAGATCACTTGAATTGTTCAATATAAGCTAATTGTCTTCTCAATCTAAAGATCTCTTTGGAGAGCACACACACTTTTGACATGTTCAATTTCATAATTCCTCTATATACCATAGACATATCAGATAAGCTCTCTCTTTGATGACCTTTATTCATTCTTTAGGGCATTATAGGGATAAGCTTAGTAGCTTTTTTTCATAAATATGATCTCACTCTTAGTTAGGGATTATAGGGGAGACCAGGGTCAATTTCTCTTCTCTGCATTAGCTTTTATATGTCCCCTCTTTTATTAGGTGTCTTTATATTACATATGCAGGTTTTTGAAGGTACCGAGCTTAGCGAGAATTGTTGGCTGCTCTGCTTTATACAGTTTGTTCTTTACTTTTCAAATATTCCAAAAAAATTATAATATTTGATTGAAAAACAAAAGTTGATTTTATTGAATATGGTTTATAACAGAAAGTAGATAATTTATTTTTCTAAATTTAAGATTTTTCAAACCTCAATGTTGATCAAATACCACAAAAATAAATGTAATTTGCATACAGTCTTGCATGATCTCGCAATTGGCAGTTAAGGTAGCGCAGTGCTGAATTGCAAAAAATTATCTGGTCATGAAGGGGGTAAAACCTTCCAGAGGTTAAGTGGTTAATAAAACCATGTATCTATGTATATGTATTAGTATTTCTCAATATACTGTACTTCATTGAATGTTGAAACATTACAATGACTTTCACTTTTTAAAACTAAACTCTGGGTCGTAGGAATAAGAGGTGCTTGAAGTAATTTGTGCGTTAAAGAAGGGGTTTCCCCAGGAGAAGGACCCTCTGGTCTGTCACTAAAGATTTAATTATTCAAAATTGTCTGGCCAAAGTCTCCCGGAGTATAACTGGAGATCCAAGGCATCGATCCCTAACTTTAAAGTGGTTGTAAACCCTGTTACACCTCTTTTACCTACAGGTAAGCCTATAACAAGGTTTACCTGTAGGTACCTTGAATATCTCCTAAACTTGCACAGTTTAGGAGATATTCAGTATATGCGCTGCTGCCGACATCATCAGCGCTTGCGCACTGAAGAAACAGGCCGCTGGTGCCATTTCTTAAGGGGTCGTGCCGTGACTGGCGGCTCCCGCGCACGCGTGCGGGAGTGACGTCATTGCGGCTCTGCCAATAACAGCACTGGAGCCTCGAACCTGAAAGTAACTCGGGTGGAAGATGTACGAGCTGTACTCGGAGGGCCGACGCCGATCCAGGGCATCGTTCTAAGGTAAGTTTTTCATAATGAGCTAGTATGAGATGCATACTAGCTCATTATGCCTTTGTCTTGCATGATTTTGTTTTTGTTTTGTTTTTTGAGGATTACAACCTTTTTAATTTATACGTTGATCCTAACATTAACCTCCCACTCACCTGAACCTTTTATCTTAAACCTTAAAGGCTAAGTTCAGGCAAAAAAAAGGGCATTTTTTTATTTTTTAATCCTTTAAAGTATTGCATTCGCAAGCAGCAGTACAAATCAATGAACTTCAAAGGCGCTTACCAATTTATTCAGATCTACAAGCTGTTAGCTGCAATAGCTGATTGACCTTGTAGTCTATTCATTCACAGGAAACTGTGAATGAATGATGCAGCTGCGTGGGCTGTTGTGCTGTTTTCTAATTGTGACAGCGGGTGTGGAGAGAAGATCCCTATCCACTGTCATAAGGCTGGGAGCACTGGCGGTGGGAGGTGGGTGGATAAGAGCATGTTACACCTTAAATATGGGTGAAACATATAACATGTAGGGATGAGCCAAACACCCCCCAGTTCGGTTCGCACCAGAACTTGCCAACAGGCAATAAATTTGTTCAAACATCCTAACACCGTTAAAGTCTATGGGACTCAAACACGAAAAATCTAAAGTGCTAATTTTAAAGGCTTATATGCAAGTTATTGTCATAAAAAGTGTTTGGGGACCCGGGTCCTGCCCCAGGGGACATGTATCAATGCAAAAAAAAGTTTTAAAAACGCCCATTTTTCTGGAGCAGTGATCTTATTAATGCTTAAAGTGAAACAATAAAAGTGAAATATTCCTTTAAATTTCGTACCTAGGGTGTGTGTATAGTATGCCTGTAAAGTAGCGCTTGTTTCCCGTGCTTAGAACTGTCCCCGCACAAAGTGTAATTTCTGAAGGAAAAAAAGTAATTTAAAAGCACTCGCGGCTATAATGAATTGTCTGCCTCCCGGCAATACAGAGAAAAGGGGTCCCTCCAAATTTAATTACCAGGCCCTTCAGGTCTGGTATGGATATTAAGGGGAACCCTGCGTCAAATAAAAAAAAAAATGACGTGGGGTTCCCCTTAAATATCCATACCAGACCTGAGGGTCTGGTATGGATTTTAAGGGGAACTCCACACCAAATTAAAAAAAAAATGGCGTGGAGTTCCCCCTAAAAATCCATACCAGACCCTTTATCCGAGCACGCAACCTGGCAGGCCGCAGGAAAAGAGGGGGGATGAGAGAGCGCCCCCCCTCCTGAACCGTACCAGGCCACATGCCCTTAACATGGGGAGGATGCTTTGGGGGTCTGTGACCCCTCAAAGCACCATGTCCCCATTTTGATGGGGACAAGGGCTTTATCCCCACAACCCTTGCCCAGTGGTTGTGGGGGTCTGCGGGCGGGGGGCTTATCGGAATCTGGAAGACCCCTTTAACAAAGGGGACCCCCAGATCCCGGCCCCCCTATGTGAATTGGTAAGGGGTACATTGTACCCCTACCATTTCACAAATAAAAAAATAAAAAAAAGGTTCCAGCGGTGGTAATCCACTCTCGGTATCCTGCGATGGGTGATCTCCTCTCCGGGGTCCAGCGATGGAGGATCTCTCCTCTCCGGGGTCCAGCGATGGATGATCTCTCCTCTCCAGGTCCTAAACTTTCTGACAGACTTACGCAAATAAACATTCTACACAGGTCCTACCTCACACCACTTCGGGTATCAAGGTTTAAGAGGGACCATCCCAATTCTTGCCCTATGTGTCTACAAGAGGTAGGCACATTCTTCCACCTACTCTGGGCCTGCCCCATGATCCAGGTCTTCTGGAAACAAGTCGTTGACTTTCTCCATGACACCATTGGTTCACCCCTTACGTTGAACCCAAAACCGTGTTTGCTGGGGGTTTATCCCGACTTCGAGTTAGATAAATTTACGAAGATATTCCTCCAGGAAACATTATATTTCTAGCTAGGAAAATAGTAGCAAGGAAATGGATGAGACCGACCCCTCCCACCTTGGCCGAATGGAAAGCCGAAATTAATTGTAGCGCCCTCCTCACTCCCCTCTTTCTCTCATCTCGTCTTTCTCTTGTCTAGGGGTATCTTATAGACATGTGCAAAAGGAAAAAATTTGTTTAGTTTTGTTTCGTTTTAATTCGTTAATTAATTAATTTCGTTTAGTTTGATTCGTTAAATCCGTTAAATTAGTTTTCGGATTTCGTTCCGTTTTTGACCGAATTCGTAAAAACGCACGGATTCGAAAATATTTCGACCGGATTCGAAAATATTTCTACCGGATTCGAAAATATTTCTACCGGATTCTAAATCATTTCAACATGATTCGAAATCATTTCAACCGCATTCGAAAACAATTAGAATAAAATCGAAAATATTGGAAATAATCAAATAGAAAAACAATAGAACAGAATAGAATAAAATACAATATATATATATTATATTTTATTCTATTCTGTTCTATTTTTTTCTAGTCTATTTTCTATTTCTATTCTAATCTTTTCTAATTGGAATTCGAAAAATCGGTCGCATTCGAAAATATTTCAACCAAATTCGAAAATATATCTACCGGATTCGATAATATTTCAACCGGATTTGAAATGATTTCAACCAAATAGAAAAGATTATAATAAAATAGAAAAACAGATAATAGACTAGAAAAACAATTGGACTGAATATATTATATTTTATTCTATTCTGTTCTATTTTTTTCTAGTCTATTTTCTATTTCTATTCTAATCTTTTCTAATTGGAATTCGAAAAATCGGTCGCATTCGAAAATATTTCAACCAAATTCGAAAATATATCTACCGGATTCGATAATATTTCAACCGGATTTGAAATGATTTCAACCAAATAGAAAAGATTATAATAAAATAGAAAAACAGATAATAGACTAGAAAAACAATTGGATTGAATATATTATATTTTATTCTATTCTGTTCTATTTTTTTTTCTAGTCTATTTTCTATTTCTATTCTAATCTTTTCTAATTGGAATTCGAAAAATCGGTCGCATTCGAAAATATTTCAACCAAATTCGAAAATATATCTACCGGATTCGATAATATTTCAACCGGATTTGAAATGATTTCAACCAAATAGAAAAGATTATAATAAAATAGAAAAACAGATAATAGACTAGAAAAACAATTGGACTGAATATATTATATTTTATTCTATTCTGTTCTATTTTTTTTCTAGTCTATTTTCTATTTCTATTCTAATCTTTTCTAATTGGAATTTGAAAAATCGGTCGCATTCGAAATTATTTCAACCAAATTCGAAAATATATCTACCGGATTCGATAATATTTCAACCAAATTCGATAATATTTCAACCGGATTTGAAATTATTTCAACCAAATAGAAAAGATTATAATAAAATAGAAAAACAGATAATAGACTAGAAAAACAATAGGACAGAATATATAATATTTTATTCTATTCTGTTCTATTTTTTTCTAGTCTATTTTTTTATATTCTATTCAAATCTTTTCTATTAAAATCAAATTCATTATATACTAAATTCGAATTTCGGAAGATGGTTATATATATATATATAATATATCATTTTTTTCCGACATTCGAATTTCATATAGAATGAATTCTAATTTGAATAGAAAAGATTAGAATAGAAATAGAAAATAGACTAGAAAAACAATAGAACAGAATAGAGTATAGATACTATCTATTTAATTTTTAATTTTTTTGCAGATTACTATTTGTTTCCATAAGATCTCCTGCAGAATATTAGCATCTATTTAATTTTTTATTATTTTTTTTGCAGAGTACTAATAGTCTGCAGGAGATCTGAAAAAAATAGATGCTAATAGTCTATTTTCTATTTCTATTCTAATCTTTTCTATTCAAATTAGAATTCATTCTATACGAAATTAGAATGTCGGAAAAAAAATTATATATATATATATATATATATATATAACCATCTTCCGAAATTCGAATTCAGTATATAATGATTTTGATTTTATTAGAAAAGATTTGAATAGAATATAAAAGAATAGACTCGAAAAAAATTAGAATAAAATATAATATATTCTGTCCTATTGTTTTTCTAGTCTATTATCTGTTTTTCTATTTTATTATAATCTTTTCTATTTGGTTGAAATAATTTCAAATCTGGTTGAAATATTATCGAATTTGGTTGAAATATTATCGAATCCGGTAGATATATTTTCGAATTTGGTTGAAATTTTTTCAAATGCGACCGATTTTTCGAATTCCAATTAGAAAAGATTAGAATAGAAATAGAAAATAGACTAGAAAAAAAATAGAACAGAATAGAATAAAATATAATATATTCAGTCCAATTGTTTTTCTAGTCTATTATCTGTTTTTCTATTTTATTATAATCTTTTCTATTTGGTTGAAATAATTTCAAATCCGGTTGAAATATTATCGAATTTGGTTGAAATATTATCGAATCCGGTAGATATATTTTCAAATTTGGTTGAAATATTTTCGAATGCGACCGATTTTTCGAATTCCAATTAGAAAAGATTAGAATAGAAAAAGAAAATAGACTAGAAAAAAATAGAACAGAATAGAATAAAATATAATATATTCAGTCCAATTGTTTTTCTAGTCTATTATCTGTTTTTCTATTTTATTATAATCTTTTCTATTTGGTTGAAATAATTTCAAATCCGGTTGAAATATTATCGAATTTGGTTGAAATATTATCGAACCTGGTAGATATATTTTCGAATTTGGTTGAAATATTTTCGAATGCGACCGATTTTTCGAATTCCAATTAGAAAAGATTAGAATAGAAATAGAAAATAGACTAGAAAAAAAATAGAACAGAATAGAATAAAATATAATATATTCAGTCCAATTGTTTTTCTAGTCTATTATCTGTTTTTCTTTTTTATTATAATCTTTTCTATTTGGTTGAAATAATTTCAAATCCGGTTGAAATATTATCGAATTTGGTTGAAATATTATCGAATCCGGTAGATATATTTTCGAATTTGGTTGAAATATTTTCGAATGCGACCGTTTTTTCGAATTCCAATTAGAAAAGATTAGAATAGAAATAGAAAATAGACTAGAAAAAAAAAGAACAGAATAGAATAAAATATAATATATATATTGTATTTTATTCTATTCTGTTCTATTGTTTTTCTATTTGATTATTTCCAATATTTTCGATTCTATTCTATTCTAATTGTTTTTCAAATTCGATTTGACTAGAATTCTTTTTGAATTTGATTCGAATTTCGTCCGTCGTTTTTCGATTCAAAACGTTCGGATTCGGTTGAATTCGTTAGCATTGGTAATTCGTTAATTCGGATGCATCCGAACGTCCGAATAATGAAAATTCGTCCGAATTTCGATTCGGAACGAAACGAAATGCACATGCCTAGTATCTTAGAGGGGAGGGAGCGGGGACACCACGCCTGGCTTCCACCACATGTGTCAGTGCGGTATAAGCAACGTTCTTGTATTACCTTCGGGTCAGTGCTGTGCACCTGGATCCTCCCTCCAAGAGTCACCTTGAACAATGTCTGCTAGGAAATGAGCCCCAAACCATAAAAGTTCAACACTCCTTTATTCTTCTGCGAAAGAACACAATCAGTTGAACTCCCTTGGTTAACAGAACAGGAAAGGAGGTGTGGATACGAATAGGCCCAGACACAATTTGGTTCTCCACTTTCCTTCCTGAAAGTGGGTTACGGTCTCCGCACGAGGGGGATTTCCTTCCAGGCGGTCTCCGACGAGAGGCTCACCTGTCACAGGCAATATGCTGCACCGGGTCTTCAAGTGAGGATCTCCTTCCCTCGTGGAACTCAGTGTTGGGCACTGAGCTCCGGACCTCCATCCGAGGACCTCACCCCAGGCTAAAGGTGCCTGGGATGGAACACGACCTCCGGCTGTCCTCTAGGCCTAGGCCACCCAGAGGACCGACACGAACCACTGTCCACAAGCTGAAGGTGCCTGGGACTTCGACCCCGTGACAAAGATGGCCGGCCCCTTTATACCCTCTCCCAGCAAGCACGGTGGGTTCCCCGCCCCACCATACCGCTGCCGAGGGAGGACAAAAAGGAGGCACAACACACAGCAATGATTCAACCCCAGCCCAGGGCGACAGCGCCACCCGCTGGGCTTCAGGGAATTACACATCACCAATGTCTCTGTCAAGTTCAAATTTACACCTGGGAAAGTACATACCCGCTACATAATGTTAATCTTCCGTATAAAAAGATCCTTTATATCAATAGAGAGTGTCCTACAAAGTATAACAACATATGGGATCGTTGGCTAAATATGTCAACCACTTATACTTAATAGATCGCGTTACACCAGAAGGATATACATAAGTTTTGCCCAATGTCCCCTTGATGTACAATTAGATGCCACCACTGTATATATGTATCTGACCTGCCACTTGACTATCACTTTATTCAAGTCTGTTTTAACTGTGTTCACTGTCATGATATGCATATTTAACCTGTATGTACTGTGAGGGGGTTAGCTCGGCAGCGGGTGTGTGTGACCCCCGGGATGGGCTCCCCAGACAAAAAACAGGCCCAGCAAACGGAGGTTGTGGTTTTCAAAATCAAAAAGGTGCGGTTTATTTTCTATTTACAGTGACAAAACACAGCAAAGCAAAAGAAACATAAATAAAATAAATCCTGGTCAACTTGACCTCTGACTAAACATACAGGTTTCCTAACTAACAACTGGGATCAGCCTAGTGCTGTCCTAGTCCCTAAGTCCCTGGTTTTAAATGTCCAAGCAAATAGCCACACAGGCTTTGTCTCACCGCACAGGGGTTCACTCTCCCTAGACAGTCCACACAGGTCTGGTTCCAGGCATGAGCTAACACCTAATGAATCTGGGAGTTCTTATAGAGGCCTAAATGAGCTGACAAGCTTCAGCTGGCCTCATCAACTCCCTGTCTGTACGACGCCCCACACTCTCCCTAGAGGTATGAGTCATCCATGAGCCCACTAGCCTTATACAACTCTCCACCTAGTTGTATAAGTCGGCGTAAAGCCTGAATCTGGGCGAAATATATCTACCCCCCTGGATGCAACCAGGTGACTTTACCTTCCTGCTGTCACATACCCCCCCCTCTTGTTTTAACCTCGGGGTTGGAACACCAGCAATCAGGCATTCATGTACTCGAGACAAAGCATCCACATTCCCCATTTGAACGCCAGGGCGATGCTTTACTGTGAAGTTGAATTCCTGGAGGGCCAGGAACCACCTATTCACTCTTCTATTTGTTTCCTTGTTTTGAGCCATCCACTTTAACGGAGCGTGATCCGTAACCATGTCAAAGTGCCTACCTAGCAGGTAGTACCGAAGGGAATCTAGAGCCCACTTCACCGCTAAACACTCCTTTTCAACGGTGGCGTAATTTACCTCATGGGACTTCAACTTCCTGCTGAGGTAAATGACTGGGTGCTCTTCCCCGTTCCAGACCTGGGACAATACTGCTCCTAACCCCACATCTGACGCATCACTTTGTACGACAAAGTCTTTAGAGAAGTCGGGTGAGTACAACACTGGCTGGCTACATAAGGCTTGTTTCAAGAATTGGAATGCTGCCTCAGCCTCGGGGGTCCATTTAATCATGACCGACCCTTTCCCCTTCGTCAGGTTGGTTAGGGGCACAGCCTTAGAAGCAAAGTGGGGAATGAATCGCCGATAATACCCAGCGATTCCCAGAAAGGCTCGTACCTGCTTCTTGCTGTTGGGACGTGGCCAACTCTGGATGGCCTCGACTTTGTTGAGTTGGGGTTTTATTACTCCCCTCCCAATGGTATACCCAAGATATTTGGCCTCCTCCTGCCCAATGGTACACTTCTTGGGGTTAGCCGTAAACCCCGCTTCCCGAACAGAGTCCAGGACTGCTTGCACTTTTGGCAGATGTGAGGCCCAATCTGTGCTATGGACAATTACGTCATCCAGGTAAGCCGCAGCATACTTCCGATGGGGCCTCAGCATCTGGTCCATTTTCCGCTGGAATGTGGCCGGCGCATTCTGTAACCCGAACGGCATTCTTTTATATTGGAACGCCCCGTCTGGGGTTACAAATGCGGTTTTCTCTTTGGCCGACTTGGCCAGGGGGATTTGCCAATACCCTTTTGTGTGGTCAAGAGTCGTCATGTATCGGGCTGTTCCCAGCCGGTCGATCAACTCATCTATACGTGGCATGGGGTAGGTGTCAAATTTTGTAACTTTGTTCAACTGACGAAAATCGTTACAAAATCGCCAGCTCCCATCCGGTTTAGGCACCAACACAATGGGACTAGACCAATCACTTTGGGACTCCTCTATCACCCCTAAGTTCAGCATTTTCTGTACTTCCTCCCGTATTGCCTCCCGTCGGGCCTCTGGGATCCGATAGGGTTTTAACTTCACCCTTTCACCGGGCGGGGTAATGATGTCATGCTCTACCCCAGATGTTTGTCCCGGCAGCTCAGAGAATACCTCCTTGTTGCGAAGCACAAACTCCTTAACCTCCTGTTGTTGGGGTTGTGACAAGGTGGCTGCTATTCCAACCTCAGGAATCACGCAACCAGTTTGAGCTGGTGACCAAGTGTCTGCGACTAGGGACTCTCTATCCCTCCAGGCTTTCAACAGATTAACGTGATAGATCTGTTCGGGCTTTCGCCTTCCTGGTTGTCTGACCTTGTAATTCACTTCGCTCACTTTTTCCATTATCTCATAGGGGCCTTGCCATTTGGCAAGGAATTTACTTTCAACCGTAGGGACAAGTACCAGTATCCTATCCCCCGGGGAAAAGGTACGGGTCTTGGCTCCACGGTTGTACACTCTCTGCTGTGCTAACTGCGCTTGGGCCAAATGTTCCTTCACGATGGGGATTACCTGTGCAATTCGGTCTTGCATCAGGGCGACATGCTCAATCACACTCCTGTGGGGAGAACTCTCACTTTCCCAAGTTTCCTTGGCAATATCCAACAGCCCTCTTGGGTGTCTCCCATACAGTAACTCAAAGGGGGAGAATCCCGTAGAGGATTGGGGCACCTCCCTAATAGCAAACATCAGATAAGGAAGTAGACAGTCCCAATCCTTTCCATCTCTATCCACCACTTTCTTCAACATTTGTTTTAGGGTTTTGTTGAATCTTTCAACCAGCCCATCAGTTTGGGGGTGATACACAGATGTACGTAATTGCGTCACTTTGAACAATTTACACAGCTCCTTCATAACCCGGGACATAAAGGGTGTACCTTGGTCCGTAAGCAGTTCTTTACAAATACCCACCCGGCTAAACACAAGAGATAGCTCTTTGGCTATGGTTTTGGCCGAGGTATTTCGGAGAGGGATCGCTTCTGGATAACGGGTGGCATAGTCCATTATAACTAATATGTACTGGTGCCCCCTAGCGGACTTGATTATAGGCCCTACCAAATCCATGGCGATCCTCTCAAACGGGACCTCAATGATGGGTAGAGGGACCAGCGGGCTACGGAAATGTGGCATCGGGGCCGACCTCTGACACACAGGGCAGGAGGAACAATAATTTTCTATGTCCTTCATCACCCCCGGCCAATAGAATCTCTGTAATACCCTCTCTCGGGTTTTCTCTGTCCCCAGATGACCTCCAAGAATGTGCCCATGGGCCAACTCCAACACCAACTTCCTGTAAGGTTTGGGCACCACAAGCTGCTCAACGGTTTCTTCTGCCCTTTTTGCCACCCGATACAGTAGGTCCTTCTCTACGCTGAAGTATGGGTAAGTGCAGGTATTATCTGGGTTCACTAACTCGCCATCTATTTTCACTACGTTTTCCCGTGCCTTTATTAGGGCGGGGTCTTTCAACTGTTCTGTGGCAAAGTTTTCCCTGTGAACCTCAAGATCAGAAAACTCCACAGACGGTAGGTTTTCGTCTGAGGAGGTGGGCTCCTCTCCAGTTTCTTGAGTCTCCCCTGCCAATACTGATAAGGGAAATTCCGGAGAGTCCTCACCACTCTCAGGGGAGTTCTGGCTATCACATTCCTGGTACATAGGGGCACCAGTGGGGGGCTCAGGATCATCCCACAGTTCCCAGAACTTCGGAAAATCCCTTCCCACAATGGCGTCATGCGGTAACTGAGATACTAAGCCCACTGGATGAGAGAGGGTACCTTTGGGGGTCTCGAAACACACTGTAGTCACTGGATACTCTCGGGTGTCCCCATGCACACAAATAACAGCTACCTTGCTATTCCCAAAGACCTCTGTTTTAACTAACTCAGCCTTTATCAGGGTCACAAGGCTACCTGAATCCAGCAATACCACAACATTTCTACCATTAACACACATTTTGCATAAATGTTTCTCAGTTCCTCGAATGGCAGTGCATGCGACTGTCGCACACAGCGACTGACGTCTGCCCGTCAGAAAGTCACACTGCATGGGTTCCTCCACAACCGGGCAATTGGCTGCAATATGTCCCGCTTGCCGGCAGCGGTAGCAAACGATCCTTCTTGCCGCCTCTTGAGCCGCTGATTTCCCAGGCTGTTCTCGCCAAACTTGGGGTAGAGCTCCCACCCTCTCACTCTCTCCACCCTCACCCCTTGGAATCCTCTTATCCGCCCCTGGGGATGGTCTGGTCTTAGGGTGGAAAGTCCGAGTGTCTCTGGAAGAGGCCGTCAGGTTCTCTGTAGCCAAGTATTTCTCCACACGATCCACAAGACCATCGGCCGTCTCTGGGTCTCCATGGCTTACCCACTTTTGGATGGCAGTAGGAAGAGCTCTCAAAAACCGATCCATTACAACACGTTCCACAATCTTTGGTGCGGACAAAGTCTCTGGCTGTAGCCACTTTCTGCTCAGGTGAATGAGATCATACATTTGAGACCTGGGGGGTTTTCCAAGCTGGAAAGTCCAGTTATGCACACGCTGAGCCCGGACAGCCTGGGTGACACCCAGCCTTGCCAAAATTTCAGCTTTTAGCATCACATAGTCTTTTGCTTGGTTAGGCTCTAGGTCATAGTAAGCTTTCTGCGATTCACCAGTTAACAGAGGAGCCACCAGTCCAGCCCACTGCTCCTCAGGCCACTTTTCTCTTTCAGCGGTCCTTTCAAATGTGGTCAAAAATACCTCTGGATCATCCTCTCCAGTCATTTTTGTCAATAAACGACTCACCCCAAAGGACGCGGTATTAGTGGGACGGCTTTCCTCACTGGTCTGCGGACGTTGCTGCATTACTGCTTCCATTTGTTGTAGTCTCTGCTCTTGCTTCTGTAACAGGTCTATGAAGCGGGCCTCAGATTGCTGCTGGGCTTGTTGCTGAGCTTCCAGACTCTGTTGGTGAGCTTGCTGCTGGGCTGCAAGGCTCTGTTGATGAGCTTGCTGCTGGGCTGCAAGGCTCCTTTGCAAACCTGCATTTGTCTGCTGTTGATTGGCATTTGCTAGAGCCAGCTGTTTCAGTATCTCCTCCATGCTGGCTTAAAAAAAAACTGCCCGCATTCTCCACCAACTGTGAGGGGGTTAGCTCGGCAGCGGGTGTGTGTGACCCCCGGGATGGGCTCCCCAGACAAAAAACAGGCCCAGCAAACGGAGGTTGTGGTTTTCAAAATCAAAAAGGTGCGGTTTATTTTCTATTTACAGTGACAAAACACAGCAAAGCAAAAGAAACATAAATAAAATAAATCCTGGTCAACTTGACCTCTGACTAAACATACAGGTTTCCTAACTAACAACTGGGATCAGCCTAGTGCTGTCCTAGTCCCTAAGTCCCTGGTTTTAAATGTCCAAGCAAATAGCCACACAGGCTTTGTCTCACCGCACAGGGGTTCACTCTTCCTAGACAGTCCACACAGGTCTGGTTCCAGGCATGAGCTAACACCTAATGAATCTGGGAGTTCTTATAGAGGCCTAAATGAGCTGACAAGCTTCAGCTGGCCTCATCAACTCCCTGTCTGTACGACGCCCCACACTCTCCCTAGAGGTATGAGTCATCCATGAGCCCACTAGCCTTATACAACTCTCCACCTAGTTGTATAAGTCGGCGTAAAGCCTGAATCTGGGCGAAATATATCTACCCCCCTGGATGCAACCAGGTGACTTTACCTTCCTGCTGTCACAGTACGTATTGTCGAATAAAAACCTTTTAATAAAAAGAAAAAAAAAATAGTAAGCAGGGAGATGTGTTTCATCTCTGTATCATCTGAGGCTGTTCACTTCACTGGGTATATGTGAGGGTTTACATCCACTTTAACCCCTGAAATCCTAAACATCATCTTAAAACCCAATTCCAGTCAAACTTTTTTTATAGTATTAAAAAGATTAGAGACGGTATAGAGCTTCCTTTTTTATTTGCAGTTGTCAGGGACGTACTGGGCTTGAACCTGTGTCTGGCATTGACTCTTCCCACTGAGCTATCTGGGATGCTGGACAGTTCCCTGCCTGATCTGCTGGATAACCTATCTGATCCATTAGACTACTCTGCTTGGTGTCTTGATTACTGTTGAACTCTGAACCCCTTGCTCCTCCCATGAACTTCCTATAAAAGAAGTTCCAGAGATGTTGCCCCTTGCAGTTTGATCTGCTTCTGTTCCTTGAGTTCCTGATTCTGTGCCTGTATCCTGTTCCTGTGTTTGACCCGGCTTCTGTCTCCAGTCCTGACCTCGGCTCGTTTGACCCTGCTCAGTTATCTGCCAGTCTGCCTGTTGCCAAGATTCGGCCTGGACTTTGACTACTCTCTGCCTGCCACTTATGATGTTTACCTTGATGTATATGACCCGGCTTGTCTGACTCTGCAAACCTGCACCAGCTGACCTGCATCCTCTGCTCTGCGAGCTGCACACGCTGACCTGCATCCTTTGCAATGCAAACCTGCACCTGCTGACCTGCATCCCTGCTCTGCAAACCGGCACATACTGACTTGCATCCTCTGCTCTGCAAGCTGCACCCGCTGACCTGCATTCTCTGCTCTGCAACCTGCACCTGCTGACCTGCATCCGCTGCTTCCAGGACCAGCCGTTCCAGTCTCCACTCGGCTCCACCACTCCAAGCAGTGAGGATCAGACAGGCACCCTTACCTCACCATGCTCTTACCACCACTGTCCCCACTCCAGTGGTCTACGAGCCGGGGTTGTACGGGAGGTCCCTCTCCGCACGTCAGGTCACACCTAAGGTACGTTACAGTATCAAACCGTCAAACCGCCATGCCTGAGCCTGCAGGAGATACCTCGCCTATGGACAATGTCTACCAACACCTTACAGCTCTTACTCAGATCATGAAGTCTCTGCAGGGCATCCACGTCCGAGTGGATAAGCAGACACAAACTCAAGCAACCTCTGCAGATTCACCTCCAACCCCAACTTCCTCTATTGGAATGATACCATCTCCTGAGCCCAGGGTCCCTGTTCCTGAGAAGTTTTTTGGGGATCGAAGTAAATTCCGGGCATTTCGCAACGCATGTGAACTTTACTTTTCGTTGCTACCTCAGACTTTTTCATCTGAAGCCACCAAGGTGGGCTTCGTTATCGCTCTGCTGCAGGGGGAACCTCAAGCTTGGGCCCATCACCTACTTGAAGTCCGCCATGTAGTTCTAGACTCTCTGCCCTCTTTTCTTGATGCCATGGCCCGACTTTATGACGATCTGCAGCGGACTTCTACTGCCGAGTCTGCTCTCCATGCGCTCCAGCAAGGCCGCCGAGCGGTCGAGGACTATGTGACTGATTTCAGATGCTGGAGCGCGGATACCCAGTGGAACGAGGTGGCTCTGTGGCATCAGTTCCGTCTTGGTCTCTCTGAAAGCTTGAAGGACGAGTTAGCACGGGTCAGTGTTCCTGATGTTCTAGAGACTTTAATTACTTTGTCTATCCAGATAGACCGACGACTCCGGGAGCGCAGAGCAGAAAGGTCTACCCAGCAGCTCCGCCCAGCTTGGATGCTACCCCGGATACTAGCCCCTGTGTTGTACCCTGCCAGTGCCAGTACGGTTCCAACTGAACCCTCATCCCTCAACCAGACCCGTACCATCAAGCCAGGGCAGCTTGGACTAATGAAACATTCCCTATCGGCCAAGGAATGACTTCGTCGGCTGCAGAATTATCTATGCCTGTATTGCGGGGAACCCGGTCATTATGTCTCTTCTTGTCCCGCTAAGCTGCGCAAGGTCCTGGCTACCTCTTCTCCCAACTACTCACCTCCATCTACCAATGCTACTCACCTGGCTCTTCCTATCTCTTTCCAACTACCAGGGAGGACAATACCAGTAACTGCAATAATCGACTCAGGGGCATGTAGTTGTTTTGTTGATCTAGACTTTGCAGCACAACAACACATCCCACTCCAACCTAAGACTCGGGGACTTTACATTTTCCTGGCAGATGGGTCTCGCATCAAGTCCGAAGTAGTGACCCAGGAGACCCCTCCTTTGCCTGTGATCACCTCCACGGACCATAAGGAACTATTGACTTTGGATGCTATTGCATCTCCCATGTTTCCAGTTATCCTGTGTCTACCCTGGCTTCAGGCACACAATCCACAGATTGATTGGGGAACCAGGAGTATTAAGTTCCAGTCACCATACTGTCAACACCACTGCATGCTTCCACGTCCCAGCACCTCGGGGCCTTTGTTATGCCTGGATTCAGATCCAGAGATACGAGCTTCTGTACCCAAACAATATCATGAGTTCCTGGACGTCTTCAGCAAGCGAGGGGCCGAAGTCCTCCTGCCTCATCATCCTTACGATTGTCCAATCAAGCTTCTTCCCAGAGCTGAGATTCCTTTCGGACGGATCTTCCCCCTATCTGAACGGGAGCTTGAGGTACTGAAAGAATACATTGATGAGAACCTTAAGAGGGGTTTCATACGTCCTTCCACTTCTCCAGCAGGGGCAGGAATCTTCTTTGTGGAGAAAAAAGACCATTCTCTTCGGCCCTGTGTAGATTACCGGGAATTAAATAAAATCACAGTCAAGAACCGGTACCCTCTGCCTCTAGTACCTGAACTTTTTCAAAGACTCAGGACTTCCTCTGTGTTTACCAAATTAGACCTGTGGGGGGTGTACAACCTGGTACGCATCCGAGCAGGGGATGAATGGAAGACTGCCTTTCATACCAGGTTCGGCCATTACGAATACCTAGTAATGCCCTTCGGCCTATGTAACGCCCCTGCCACCTTTCAGCATCTAGTCAATGATGTTTTCAGAGACTGTCTGGACATTTATGTAGTTGTCTATCTTGATGATATTTTGATTTTTTCCTCCTCTCTCGAGCAGCACTGGAAACACGTCTGGAGTGTACTCTGTCGTCTCCGCCAGCATGGACTGTAGGCAAAACCAGAAAAGTGTGAATTTGAGCGACAGAGTATCCAGTTCCTTGGCCTAGTGATCTCTACAGAGGGATTCAAGATGGACCCACAGAAGGTTTCAGCCATTCTGGATTGGCCTGCACCTTCAGACAAAAAGGGGGTGCAGCGCTTCGTTGGCTTTGCCAATTTTTATCGGAGGTTTATCAAGGGATTCTCCGCTATTATTTCCCCGATTACGCAGCTAACGAAGCAAAATGCTTGATTCCAGTGGACATCTGAAGCACAGGCTGCTTTCACAAACCTAAAAATACTTTTTACGTTGGCTCCTATCCTAAGTCATCCCGATCCTGCCCTACCGTATCTACTTGAGGTAGATGCCTCAGAGACAGCGGTTGGAGCTGTTATCTCCCAGCGCCAAGGTCTCAAGGACTTGATACACCCGGTAGCCTTCTTCTCCCGTAAGCTTAACCCGTCCGAGAGGAATTATGATGTTGGAGACCGGGAGCTCCTGGCCATTAAATCTGCCCTTGAGGAGTGGAGGTACTTGTTGGAGGGAGCAGCGCATCCTATACTCATTTACACAGACCACAAGAACCTAGAGTATCTGAGAGCTGCCAAACGTCTGAGACTACGCCAGGCACGTTGGGCACTATTTTTCTCTAGGTTCTCGTTCCACATAACTTACCGGCCAGGCTCCAAGAACACCAAACCAAACGCTCTTTCCCGCATGTTTGATGAACCGAAAGAGATGTCAGCTCCAGATACAATTCAATCGGAAGGAAACTTCTTACTTTTACAAACTAGCCTGATGTCTGGCTTGAAGCAAGCTTCTACAGGTGTGTCTGGTCCCTCTGGAATCACTCTGGTACCCAAGGACGGGTTACTTTGGAAGAATGACAAAATCTTTGTGCCAGAAGAAGTTCGAGTCACAGTGTTAAACTTGTGTCATGATCATCCCCTGGCAGGCCATTTCGGAATGCATAAAACCCTTGAACTGATTCAATGCATGTTTTGGTGGCCAGATCTTGAAAAAGACTGCAGGGAATATGTAGGTTCATGTGCCACCTGTATCCGTAGCAAGACCACTAGAAGCAAGGCCTGGGGTCTGCTCAGACCCTTACCAGTCCCTGACCGTCCCTGGAAAATGATTGCCATGGACTTCATAGTGGAACTCCCTCCGTCTGAAGGTTGCTCAGCCATATTTGTAGTGGTTGACTGTCTATCCAAGATGGCCCACTTCGTGCCTCTCAAAGGCATGCCCTCTGCCATGGAAACTGCCCAGGTCTTCATTAGGGAAGTAGTAAGGCTACATGGGGTCCCTGCGGACATCGTTTCGGATAGAGGGGTGCAGTTCACCTCTCGCTTTTGGAAGGCTTTGTGCAAGGTCCTGAAGATTGAGTTGTCCATGTCCTCGGCCTATCACCCCCAAACTAATGGGCAAACTGAAAGAACGAATCAGACGCTTGAACTTTACCTCAGATGCTTCACCACCTTCGTTCAAGATGACTGGGTAGCTTTACTACCCCTGGCAGAGTTTGCCTTTAACGACGTCAGTCATTCGGCTACAGGTCAGTTGCCATTTTTTTCCAACTATGGGTTTCACCCAACCTTCTTACCTGATCTCATCCCTGATTCAACAGTCCCGGCGGTCCAGAGTACCGTTGATTTCCTGACCCGTAACAGCAGGATATTGCAGGAAGCCATGACTAAGGCACAACCAGCCAATAAAAGGATCTTTGACAGGAAAAGGAGAGGGGAATTATGCCTGCAACAGGGTGACCAAGTATAGTTATCTACCACCAACCTTAAGATGGCTTGCCCCGCAAGGAAACTGGCACCCAAGTTCATCGGTCCTTTCCCAGTAAAATGGAAATTAAACAAGGTCTCCTATGAACTTGCCTTACCGGAGTCATTGAAGATTTACCCAGTCTTTCACGTATCCTTGCTGAAACCCGCAGTGCCTGACCCGTTCCCAGACAGGGGATTGGGACCCCCCGAGCCTGTAATCATTGATGGTGATGAGGAGTTCGAGGTGGAGGCCGTCTTGGACTGCCGAAGAAGAGGGAACTAGCTTCAATTCCTGATCAAGTGGAAGGGGTACGGCCTGGAGGAGAACTCCTGGGAGCCCCAGAACATCCACGCCCGAGAGTTAATCTAGGCCTTTTTTCGCAGTCACCCCAGAAAAGAGCTCTCTTGGGCACCCGGAGGTTGCCCTTAAGGGGGGGCACTGTCAGGGACGTACTGGGCTTGAACCTGGGACCTCGTCTGTGTCTGGCATTGACTTCTCCCACTGAGCTATCTGGGATGCTGGACAGTTCCCTGCCTGATCTGCTGGATAACCTATCTGATCCATTAGACTACTCTGCTTGGTGTCTTGATTACTGTTGAACTCTGAACCCCTTGCTCCTCCCATGAACTTCCTATAAAAGACATTCCAGAGATGTTGCCCCTTGCGGTTTGATCTGCTTCTGTTCCCTGAGTTCCTGATTCTGTGCCTGTATCCTGTTCCTGTGTTTGACCCGGCTTCCTGACCACGCTTCTGTCTCCAGTCCTGACCTCGGCTCGTTTGACCCTGCTCAGTTATCTGCCAGTCTGTCTGTTGCCAAGATTCGGCCTGGACTTTGACTACTCTCTGCCTGCCACTTATGATGTTTACCTTGATGTATATGACCCGGCTTGTCTGACTCTGCAAACCTGCACCAGCTGACCTGCATCCTCAGCTCTGCGAGCTGCACACGCTGACCTGCATCCTCTGCAATGCAAACCTGCACCTGCTGACCTGCATCCCTGCTCTGCAAACCGGCACATACTGACCTGCATCCTCTGCTCTGCAAGTTGCACCCGCTGACCTGCATTCTCTGCTCTGCAACCTGCACCTGCTGACCTGCATCCGCTGCTTCCGGAACCAGCCGTTCCAGTCTCCACTCGGCTCCACCACTCCAAGCAGTGAGGATCAGACAGGCACCCTTACCTCACCGTGCTCTTACCACCACTGTCCCCACTCCAGTGGTCTCCGAGCCCGGGTTGTATGGGAGGTCCCTCTCCGCACGTCAGGCTCACAGCTAAGGTACGTTACAGCAGTCCTTAAAATGGTATCCCTTTTCAGATAGTATTCTGGCCTGTATGTCCTTCTCTGTGATACACCAGATGTCTCTGCATCTTTCAATGTCCTTGATACATCAGGGTTGTGAGCTTCATAGATAGGACATGTTCCACAGTTCAGGTGGGGACACGGGAGGCACTCCTGGTCTAATTGTATTTGCGATTCACCTATAGTTACCATGTTATGCAGTGCTTGTTGGAAGCCATTGCATGGCAAAACATGTAGAGCAAGAAGCTACTGCTGCTTACTCATAATATGGTTACTGTATGAGGATACTGTGATGTTTTTTAGACATTTTGTATTAATAAATTCAATTTATTTATTATATATTTAACTAGTAACTTTTCTTCGGAACCCTAAAAATCCCATTCCCTTTCTTCTACCAATATATGTATTCATAGGGGTGTGGTGCCCCTTTGACTAGCCAACTTCCAGCAATTTACAATAGCCTTAAAACTGAATATTACCAAAAGTATTGGGACATCTGCCTTTACACGCACATGAACTTTAATGGCATCCCAGTCTTAGTCTGTAGGATTCAATATAGAGTTGGCCCACCCTTTGCAGCTATAAAAGCTTCAACTCTTCTGGGAAGGCTGTCCTCAAGGTTTAGGAGTGTGTCTATGGGAATGTTTGTACCTTGCTTTGTGCACTGGTGTGCAGTCATGCTGGAACATGAAGGGGCCATCCCCAAACTGTTCCCACAAAGTTGGGAACATGAAATTGTCCAAAATGTCTAAAATGTTTTGGTATGCTGACGCCTTAAGAGTTCCCTTCACTGGAACTAAGGGGCCAAGCACAACCCCTGAAAAGCAACCCCACACCATAATCACTCCTCCACCAAATGATTTGGACCAGTGTGAGTTTGGGGTGGAGGAACTTGACTGACCTGCACAGAGTCCTGCCCTCAACCCAATAGAAAACCTTTGGGATGAATTAGAGCGGAGACTGTGAGCCAGGCCTTCTCATTCACTTCAGTGCCTGACCTCACAAAAGCACTTCTGGAAGAATGGTCAAACATTCTCATAGACACACTCCTAAACCTTGGGGATAGCCTTTCCAGAAGAGTTGAAGCTGTTATAGCTGCAAAGGGTGGGCCATCTCAATATTGACTAAGACTGGGATGCCGTTAACGTTCATGTGTGTGTGTAAAGACAGGCAGCCCAAGACACTCACTTTCTATCAGAAGTGGATATAGCATTGCTCCCATGGATAAACAGTGTGGCAAAGATATGTGATTCAGAAAAGAAGCTCAAATCAAATTTTAAATATTTTGACAGGCAAAACTGTTTTTCTACTGCTTGTATTTCTTCTGTTTAGCTGTTGACCTGAAGTTCAGCTTCAACAAAAAGCAATAATTGATATTTGTAGGGGCTACCACAGAGCTGTGAGCTGCCAGCCTTTGCCCAGATGTTTTTTTTTTTTGATCTCTTTGTTGCTCCAGTTAACATCATGTTTTCTAGAGCCAACCACCCTTTTTTCGTATCTTGTTCTACAGTAATACAAATCTGCATACATGCCAGATGGCAGGAAAAAGGTTGAACATCCATGCTTTTGTAAAACAGTTTATAGGATTTGTGTATAACGCTATACAACTAGAGCAGACAAACGCTGAAGAAGTCATCAATATTTGTGGAAAATGTTGAAATGATAGGGTTGTTCATAAATTATGTGTTGTGAGGGGGTTAGATCGGCAGCGGGTGTGTGTGACCCCCGGGATGGGCTCCCCACACAAAAACAGGCCCAGCAAACGGAGGTTGTGGTTTTCAAAATCAAAAAAAGGTGCGGTTTATTTTCTATTTACAGTGACAAAACACAGCAAAGCCAAAAGAAACATAAACAAAATAAATCCTGGTCAACTTGACCTCTGACTAAACATACAGGTTTCCTAACTAACAACTGGGATCAGCCTAGTGCTGTCCTAGTCCCTAAGTCCCTGGTTTTAAATGTCCAAGCAAATAGCCACACAGGCTTTGTCTCACCGCACAGGGGTTCACTCTCCCTAGACAGTCCACACAGGTCTGGGTCCAGGCATGAGCTAACATCTAATGAAGCTGGGAGTTCTTATAGAGGCCTAAATGAGCTGACAAGCTTCAGCTGGTCTCATCAACTCCCTGTCTGCACGACGCCCCACACTCTCCCTAGAGGTATGAGTCATCCATGAGCCCACTAGCCTTAGCTGGGCTTATACAACTCTCCACCTAGTTGTATAAGTCGGCGTAAAGCCTGAATCTGGGCGAAATATATCTACCCCCCTGGATGCAACCAGGTGACTTTACCTTCCTGCTGTCACAGTGTATTGACTGACTTTTTTTTTTTTTAAAAGCAAACGGCCCTATACAAAACTTTATTGTTGCAGCGTTTATTTAACACTACCCATAGATCAAGCTAATACTAAATCAATTCCTTAATTGACTACACCAAGGTGAGTTTTTCAACCTCGTCTACTATGTAAGGTGTAATGATATCTTTAAGTAAAAGAAGGCATGAAGAGAAACTCTTTGTAGTTCAAACAAAAATATTCATTGTGCTTGCATAACCGATACAGACAGTTGTCTTTATATGAGGTGGCGCTAATCAATGATGCGCCTAAGATCACTAGTGACAAACTCATTACAACCTGGCAGCGTCTTAGTACATGATAGTTAAGGACAGAACGTGCATATTAAATCACTACAAAGTCATTTACATTACAAGATCATCTACCATTGACTGTCTGATCTAAAAAAAACTCTGGGGTGACCCAGAACCTCAAGCCCTGCTAAACATAACTCCTTCCTGACTGCAATGGCAGTTAACAGTGCCTCTAGAATTACAAGAAGAAAGAAAAGTGCTCAACTTTAATTGTTACAGTTTTTATAATTGTTACAGTTTTTATTTTTTATATATCATGTAAAATACATTCTAAAACAAGCATTTTTTTTTAAAGATAATTTTTTTTTGTAAAAGAAATCAAATACAAACTAGAGTAAAAAACATTTGCATAAACAGGTAGCATAAACAGGTAGCATAGCAGTAAACAGAATGTTCATTAATTACAGAGCCATCACATGAAGAAAATAAATGTTATATATCGATCAGAACAGAGCATATAAAATAATTTAAAAAAAGGGAGGGGGGAGGAGGTGGATACATATTCGAAGTATACAATGGTGAAACAGATATGTTACAAAAGCAGGAGGTTCACACTCTTCAGGTGCTATAGTGCGGTCAGTTTCTACCCAAAGTAACCACATTGTAAGAAATGTTTTATTGCATCCTCTGGCTTTATAAGTCATCTTTTACATTGGGATTGCTTGATTGATTAAGGTAATCCAGAAAGGTACGTCGGGGGGGGGGGATTTCTGATTTCCAGCCTATGGCTATGGATTTTTTGTCATAAAAGAAGATCAGGCGTAGAAAAGTTTTAATGCGGCTAGGGATGTTATCATCATCTATATACCCAAACAGATATCGTAAAGGATCGCAGACGTTAGGCAACTGTGTGAGATTACTAATGGAATCCGTAACTGCAGACCAGAAACTTCTGATAGGTGGGCACTCCCAAACCATATGGTAAAATGTGCCATCAGCCACGGAGTATTTAGCACAGACAGGAGATGACAGTCTGCCAATGTAAAATAAAAAACTGAGTGTATAGTAAAATCTATATAAAAATGTTGTCTGCACAACCTTGTCCCTTGAGGAAATAATCATGGGGAGTTGGGGACCTGTAGGGTGAGAATTTCCTGCCATGCTTCCTCCATAAGGCTTGAAATATCCACTCTCCAACGTGATTCCGTAGTCAAAAGCCTATCGGTTTTGGAATGTAGTAAAAAGGAATAGTAAAACAAGCATTAGTAATACTGCTATCTAGCATCCTTATGGGACAGAGATATCTAAAACTGAATAGAAGAGCAGCAATGAAATAACATGGAATACTCACAACTTGAGTTATCAATGAAGGTTAATTTTTTTAAATGCATTTAGCGATATTTAATTAGTTATTAAATAATGATTTAAAAAACGCTTTCAGATGGAAATCTGTCATTTAGCTACCAAAGGCATTGCCCCTAGAAACCTTTAAGTAGAGTAACAGCAACAGCAGAGAAACACCTATCTGCCAGTCTTGTAGATGTCTTTCCATTGAATAAAGTTACTAATCACTGTAGTTGCATGGGTCTCATATAGTCAAATGGGAATCAAGATATATTGCTTGAAGTGATGAAGGGTCCAAAACCCCCTGATGATGGAGGGGATGGAAGTGTAGGAGGTGTTGCAGGGCTGCCTTTTGATTCTGTCTAACCACATTATGGTGTCTGCTGGTGATTCAAAGAAATTAGTTTACCTTTTGGCCATGCAGGATATATGATGGCATTAGGTAAGTAGAGTTTGATGAGCTTTCCCCTAAATGTGAGAAATTTCATTATTTTTATGTTTAGTGTAATATCTAGTAAGTCTTTAGCTTTAGATAAGATTATGAGTTGATTTATTAACCACTTCGGAAGGTTTACCCCCTTCATAACCAGGCAATTTTTTTGTGATATGGCACTGTGTTACCTTAACTGACAACATTTTTTACTTTCTGATATAAAATACATCCAATAAAAAAATGAAAGAAATCCTAATAAGCGTATATTGATTGGTTTATGCAAAAGTTATAGCGTCTACAAACTATGGGATATTTTTATGGAATTTTTATTTATTATTAATTTTTACTAGTAATGGCGGGGATCAGTGACTTATAGCGGGACTGTGAGATTGCGGCTGATAAATCGGATACTAAGTGACACTTTTGATACATTTTTGGGGACCAGTGACACCAACACAGTAATCAGTGCTAAACAATATACACTGTCACTTTACTAATGACACTGGCAGGGAAGGGGTTAACACCATGGGGCGATCAAATGGTTAAATGTGTCCCTAGGAAGTGCTTGCTAACTGTGGGGATGTGCTTTAACTGTAGGAAAACAGATATCAGTGTTCCTGCTTGGCAGAAACACGGGGTCATTGTCTTCCCTACTAACAGAATGGCGATCTGCCTTGTTTACAAAGGCAGGTCGTCGTTCTGCCTCTATCGAGAACGATCCTGTTCCCCCTGTTTTCCAAACACAGGGGAAGCGGGTTGCTGGCGGAAGTGCATAATCACGTACCTGTGCGTGATTCTGCACAGAGGAGCTGCCTCCCCACAGTAAATGTACGTGAAGTGAAGTGAAATTTCACTCATTTTCCCCTGAGCTTAGTGAATGTGGCGAAGCCTCACCTTGTAAGGAATTGTCTCTGTCTTTATAGTTTAGCACTTGAACTAGAATGGATCTAGGAGGACTGGCTGGAGGCACTGAGCGTAAGAGAGCATGTAAGAGCATCTCCTTCAAAAAAGGAAAGAAAGCATTTTTTAAACTAATCAGCAGCAATAGATCATTTAGATCTTACTGGGAGGCCTTCTATTGAAGATTATTTTTAAATAGCCTGTGTTCTAGGCCATCAAGTTTGTCAGCATTTTAGCTCTTAAGAAAAAAAAGAAAAAGGAAACAATTCAAATAATCAACAAATATGTTATTTAAATATTAATATCTCAGCTTATAGAGTAATTTTTTATTTTTAACAAACCAAAAAAAAAAAAAAAAAGGAAAAGGGGGAGAAGGGGAAGGAAGAGGAGGGAAAGGAATAGGGAAGGAGGAAGAGAGGGTAGAAGGGGAGGATAAATGTCAATGCACAGCGATTAATTCCAGACCTGGGATTACAACTTATGTCATGCTTTAAAAGTGGAAAAAATATGGAATGGCGCCAAACTTCGGTACTTAAAAATCTTCATAGGCGACATCTAATTTTTTTTCTACCAGGTTACCAGTTTAGAGTTACAGAGGAGGTCTAGTGATAGAATTGTTGCTCGGACTCTAACACACACAGCAATACCTCACATGTGGTTTTAACAGTGTTCACATACGTGGGCGGGACTTACATTTGCGTTCGCTTCTGATCGCGAGCTACGGGGGACAGGGGCGGTTTAAATTAATTTTTTTACACTTTCTTTTACCTTCTTTTATTTATTTTTTGATCACTTTTATTCACGTTACAAGGAATGTAAACATCCCTTGTAATAGGAATGGTTTGTGACAGGTCCTCTTTATGGAGAGATGCGGGGTCAATAAGACCCCACATATCTCCTCCAGGCTTGAAAGCATGAGATCGAAAAAAAATCACGATCTCATGCTTACCAGCCGTGATTGCGGCTATGTTTACAACCGCGACCCGGACGTGATGTCATAATGACGCTTCCGGGCCTCTGACGGTCATAGAGATGACTGGTGACCATCTCTATGGTCGTCATCCGATTCTTTCTCTGGGTCCCCGATGTCCCCTCCTGTCGCCTGTAAGAACGATCAAGCGGCGGAACTGCCACTATGATCATTCTTATGGTGCACAGAATCACCGGCTGAAAACGAGGATATCTGAATTATGCCTGTAGCTGCAGACATCATTCAGACATTCCCACTGAAATTCAAGGATGTCATATGACGGCCTTGGGCTGGAAGTGGTTAAATGTTTGTCAGTCATGCCCTTGGTATTGTACCTAAATTCTTCTTTATAACATATGTCATCTATTTTTCGTAACCATTGGGCTAAATTTGGTGTAGACTTTTGCTTCCAATACATATGTATGAAGGATTTTGCGTGTTTATCAAATGTGGACTTATTGAATTTTTATATCTAGATATTGATTGTGGAGTAAGGTGAAATAAAATAACCCTTCTGGAGATCTTGTCTAAAAATGTGAACTCTGAAACTGTAATGTGAGGGAAAAAATTGATACATTGAACTGCTAACCTGCTGAGAACATTTTCTTAGTGTAGGTTCAACATTTATTTGGGCTTGATGTAAGTCTGCTAAAGAGTATGGCTGAGTGTGTAATATATAGACTGAGCTTGACTTGGGTGCCACTAACATGTGCTTATGTTTCTCCCCTGTCTTGTGATGGTGCAGCGTAACTTAACTTTGTATATACAGTACAAGCCACTTGTGAGTAATCCATGTATAATATAAATTAATCATTGTAAGTGAACATGCATGTTGAATGTACTTTATTTATAATGTTGCATATGCATATTCCTATATCATTAGCACCTTAAAAGTCTCCTGAAGAAGCAGAATCTGCAAAATGCATTGAGGCGGTATCCCCTGGTGCCCTACTCTTCTGCAACATCAGGGTCATATTTGTCACTATTTCATAGATAAACCATGCTGCTCTAAACCTTCATAGACAAAATATAAAGCATAACCAAATCAGACATGCTATAGCAATACAAAATAACAAGTTAAATTATAAACAGTTAATAAATCCAAGTAAAGAGTCCCAAATAAAAGAGTGCTCATGCAGATGTAAACAAAACTGGTGCTCCACTTCTCAGTGCCTCCAGTGTTCCTATACAAACACTCACCACAAGTTGTTGATCTACTATTGCTAGTCACATCAGTAGCGCTTGTGTAAGGTAAACCGGACCTCCATCACTAAAAGGCCAGTGTGAGTGCTTGCTCATGCTCGTACACATTGCACTCGTGCTAATATTCATGAGCAAAGGACCAACATAATTCCTGCAATGCCAGTTAATCGCGCACGGAGATGTGCACGTGCGCACACCTGTGCGTGAGCATGGCGTGTGCGCGCACGTGCACACACCAATTAGCACTTGGCGCCCAGTGGCCTATTTAAACTGCTTTATCACTGTAAACCGTGCTGGATGATATTCAGCTTCTTCCTGACCTTCCAAGACCTGATCTGCTGTTCCTGTTTGTTCGTGTATGACCCGGCTCGCCTTTTGTACTTCACCTCTGCTTGTTCCTTTACTCGGTTACCTGGTATCCTGACTTTGGCTTGTTTACTGGACTTGATCTGCCTACTGATTTGATACCACACTGCCCGGCTGTTCCCGACCCCGGCCTGCTTTCTGGACTTGCTTTGCCTGCTGATTCGGTACTCAGCTGCCTGGTTGTTGCTGACTGCTGCTCTTCTCCTGGTTCTGCTCCTGTCTATGCTCTGGTACTAAGCAGCTTCTACTTCCTGCTCGAAGGACCGTGACTTCCAGCTCTACCCACCTACAGAGGGGACATGACCAGCCAGCTACCCGGCACTCATGCCACTCCTTGCCTTTACACTTTCTGTTTCCACCTTCAGGAGTGTAGGCAGGAGGAGCAAGGGAAGCCTACGTCACATTCCAGTCTCCACCAGGTACGTGATAACTTGTGTTTTGGGACATACCCTTAAGTCTCCAAAGTCTTGTTTCGTATTGGTCCATATCAATGGTGTACCATCATGCATGCAAATAAAATACCAGGGAGGATTTCATAGCATAAAACCGTTTGATTTTATGAAAACACACAGAAATATTGTAAAAAAATTCACAATCACATTTGTAGGTTCCTATAAGAACTGGCACTGGATATGTATGGCTTGCATTGGGAAGAAAAAATGGCCATTGCTGTGCATGTGTAGAAAAACAGTGTGTGCTCCAACAGGAGGATATGACTTTGCTGAAAATTATGTTAACATGTAGCCTACATCTTGACCAGTTTTGTCCTGATTAGACAGCTTCAGGAAGTCCAATCAGAGCAAAACTGGTGGCGGTATGGTCTACTTGGTGACGTCATTTCCGGCGATGTCTTTTCCACAGTACAATTTCTGCTGAGAGCAAAGCTGCAATTTGCAAATATTGTCTGAAGAAATATTATTTTCCAAATGCTACTAGGATGACAATACACATCCTTGCATGCCAGAGGTGCCCTAAAGACATTAAAAATACTTTTTGGAATTAAATGATGAGGACCAGAATGAAAGTGAAAGAAAATAGCGTTTGCCTCCAGAGTTCTCATACCAAAAACACTCTTTCTGCTGCTTCTGGAGCATCTCAAAGTGTTTCTTTACCAGCAGCATCTTCAAGTAAGAAAGTGTTGCAAACCATTGCCTTCCAAAAATACACATACCCTCATTTATAAATAAAATGACACCTGAAATGACACCTGAAATTCAGGAGAAAATTGATCAAGCTCTTGCAAGAGCAATATATGCTTTTGGATCAGCATTGTCAATATGTTATTAACATATGCAGTCTTTGTTATTCCATTTGTAATAAAAAATAATATTTTAAAAAGCAAGTTTAGTTTATTTACTGAATAAGTTGCACTTTTTTTTAATGCATAATACTTTTATATACTCTGAATTCCACCAGTGTAACAAAATTACTTTCAATTTGTAAAAACGACTCCACACTGATTATTTATTTTTTTCTGAATTTTTTTTCTTTTTTCTGGAAATTTTTTTTTTCTTCTCATGGCTTCAACATTTCTGAAGATTTTACATGTCTATTCCAGACACATCCCTCAAGCCTCTTAGTGGTTAGTAGTGATTTTTTTACTGTGATTTAAACTCTTGTTCAGTGGGGGCAAAATTTCTTGATATGGGGGAGGAGCTTCAGATACGGTCCTCATTATCACCAAGGGCTGCACACAAATGATATGTGCACTCCAACTCCATGTCACCATGTTCCAAAGACGTAGCCAGAATTTATATTGTGTGCAGTAACCTATTAGAGCCCACAGAATGAAGCTGGTATTCAGCCATAGCACGTGTAAATGGGAACTTCTGCAGGTGTGTACCAGCTCCTCATGGTACCAGCACTCTATACCTACTAGCCATTTTCAGAGTGACAGAGCATTAGGTGCTGGCATTCTTAAAACATGTTAAACTTTCCGCTTATTTATTTATTTGCAAAATGTATTTTTCTCCTTCAGCATTTGGTACAGTACTCCACAGTACGACACCTTTCAGATCGCATATGTTTTCCTCCATTTTGAGGCTCATTCTATAGACAGTGTAAATGGCAGCAGGGATGTATAGTGGCCAGTAACCCACAGCATCCAATTGTATTTCTGATTTTTAGCATCAGCTAGCATGTGTTTTTTGGTTGCTATGTGTTACTGTTCTCTGTAAATCATAGTTTCTCCTTGCTGCCATATTGCTTCTCGGCATCTTTCTTTAGCCGGAAAAAGTCCAAAAAGGATTATATCACGCCGCAACCTTTTCATGCAACAGGCTCACATTTGACACTAACATAAAACTAAGGAAATACTGAATAAGGATAAAGTATAACAGCTCCAGAAGGTTGAAGAAGATTGGTGGAGCTGGGAACTCAAGTGAAAAGAATTTGCTTCCATGGTCCCCTATAGATATAAGAAGTCGCTTGAACTTTTGTAATAGGAAACAGGAAAGCGAAGCAAAATCTGCAGTTTCGGGATGAGTTTTTCATTGTAATCATGGAAACACCACTGGGAATCTTCCATAAAGATTTGCATTATTAGATATTTGTAGTGTGGTGTTCTTGGTCTATGTTTCTAATAAAGTTAAAAGTATGTAACATCTTCATTATCTATGTAAAGCAAAAACGTTTCTAGTTTTGGTAACAAAACATAATGGTTAAAACCCTGTCAGTTTATTTTTGCTGTTTGGGATATTACCTTTAATGTTCTAGAGATTCAACAGGAAGTGTAGGGATATTTCAACAAAAGAAAGTGAAGGGAATTCCAAGTGACCTGTGAGGGGGCTAGCTCGGCAGCGGGTATGTGTGACCCCCGGGATGGGCTCCCCACCCAAAAACAGGCCCAGCAGACGGAGGTTGTGGTTTTCAAAATCAAAAAAGGTGCGGTTTATTTTCTATTTACAGTGACAAAAACACAGCAAGGCAAAAAAAAACAAACACAAAATAAATCCTGGTCAACTTGACCTCTGACTAAACTTACAGGTTTCCTAACTAACGACTGGGATCAGCCTAGTGCTGTCCTAGTCCCTGGTTTTAAATGTCCAAGCAAAATATAGCCACACAGGCTTTCTCTCACCGCACAGGGGTTCACTCTCCCTAGACAGTCCACACAGGTCTGCTTCCAGGCATGAGCTAACATCTAATGAAGCTGGGAGTTTTTATAGAGGCCTTAAACGAACTGACAGGCTTCAGCTGGTCTCATCAACTCCCTGCCTCACGACGCCCAGCACTCTCCCTAGAGGTATGAGTCATTCATGAGCCCACTAGCCTCAGCTGGGCTTCATCAACTCCCTAGTTGTATAAATCGGCGTAAAGCCTGAATCTGGGCGAAATATATCTACCCCCCTGGATGCAACCAGGTGACTTTACCTTCCTGCTGTCACATACCCCCCCCTCTTGTTTTAACCTCGGGGTTGGAACACCAGCAATCAGGCATTCATGTACTCGAGACAAAGCATCCACATTCCCCATTTGAACGCCAGGGCGATGCTTTACTGTGAAGTTGAATTCCTGGAGGGCCAGGAACCACCTATTCACTCTTCTATTTGTTTCCTTGTTTTGAGCCATCCACTTTAACGGAGCGTGATCCGTAACCATGTCAAAGTGCCTACCTAGCAGGTAGTACCGAAGGGAATCTAGAGCCCACTTCACCGCTAAACACTCCTTTTCAACGGTGGCGTAATTTACCTCATGGGACTTCAACTTCCTGCTGAGGTAAATGACTGGGTGCTCTTCCCCGTTCCAGACCTGGGACAATACTGCTCCTAACCCCACATCTGACGCATCACTTTGTACGACAAAGTCTTTAGAGAAGTCGGGTGAGTACAACACTGGCTGGCTACATAAGGCTTGTTTCAAGAATTGGAATGCTGCCTCAGCCTCGGGGGTCCATTTAATCATGACCGACCCTTTCCCCTTCGTCAGGTTGGTTAGGGGCACAGCCTTAGAAGCAAAGTGGGGAATGAATCGCCGATAATACCCAGCGATTCCCAGAAAGGCTCGTACCTGCTTCTTGCTGTTGGGACGTGGCCAACTCTGGATGGCCTCGACTTTGTTGAGTTGGGGTTTTATTACTCCCCTCCCAATGGTGTACCCAAGATATTTGGCCTCCTCCTGCCCAATGGTACACTTCTTGGGGTTAGCCGTAAACCCTGCTTCCCGAACAGAGTCCAGGACTGCTTGCACTTTTGGCAGATGTGAGGCCCAATCTGTGCTATGGACAATTACGTCATCCAGGTAAGCCGCAGCATACTTCCGATGGGGCCTCAGCATCTGGTCCATTTTCCGCTGGAATGTGGCCGGCGCATTCTGTAACCCGAACGGCATTCTTTTATATTGGAACGCCCCGTCTGGGGTTACAAATGCGGTTTTCTCTTTGGCTGACTTGGCCAGGGGGATTTGCCAATACCCTTTTGTGAGGTCAAGAGTCGTCATGTATCGGGCTGTTCCCAGCCGGTCGATCAACTCATCTATACGTGGCATGGGGTAGGTGTCAAATTTTGTAACTTTGTTCAACTGACGAAAATCGTTACAAAATCGCCAGCTCCCATCCGGTTTAGGCACCAACACAATGGGACTAGACCAATCACTTTGGGACTCCTCTATCACCCCTAAGTTCAGCATTTTCTGTACTTCCTCCCGTATTGCCTCCCGTCGGGCCTCTGGGATCCGATAGGGTTTTAACTTCACCCTTTCACCGGGCGGGGTAATAATGTCATGCTCTACCCCAGATGTTTGTCCCGGCAGCTCAGAGAATACCTCCTTGTTGCGAAGCACAAACTCCTTAACCTCCTGTTGTTGGGGTTGTGACAAGGTGGCTGCGATTCCAACCTCAGGAATCACGCAACCAGTTTGAGCTGGTGACCAAGTGTCTGCGACTAGGGACTCTCTATCCCTCCAGGCTTTCAACAGATTAACGTGATAGATCTGTTCGGGCTTTCGCCTTCCTGGTTGTCTGACCTTGTAATTCACTTCGCTCACTTTTTCCATTATCTCGTAGGGGCCTTGCCATTTGGCAAGGAATTTACTTTCAACCGTAGGGACAAGTACCAATATCCTATCCCCCGGGGAAAAGGTACGGGTCTTGGCTCCACGGTTGTACACTCTCTGCTGTGCCAACTGCGCTTGGGCCAAATGTTCCTTCACGATGGGCATTACCTGTGCAATTCGATCTTGCATCAGGGCGACATGCTCAATCACACTCCTGTGGGGAGAACTCTCACTTTCCCAAGTTTCCTTGGCAATATCCAACAGCCCTCTTGGGTGTCTCCCATACAGTAACTCAAAGGGGGAGAATCCCGTAGAGGATTGGGGCACCTCCCTAATAGCAAACATCAAATAAGGAAGTAGACAGTCCCAATCCTTTCCATCCCTATCCACCACTTTCTTCAACATTTGTTTTAGGGTTTTGTTGAATCTTTCAACCAGCCCATCGGTTTGGGGGTGATACACAGATGTACGTAATTGCGTCACTTTGAACAATTTACACAGCTCCTTCATAACCCGGGACATAAAGGGTGTACCTTGGTCCGTAAGCAGTTCTTTACAAATACCCACCCGGCTAAAAACAAGAGATAGCTCTTTGGCTATGGTTTTGGCCGAGGTATTTCTGAGAGGGATCGCTTCTGGATAACGGGTGGCATAGTCCATTATAACCAATATGTACTGGTGCCCCCTAGCGGACTTGATTATAGGACCTACCAAATCCATTGCGATTCTCTCAAACGGGACCTCAATGATGGGTAGAGGGACCAGCGGGCTACGGAAGTGTGGCATCGGGGCCGACCTCTGACACACAGGGCAGGAGGAACAATAATTTTCTATGTCCTTCATCACCCCAGGCCAATAGAATCTCTGTAATACCCTCTCTCGGGTTTTCTCTGTCCCCAGATGACCTCCAAGAATGTGCCCATGGGCCAACTCCAACACCAACTTCCTGTAAGGTTTGGGCACCACCAGCTGCTCAACGGTTTCTTCTGCCCTTTTTGCCACCCGATACAGTAGGTCCTTCTCTACGCTGAAGTATGGGTAAGTGCAGGTATTATCTGGGTTCACTAACTCGCCATCTATTTTCACTACGTTTTCCCGTGCCTTTATTAGGGCGGGGTCTTTCAACTGTTCTGTGGCAAAGTTTTCCCTGTGAACCTCAAGATCAGAAAACTCCACAGACGGTAGGTTTTCGTCTGAGGAGGTGGGCTCCTCTCCAGTTTCTTGAGTCTCCCCTGCCAATACTGACAAGGGAAATTCGGGAGAGTCCTCACCACTCTCAGAGGAGTTCTGGCTATCATATTCCTGGTACATAGGGGCACCAGTGGGGGGCTCATGATCATCCCACAGTTCCCAGAACTTCGGAAAATCCCTTCCCACAATGGCGTCATGCGGTAACTGAGACACTAAGCCCACTGGATGAGAAAGGGTACCTTTGGGGGTCTCGAAACACACTGTAGTCACTGGATACTCTCGGGTGTCCCCATGCACACAAATAACGGCTACCTTGCTATTCCCAGAGACCTCTGTTTTAACTAACTCAGCCTTTATCAGGGTCACAAGGCTACCTGAATCCAGCAATACCACAACATTTCTACCATTAATACACATTTTGCATAAATGTTTCTCAGTTCCCCGAATGGCAGTGCATGCGACTGTCGCACACAGCGACTGACGTCTGCCCGTCAGAAAGTCACACTGCATGGGTTCCTCCAAAACCGGGCAATTTGCTGCAATATGTCCCGCTTGCCGGCAGCGGTAGCAAATGATCCTTCTTGCCGCCTCTTGAGCCGCTGATTTCCCAGGCTGTTCTCGCCAAACTTGGGGTAGAGCTCCCACCCTCTCACTCTCTCCACCCTTACCCCTTGGAATCATCTTATCCGCCCCTGGGGATGGTCTGGTCTTAGGGTGGAAAGTCCGAGTGTCTCTGGAAGAGGCCGTCAGGTTCTCTGTAGCCAAGTATTTCTCCACACGATCCACAAGACCATCGGCCGTCTCTGGGTCTCCATGGCTTACCCACTTTTGGATGGCAGTAGGAAGAGCTCTCAAAAACCGATCCATTACAACACGTTCCACAATCTTTGGTGCGGACAAAGTCTCTGGCTGTAGCCACTTTCTGCTCAGGTGAATGAGATCATACATTTGAGACCTGGGGGGTTTTCCAAGCTGGAAAGTCCAGTTATGCACACGCTGAGCCCGGACAGCCAGGGTGACACCCAGCCTTGCCAATATTTCAGCTTTTAGCATCACATAGTCTTTTGCTTGGTCAGGCTCTAGGTCATAGTAAGCTTTCTGCGATTCACCCGTTAACAGAGGAGCCACCAGTCCAGCCCACTGCTCCTCAGGCCACTTTTCTCTTTCAGCGGTCCTTTCAAATGTGGTCAAAAATACCTCTGGATCATCCTCTCCAGTCATTTTTGTCAATAAACGACTCACCCCAAAGGACGCGGTATTAGTGGGACGGCTTTCCTCACCGGTCTGCGGACGTTGCTGCATTACTGCTTCCATCTGTTGTTGTAGTCTCTGCTCTTGCTTCTGCAACAGGTCTATGAAGCGGGCCTCAGATTGCTGTTGGGCTTGTTGCTGAGCCTCCAGACTCTGTTGTAAAGTTGCAAGGCTCTGTTGATGAGCTTGCTGCTGGGCTGCAAGGCTCCTTTGCAAACCTGCATTTGTCTGCTGTTGATTGGCATTTGCTAGAGCCAGCTGTTTCAGTATCTCCTCCATGCTGGCTTAAAAAAAACTGCCACTGGTTCTCCACCAACTGTGAGGGGGCTAGCTCGGCAGCGGGTATGTGTGACCCCCGGGATGGGCTCCCCACCCAAAAACAGGCCCAGCAGACGGAGGTTGTGGTTTTCAAAATCAAAAAAGGTGCGGTTTATTTTCTATTTACAGTGACAAAAACACAGCAAGGCAAAAAAAAACAAACACAAAATAAATCCTGGTCAACTTGACCTCTGACTAAACTTACAGGTTTCCTAACTAACGACTGGGATCAGCCTAGTGCTGTCCTAGTCCCTGGTTTTAAATGTCCAAGCAAAATATAGCCACACAGGCTTTCTCTCACCGCACAGGGGTTCACTCTCCCTAGACAGTCCACACAGGTCTGCTTCCAGGCATGAGCTAACATCTAATGAAGCTGGGAGTTTTTATAGAGGCCTTAAACGAACTGACAGGCTTCAGCTGGTCTCATCAACTCCCTGCCTCACGACGCCCAGCACTCTCCCTAGAGGTATGAGTCATTCATGAGCCCACTAGCCTCAGCTGGGCTTCATCAACTCCCTAGTTGTATAAATCGGCGTAAAGCCTGAATCTGGGCGAAATATATCTACCCCCCTGGATGCAACCAGGTGACTTTACCTTCCTGCTGTCACAGACCCTAGAAGAGGTTCCCCCATTAAGAAATTTCTCCACAGTGAAAACACAGAAATTTTGTATTTTCTGTAGTGGAGACAACAGTTACCAGGACCAGTAGTTGGGCTGAACCTCTCCAGCAGGGTTGAAAAGGGGGGGGGGGGGGGATTGAAAGGCAATATCTCTGAATATGAACAATTTTATTTATAAAAGTTCACATAAGTCCAACACCTGGGTAGGCTCATCTATGAGCTGTAGCTGGCTCTAGGGAAAACAGAGAAAGAAGCAGAAAGGGAGAAGCACCACTAAGTGTAGTAGGGCCAGTTTGTTTTTATGCACCCATAATCAGGGCTACTAACATAAAAAGGTTAAAATCCGGCTTATCAAGTGAAAAGGTCCGGGACCTCAGGAGGAAGTGTCCGCATCAACCATCAGTGGGATCACTGTACAGGCCCAGGAGATGAGGAGTAGGGGTGAGCTTTGAGTTCGAGTCAAACCCATGTTCGACTCGAACATCGCCGGTTCGGTTGTTCGCCGAATTGCGAACATTATGGGCCGTTCGCGCAAATTCGAGTGGCGCGTCACGGCCCATAATTCACTGCGGCATTGCAGTGCATTGCTGGCTGATGATTGGCCAAGCATGCACTATGACCCGCATGCTTTGGCCAATCACAGCGCGCAAAAAACAGAGAACCATAATTGGCCAAAGCCAGGGTGGCTTTGGCCAATTATGCCTCAGGGGATTTAGTACACGCCCCAAACTATATAAGGCTGCCTGGAATTCGGCCTTGCGTAGTGTGTTGCGTGTTGGTTAAAATACAGACGGAGAGATAGAGACAGTGTATTTTGATTTGAGTTAGATAGAGCAGGCAGGCGAGTCAGTTAGCTGCAGTTACAGTGTGTAGAGGATATATATGCATCCTAGGTGTTGTATATACATTTATACACTGTATTCAGTTTAGCTAGATCCGTTCCTGTTATTCTCTATCTCTATACTGTGACAGGCAGACAGGTGATTGTGCTAGCTGCAGTGTTTCACTTAGTGTACTGTGTCCTTTGCACTGCGTTCACCTAAAGCTTACCTGAATACAATTAGTGGTGTTCTCATAATAAAACCACAGGCAGGGAGATGCTTTAATTTCATTTAGTGTACTTCTGACCTTTGCACAGCGTTCACTTAAAGGAACCTGAATAAAATTGGTGGTGTTCGCATTATAAAACCACAGGCAGAGCGCTGCAAGTATTTTCAGTTAGTGTACTGTGTCCTCTGCACAGTGTGCACCTAAAACTAACAGAAGACAATTGCTGCTATTCTCATACTAATACCACAGCAGGCAGTTGATTCTGATAGCTGCATTATAATCAGTATATATATATATATATATATATATATATATATATATATATACATCCCGCCTTTGTGCAGCTACATCTCACTGCAGGCCATTAGTATGTCTGGAAGGCAAAAAAGGAGAGGCAGACAGTCACGAGGCAATAAAAGTGGGCAAGCAGGCTCTGTGTCTTGAGGCAACAGTGCTGGTCGTGGACACGGTGCATCCTCATCAGCACGTGGCCGTGGGACACGCTTGTCCTTCTTTTCGGCAGCGGTCCATGTTGAGCCGCAACATGCCCAAGACTTGGTAGAGTGGATGACCAAGCCGTCCTCATCCTCCTCATCCTCTCTCACCCAGGCTCAGAGTACTATGTCTGGCAAAGCAGCTGCCAAAGCGGCCTCTTCCTTCGGCTCAATGGCATCGGTCATTCCTTCCCTAGCCCCACAATGTCCTCCTGAGTCCCCCAAACTGTTTGACCACAGTGTTGGGTACATGCTTCAGGAGGATTCCCAGCGTTTCGAAGGCTCCGATGATGGAACCCAGCTAGAAGAAGGCAGTAACGGGAGCCCAGAGAGAGGGGGTAGTAACATGATCCCAGAGAGAGGGGGTGCCGAAGAAGGACAGCTATCTGGCAGTCATGTTCCCCCAGCTGCAGCATACTGCCAGATTTGCTCCAGTGATGAGGAGGGAGGGGATGATGAGGTCACTGACTCCACGTGGGTGTCTGATAGGAGAGAGGAGGAGGAGGAGGCACATATCCAACGAGGCAGGATGCCCTCCAGGGGCCAGCTTAAGGGCAGCACACCGACTGCATCACACCGCAGAGCTCCGCATGTGCAGGGCACTGCTGTCTCTGCGCGTTATTCCAAAAGTTCTTTTGTGTGGGCCTTATTTAAGACGTGTACAGCAGATCGCACTGTTGCCATTTGCAACATATTTCTGAAGCGTATCTAGCGTGGCCAAAACATCAGCCGCTTGGGCACCACGTGCTTGACCAGACATATGTTGACCTGCCATGCAGTTCGTTGGCAAGCATACATAAAAGACCCACACCAAAGAACAAAGCGGACCTCTCCTTGCTCCTCATCAGCTGGGATCTTCAACCCCACTATACCTTCAGTCCTCTCTGAAACCTGCACTGAGAGGAATGAAGGTGTAGAATTATGTGTGTCACAGCCAAGTACTTGTGGGAAATCTGCTATCGGTACACCAACGTCAGATTGTACCAGGCAAATTTCCCTGCCCCAGCTGCTGCACCGATGAAAGAAGTTCGCTCCCAGCCATCCACATGCCCAGCGGTTGAATGCTACAGTAGGTGCCGCTGACATTGTATATTCATTGGAGATTCTCGGCCATAGGGTGCCGACATCTCGGTGACAGGGTGGCGACATCTCGCGCTCGCAGCAATAGCGAGAAGGAGACGCGGCACTGTATTGAACGGGATCTGACGTGGATCCCCGCCAATACCAGGCACTGTGTTTGGTATGAATCCTGAGCGGGAACTCCACGCCAATTTTTAAATAAAAAACGGCATGGGTTCCCCCTCCTTTGAAGGGGAATCCCCTAAGCCAAAAAAATGGCGTGGGGGTCCGCCTCAAAATCCAAATCAGACCCTTATCCGAGCACGCAACCTGGCAGGCTGCAGGAAAAGAGGGGGGACGAGAGAACGGCCCCCCCTCCCTCCTGAACCGTACCAGGCCACATGCCCTCAACAGGGGGGGTTTGGTGCTTTGGGGCAGGGGGGCGACCTGCGCCCCCCCACCCCAAAGCACCCTGTCCCCATGTTGATGGGGACAAGGGCCTCTTCCTGACAACCCTGGCCGTTGGTTGTCGGGGTCTGCGGGCGGGGGCTGATTGGAAAAAAATGTCAATAAAAAAACACACACAGCTTTTTAAAGTAATTTATTACACAGGGGGTCTTCTTCCAACTCCGGGGGTCTCTTCCGACTTCGGGGGTCTCCGGTGTCGTCTCCGCACTCTCCGGTTCTTCTCTCGCTCTCCGGTTCTTTCTTCCTTCTGCCGGGCCTCCGCTATCTTCTTCCAGCTCTTTTGCTAACGGAGAGGCCCGGTCTTCCCCGTCGTCTTGTCCGGCCCTTCGTTGCCCTTCTGACGGCCCCTCCACTATCTTCTTCCAGCTCTTTTGCTAGTGGAGGGGCCAGGTCTTCCCGTCGCCGTCTGCGTCTTTTTCCCTCTTCTTCTCCTCGATGTTCACTCGTCCCTTTCTTCCGCTGTAATGCTGGCTGTTCGGTCCGCAACGATTTATATAGGCTTCTCATGACATCACAGTCACATGCTCGCATGACGTCACAGTCACATGCTCCGGGGCCACCCGGAGCATGTGACTGTGACGTCATGAGAAGCCTATATAAATCGTTGTGGACCGAACAGCCAGCATTACAGCGGAAGAAAGCGACGAGTGAACATCGAGGAGGAGAAGAGGGAAGAAGACGCCGACGGCGACGGGAAGACCGGGCCCCTCCACTAGCAAAAGAGCTGGAAGAAGATAGTGGAGGGGCCGGCAGAAGGACAATGGAGAGCCGGACGAGATGATGGCAGAAGGAAGAAAGAACCGGAGAGCGCGGAGATGACACCGGAGACCCTTGAAGTCGGAAGAGACCCCCGGAGTCGGAAGAAGACCCCCGGAGCTGTGTAATAAATTACTTTAAAAATCTGTGTGTGTTTTTTTATTGACATTTTTTTTCCACCAGGTGAATGGGTAGGGGTACGATGTACCCCATACTCATTCACATAGGGTGGGGGCCGGCATCTGGGGGCTCCCTTATTAAAGGGGGCTCCCGGATTCCGATCAGCCCCTGCCCGCAGACCCCGACAACCAACGGCCAGGGTTGTCGGGAAGAGGCCCTTGTCCCCATCAACATGGGGACAGGGTGCTTTGGGGTGGGGGGGCTGCAGGTCGCCCCCCTGCCCCAAAGCACCAAACCCCCCATGTTGAGGGCATGTGGCCTTGTACGGTTCAGGAGGGGGGGCGCTCTCTCGCCCCCTCTTTTCCTGCGGCCTACCAGGTTGTGTGCTCTGATAAGGGTCTGGTTTGGATTTTGAGGGGGACCCCCACCCCGTTTTTTCAGCTTAGGGGATTCCCCTTCAAATCCATACCAGACTGAAGGGCCTGGTATGCTCCTGGAGGGGGAACCCATGCCGTTTTTTTATTTAAAAATTGGCGTGAAGTTCCCGCTCAGGATTCATACCAAACACAGTGCCTGGTATTGGCGGGAATCCACATCGGATCTCCGTCTACCGGCCTCAATGTCAGCAATGCGTGTCGCTCATTGCGAAAGGAAAAACGAAATTTTCCTTTCCCGATGACGAGACAGCTCAGCGCTGGCTCTCGCGACGGGGCTCGTAGGGTGTCAATCTCACCGCTAGAAGAGGCGAGATTGACACAAAATCCACAGCACCTACTGTAGCTTGGCTAAGATGCTAGCACTTAAACTGCTGCCTTTTCAGTTGGTAGATTCTGCCCCCTTCCGTGAGGTTCCCAAACGCCACTTTTTCTCACGGAAGGCGATTCCGGCTCTCTACCGGCATGTGGAAGGCAATGTCTTGGCCTCGCTGGACAGGGCGGTCAGTGGTAAGGTGCATATTACCGCTGACTCATGGTCCAGCAGGCATGGACAGTGACGTTACCTATCTTTCACGGCGCATTGGGTGACTCTACTGGCAGCTGGGAAGGATGCAGGAAAAGATGCAGTAGTGTTGGAGGTTGTTCCGCCACCACGCCTCCAAAATGTTACTACTGGTGATTCTGACACACCTCTCTCCTCCACCCCCTCCTCTTCTTCTTCTTCCTCCATGGCCTCTACCTGTGCTTTGTCCTCGGAAACCAGCGGTGCTCCGTAGGCGTTCAAGGGGCTACGCAAGTACGCAGGCAAAAAGATGCCATGCGGTACTTGAGCTGGTGTGCTTGGGGGACAGGAGCCACACTGGGGCAGAGATTCTGTCAGCTCTGCAGGTGCAGGCTCAGAGGTAGTTGACGCCATGCCAGCGTAAGCCAGGAAAGGTGGTTTGCGACAATGGCACCAACCTCCTATCCACCCTCCGACAGGGACAACTGACCCATGTGCCCTGTTTGGCTCACATCCTTAACTTGGGGGTGCAGCAGTTCTTGGGCAGGTACCCGGACTTACAGAAAGGCCTGAAGCAGGCCAGAAAACTCTGTGGGCATTTCCGCCGGTCATATAATGCCAGTGCTCGGCTGGCTGACCTGCAAAAGGATTACAACCTGCCCAAGAACCACCTAATCTGTGACACACCCACCAGGTGGGCATGCACTGTACTGGCACCATTTGAGGAGGCCACAAGGATGGTGAGCAGTGACAGTGCATGATCAGTGACACTGTCCCTCTTGTCCACCTGTTGGAGCACACGCTGCATGGAATAATGGACAGGGCACTTGAGGCAGAACAGAGGGAGGAAGAGGAGGACTTCCTTACCTCTCAAGGCCCCCTTTATCCAGACAGTGTTCCTGCTGGCCCGCCTATCACACAGGAAGAGGAAGAGGAGGAGGAGGAGGATTGTGTCAGCATGGACGTGGAGCCTAGCACTCAGCATCAAGGGATCAAGGGATCAATTACAGTCCCAAGACACCCATGGACTTGTACGTGGCTGGAAGGAGGTGGCTGCGGATCATGTCGTCCTGAGTGACCCAGAGGACTTCGGACAAAATGCCTCAGCAAACCTACGCTGCATGGCCTCCCTGATCCTGCAAAGCCTGCGGAAGGATCCTCGTATTCGTGCTATCAAGGAGAGGGATCATTACTGGCTGGTAACCCTCCTTGATCTACATTACAAGGGTAAGGTTGTGGACCTTATCTTGCCATCGCAGAGGGAGCAGAGGATGAAGCATCTTCGGGAGGCTTTGCAGAAAGGTCTGTGCAACGCATTCCCAGAGACAGGGAGGTTACAAATTCCTGGTCCTTGACAACGTGTTGCTGAGGCTTCGGTCAGTCAAAGAAGGAGCAGTGGAGAAGGTGGCCATCTGACCAATGCGTTCAGACAATTTTTTAGTCCGCAGATCCAAGGTATGATCGGTTCCAGCAACCATCGTCAGCATCTGGTTTACATGGTGCAGAAATACCTAGGGGCAAGATCAGACTTGGACACCTTTCCCACCGAAAATCGTCTGGGTTACTGGGTCTTGAGGATGGATCACTGGCCAGAGCTTGCACAGTATGCAATTGAGCTACTGGCCTGTCCTGCCTCCAGCGTTCTTTTGGAACGCACATTCAGTGCTGCTGGAGGCTTTGTAACCGATCACAGGGTGCGCCTGTCCACTGACTTGGTCGATCGACTGACCTTCATAAAAATTAATAAGTCTTGGCTCACCACCAGCTACCAAGCACCTGATGCTGATGTAACCGAATATTTTTTTTTTTAAATGTCAGATCCCTTCAAGACTGCCTATGCTGATGCTGAGTGACTATCCTGTTATGCTGAGTGACTATCCTCTTCCTCCTCAATGATCATGCTGATAACTTGTAAGAACATTTTTGGTTCTGGGCAGTGGCTAAGGCCCAATCTTTCAGCCCCTGTTTAACAGGGGCGTGTATTTGCTATTTTTGATGCAATACTTTGCAGCAGGGCTCATTGCTGCGCTCCAACTACAGTATCTGTGAGGGGTTGCAGTGTTGTGGCACCAGCACCAGTGCCTAAGGCCCAATTTTTCTGCCCCTGTTTAACCACTTCCCTACCCAGCCATAGTCAAATGACGTCCACAGATGGGATCTCCCATCCTGGGTGGACATCATATGACGTCCTCGGCTTTGTAGGGGGATATCTCAATGATGCCTGCAGCTAGAGGCATCATTCAGATATCCTTGTTTAGAGCCGGCGATCCTGCGCACCATAAGAATGATCGTTGCGGCGGTTCCGCCGCTTGATCATTCTTATAGGCGGCGGGAGGGGACATCGACCCCCTCCCGCTGCCATACGGTGCTTCTCCGGGCTCTCCCGTGCCATCTGGGGCCCGGAGAGAATCGTCCGGCGCCGGTGGTGGGTCACGTGATGAGCATAGAGATGACTGGTGACCAGATGGTCACCAGTCATCTCTATGATCATCGGAGGCCCGGGTGCGATGTGATGACGTCACGCCCGGGTCCTCATATGTAAACAAAGCCGCTATTGCGGCTAGTAAGCATGAGATCAGTGAAAAAAAATTCACTGATCTCATGCTTTCCAGCCTGGAGGAGAGATGTGGGGTCTTATTGACCCCGCATCTCTCAATAAAGAGGACCTGTCACACACATTCCTATTACAAGGGATGTTTACATTCCTTGTAATAGGAATAAAAGTGATCAAAAAAAAAGAAGGAAAATAAGTGTAAAAAATAAATTAAGTAAAATAAAAATAAAAATAAAATAAATTAAAATGCCCCTGTCCCCGGTAGCTCGCGATCAGAAGCGAATGCACACATAAGTCCCGCCCACGTAAACGCCGTTCAAACCACATATGTGAGGTATCGCCGCGTGCGTTAGAGCTAGTACTAGACCTCCTCTGTAACTTCAACCTGGTAACCTGTAAAAAAATTCAAACCGTCGCCTATGGAGATTTTTAGGTACCGAAGTTTGGCGCCATTCCATGAGTGTTCGCAATTTTAAAGCGTGACATGTTAGGTATCTATTTACTCTGCGTAACATCATCTTTCATATTTTCACAAAAAAATTGGGCTAACTTTACTGTTTTGTTATTTTTTAATTCATGAAACCATTTTTTTTCCAAAAAAAGGCGTTTGAAAAATTATTGCGCAAATACCGTGCAAGAAAAAAAGTTGCAATGACCATAATTTTATTCCCTAGGGTGTCTGCTAAAAAAAAATATAAAATGTTTGGGGGTTCTGAGTAATTTTCTAGCAAAAGAATGATGATTTGTACATGTAGGAGAGAAGTGCCAGAATAGGCCCGGTATGGAAGTGGTAAAAAAAGCCCGGTGTTGAAGTGGTTAACAGGGGTGTGTAAATACAATTTTTGATGCAATACTTTGCAGCAGGGCTCATTGCTGCACTCCAATTACAGTATCTGTGAGGGGTTACAGTGTTGTGGCACCAGTGCCTAAGGCCCAATTTTTATTTCTATAAATAAAAACATTAATCCCTATACAAGTAAAAAAAGGAAAATAAATAAATCCCAAACAAACCATAGTAGGTAGAAAATGTACAAATAAAGCAAACTTAGAGTGGGAAAAAAGGAACAAGAGAGGGGGAAAGGGACTATAACTTAATTGGAATCTAGTTATTTTTCTGCCTAGAGCATACCGGCACCTGTCGTTCATAGCAGAGCGGGAGGAGGATTTGGCTTAGGAGTGGAGGAGGTTTCCATACATCCTATATATGCTGTACATGAGTCAGTCTAACTTCTCCTACTCAGTGGTAATCCCATGTATACAATTTTTGTACTGTTTGTGCATTATATAATACGCAGCTGCCTTGTACTCTCATAATTGCTATGGACTTACCATCTATGCCACTATTAAAGAGATCACACTGTAGTGAATAGGATGCGGATGGAGACTCCAGGTTAATGTGTTTTCATACTGGTTAAAGAAAATCTCTCTTTGTTTCCCATGGTCCAGGTAGGATTATACCCTTTTTGAGGTTTTCCAGTTCATTGAGACTATTGTTTGAGAATATTATTCCCTTTACAAGAAGCACAAAACCACATTCCGTCTATCCTTTGTGTTTATGTATACAGTTTTTAAGGACAGTATATTAATCATCTTGCAACAGTAAGATGGCAGAGTCCCCGCCTCAGTTAATTAGATCTCTCAGGACTGTAGGTATAGATAATGAGAGACTCACTAAAAGATCACAGTTCTTTGGAACAGAATCAATTGATGAGAAAGAAACCTGCACAGATCTTTTTGGAAATTACAAAAATTGTTTAGCAGGGAGATGTGTTTATGGTGAATGAAGGAAGGGAAGGAAAGAATTCCCAGGGGTCTAAGAATCAAGAAGTTTCCTTCCTTTGAAGTCATGGATGTAACATTTAGAGAAGACTGGACTATGGTCCTTAGTGAAGCTTCTTTCAAATTGATGAGACTTACTGTATAGTGCAAACAATCTTGTTTAGATGAATTACACACAGACATGCAAAAATTTCAAAATGATTTAGAGAGATTTACAGATACACAAAATGTCCAGGTGCTAGACAAATAGTTAAATGTTATACTAAATGTTCTAGATAGAGAAATTACTTATACGAAAAGAACCACGTTTATTGACTACAAGGACTCTAATGTATATGGGAAAAAGCTTGGGCAGTTCTATACCCACAAACACTCATAAAAGCATTAGGTTTTCAGAAACAGAGGGTGACTCTTCGTTTGCATCCACATCTCGCACATTTTGAGCCACATAAATCTAAATAAACAATAAAAACTCAAGTCTCACAGACACAAAATGCAAAAAAAAAACAACAAACACAAGAAAATTAAGTTTTACCAGGGAGCCTTAATTTTGACCCATCTTATCTTTTAATTTTCACTTCTTCAACATGGAGAATGATAATCATTTTTCAAGAAATCGCATGTTGCCAAAACATTACAGGGACACATCTAGAGGTTAGTTGGAAGGAAAGTCTTCTAATTTGGTCTCTTCTGATGACACTTGCAACACAGGTTTTCATTTTCAAGATTGGTGCACTTTACATACAGGATACAGGAATCCATATATGCTTCAAAAACTAATAGAGTTTTCAGTAACCCCAGTGTTCCATCATCTCCCAAAGGCCCACAAAGAGGGGGTCCCAGTTACTGGTAGGCCTATTGTTGTCAGTATTGGGTGCCTCAGTAAACCTTTGGGGAATTTACTAGACAGTCTCCTTCAAGTTTTGGTGACCAGTCTGCCCACTGATTTAGGAGACACTTAAGCCCTGTACACACGATCGGATGTCCGATGGAATCAAATCCGATGGATTTTTCCATCGGAATTCCGATGAAGCTGACTTCCATCAGTCTTGCCTACACACCATCAGACAAAATTCCGACCGTCCCAAACGCCGTGACGTACAACACGTACAATGGCACTATAAATGGGAAGTTCAAATCTAATGGTGCCACCCTTTGGGCTGCTTTTGCTAATTTTGTGTTACCGCATGTTAGTAAAAGTTTGATGAGAGCCGATTCGCGCTTTTCAGTCTCCGTGCTGTTCAGTCCATTACAGCATTACGAATGTGCTATCTCCATTATGAATGCTAGTTTTACCAGAACGAGCGCTTCCGTCTCCTAATTCAGTCTGAGCATGCATGGGTTTTTTCTCCGATGGAGTTCCACACAGACGATCGGAATTTCCTATCATTTTTTTTCGGAAAAATTTAAAACATGTTCTATTTTTTTTTCACCGATGGAAATAAGTCCGATGGGGCCCACACACGATCGGTTTGTCCACAAACCGATCGTGTGTACAGGGCTTAAGAATGCTTTTCAAAAATTGAGGAACAGAAGGTGGATAGCAAGTGGTATACATGTGATGTCACCTCCCTGTATTCCTGCATACCCCATAGATTGGGATTTGAGGCCTTACAACATCATTTGGATTACTATACCAACTAGTCCATGGAGTTCAGAATTTTTATTTTAGGGTAGTTCTCTTTCTTTTGAGACACATTTTTTTATGCAGTTTATTATCTTCAGAGATCTTTGGAGATATGAACACATTCAGAGATGAAATTCATTTTCTTTCTCGCTATATTGATGATCTTTTGTTTTTTGTGAAAGAGAACTTGCATATAAGAACATTTCTGGAATATTTGAAAGGGAATGAATACAATCTCAGCTTTACAAGAGATGAACAGCGGTCAAAGATCAATTATTTAAATATAACATTATTTGGCACAATTGAAGAGCAGAGAGTGCCCATACAGGCTTATCAGAAGCCGATCTCCAGGAATTCTTGCCTCGATGCTGACAATTGTCCTCCCACTCATGATATTCTGGCCATACCAAAGGGTCAATTTATCAAGGCCCAAAAAAACTGTTGCACCTTGGTAGGGTTTGAAGTAGAGAGAAACAACTGCCAAGGAGGGGCAATTCCTAGAACACGGCTGTAACTAAAATATTATCAGGAAGGTGTATCTTAATGCCAGAGAAACTTTATTGAGAGAGGATAGAAAACAAGAATTCAGTGATATAAGGCATATTGTATTCAGGATTACGCTATGTACAGAGTGCAGAGTTCAAGAGTGCACTACGTACAGGGTGCAGAGTCCAGGAATGCGCTATGTATGGAGTGCAGTTCCAGGGGTGCCCTATTCACAGAATTCAGGGTTTGAGGATATGCAACGTACACAGTGCAGGGTTCAGGAGTGTGTTATGTAGAGAGTGCAGAGTTCAAGGGTGCGCTATGTACAGAGTGCAGTGTTTAGGCGTGTGCTACATACAGATTTCAGCGTTCAGGGAATTTTATACAGAATGCAGAGTTTAGCTGTGTGCTGTGTACAGAGTGAAGGGTTTAGAAGGTGCACTTTGCACAGTTTGCAACCCCAACCCCTTCCCCCCAAAGCTTCATTGTATCTCTCTCTTCTAGCCTGGCTTTACAAATGATATGTAATTTGTTGCAGCTAAAAAACAGTACTGCTTTAGGCAGATACCTGATCAAATTCTCTAGTTCCTTTTCTAAGCCTGCAACAGAAAGTTGAAGGGGGCAGTCAGACTGGTTGCTAATAATCCTTTAGACAGGGGGATACTTATAAAGTAGAAAATGTAACCTTCACCAAACATTCCCTGGAGGAGAATCAATTACTGCCATTTAAAACACATGTACCAGGAAGATTTACCTTCCATGAATGTTTGTAGCTTTATAAATATACATTAAGTGTATTTCCACCTTTGCAGCCATATTGGGAAAACATCTACTTAATGTTTGTTACATGTGGCATAACTTATAAAATATAAAAAAATGTCTGCTTACCTTTTTATTTGCTGAAAGAGCCTATATATAAAATCCTATTTAGTAGGTGCCCAACATGAATTGTTAAGGGAGGGGCAGGGAGGTATGTTTACCATATGTAGCTATCACGAAATGCACGCCTGTGGTGGCTAGCTAACCGGGCGTGATCCTTGACTTGTGTAGAAGGGAATGAGGGGGAACTTATTCTGAGCAAGTGTCAGAGAGGTTCTCATGCTGGACACACTGTTGGTCGGCCTGTCCTTTGGATTACCCTTGTCTTCTGCCTGCACCTGACCTCGGCTTGCTTGACCTTGAATCTTCCTGCTCCTCTGTACTTCGCTGTCTGCCTGTTGCCGACCCTGCCTGTGACCCGACCATCCCGCTCTTCTCCTGCTCATCTGCCTGTGATCCTGTTTCCTGTTCCGGACACCTCCTCCTCTGCACCTGGATCCAGAGCCGCATCTCCTGCAACTACCCGCCAGGCTCTCATACCACTCCGCACTCCCGTGCCTCCTGTCCATACTACCAGGGGCCGCGAGTCGGACACGTAAGGGAGACCTTCCTCTGCTCCATTGGGCTCACCCGTCTGGTACGTACAAGTCTGACAGTATCAGACAGCCATGTCCAAGCCCGAGCAAGGAACCACTCCCATGGAGGAACTCTGTAGACATCTGTCGGGTCTAACGCAAGCTGTGAAGGATCTCCAACAAGGCTATACAAGACTGGAAGAACGGGTTCATGTCCTGTCTTCGCCCGCCAGCCCATAAGGCGATGCCACAGCTGCACCCTCAGTAGTGATGCTACCTCCTGAGCACAGGGTACCCACGCCCGACAGGTTTTTGGGTGAACGCAGTCAATTCCGCAATGCCTGCGAACTCTATTTTACTCCAAAACCTTGCACCTTTTCACTGGAAGTAACCAAAGTAGACTTCGTAATCTCCCTTCTGTCTGGTGAACCTCGAACCTGGGCCCACCACCTCCTCCTGGAGCAAAAAGCAGAATCCCTGAATCATTTAACCACCTTTTTTGCCACTATGTCCCAGCTTTATGAGGACCCTCAGCAGACTGCCACTGCTGAGTCTGCACTATACACTCTACAACAAGGTCGCCGAGCGGCAGAAAATTATGTGGCAGAGTTCAGGCAGTGGAGTTCCGACACCAATTGGAACGACGCTGCCCTACGTTATAAATTCCGGATGGGACTGTCTAATGCCCTTAAGGACGAACTAGCACGGATCGGTACTCCTCCAACCTTGGATGGACTCATTAACCTGTCGATCCAAATCGACCGACGCATACGGGAGCGCCGCTCCGAGAGATCCACCAGCCAATATCGACCCACCTGGATGCTTCCCAAGGTCCCCAGCCTTCCAGCCAGACTCCTCCGACTCCAGCCGTCCCGGTCCCTGATGCCCCTGAGCCCATGCAGCTGGGCCTCCTTCGTCCTTCCCTCACCCGGAAGAATGACAGCGCAGACAGGTCCACAACCTTTGTATGTACTGCAGAGAACCTGGGCACTACTTGAGGTCTTGCCCTACCAAGATGCGTAAGTGCCTTCCGACTTCTTCTTTGTGTGCATCTGTCTTACCTAAACCAGCTTCTTACCTTGCTCTTTCCATCATGTTGCAGCTACCAGGAAAGGATACCCCGATCCCAGTCTCCGTCATAATTGACTCTGGAACATGCAGTTGCTTCATTGACCTATCATTTGCTGCCAACCTCCACATCCCTCTTCAACCTAAGACCTGGGGACTTGCTGTACACCTTGCTGATGGGTCCACCATTAAATCCGGCCCTGTTACGCAGGAAACTGTTCCGTTGCTGGCCACCATGGCCACCCACCATCAGGAATTATTATGCCTAGATGCTATCTCCTCACCCCTGTTCCCTATCATCTTGGGGATGCCCTGGCTGCAAGCCCATAACCTCAGTATTGACTGGGCTACGGGGGAGATCAAGTTCTTGTCCAGCTACTGCCAGCAGCACTGTTTGCAACAAACCTCAGTTAATTCCCCACAACTGCTCTGCCTTGACACTGACTCTGAACTACGGCAGTCAGTCCCTGTGCCCTATCATGACTTCCTGGATGTGTCCAGCAAGAAGGGGGCAGAGACCCTTCCTCCTCATAGGCCTTATGATTCCCCTATAGAGTTACTACCAGGAACTGAAGTTCCGTTTGGAAGAATATTCCCTTGGACTGAGCAGGAGCTGGGCACTCTGAAGGTCTATATCGATGATAACTTAAAGAAGTGGTTTATTCATCCCTCTACCTCTCCAGCCAGCGCCGGCATCTTTTTTGTTGAAGAAAAGGACCATTCGTTATGACCCTGCATTGACTATCGGGAATTGAACAAAATTACCATAAAAAAACTTTATCCACTGCCCCTTGTGTTGGAACTCTTCCAACGGTTGGGATCCGCAGTTATCTTTACTAAGCTTGATCTCCGAGGAGCCTATAATTTAATCCGTATCCGAGAGGGAGGCGAGTGGAAAACGGCCTTCCATACCAAATTCGGGCACTTCAAGTACCTTGTTATGCCTTTCGGGCTGTGTAATGCCACGTTCCAACATTTTGTCAATGACATCTTCCGTGACTATCTGGATTAGTACGTCATAGTTTACCTGGATGACATCCTGATCTTCTCCCCCACAGTAAATGACCACCGCAGGCATGTCCAAAATGTTCTAACCCAGCTCAGGCAACATGGACTTTATGCTAAACCAGAGAAATGCGAATTCGAACTGCAATGCACCCAGTTTTTGAGAGTAATCATCTCTGTTGAGGGCATCAAAATGGATCCTCAGAAGGTTTCTGCCATCCTGGATTGGCCAGATCCCATAGATAAGAAGGGGGTTCAGCGTTTTTTCGGTTTTTCCAACTTTTACCGGAAGTTTATCAGGAACTTTTCTGCGATAATCGCTCCCCTTACCGAACTAACCAAGCAAGGAACCCGATTCTTTTGGTCCTCCAAGGCTCAAACCGCCTTTGAAAAGCTTAAGGAATTGTTCGCCTCTGCCTCCATCTTGAAACACCCTGACCCTGCTTTACCATTTTTCCTCGAAGTTGACGCTTCAGAAATAGCGGTAGGGGCTGTGCTATCTCAGCGGCAAGGAGCCAAGTCTCTCCTTTATCCAGTGGCCTTCTTCTCTCGTAAGCTTTCCACAGTGGAAAAAATTATGATGTGGGGGATCGGGAGCTGTTGGCCATCAAGGCCGCAATAGAAGAGTGGCGTTACCTACTAGTGATGAGCCGAACACCCCCGGGTTCTGTTCGCACCAGAACCCGGGAACGGACCGAAAGTTCGCGCGAACATTAGAACCCTATTAAATACAATGGATGCGAACGTTCGGATTCTAAAGTGCTAATTATAATGACTATTATCCATGTTATTGTCCGAAACAGAGTTTGGGAACCCGGCTTCTGCACCAGGGGACATGTATCAATGCAAAAAGAAGTTTTAAAAACGGACGTTTTCCGGGAGCAGTCATTTTAATGATGCATAAAGTGAAAAAAAAAAGTCAAATATTCCTTTAAATATTGTACCTGGGGGGTGTCTAAAGTATGCCTGTGAAGTGCCACGTGTTTCCCGTGTTTAGAACTGTCCCTGCACAAAATAACATTTCTAAAGGGAAAAAAGTCATTTAAAACTGCTTGCGGCTTTAATGCAATGTCTGGTCCCGGTAATATGGATGAAAATCTTTAGGAAAAATGGCATAGCTACCCCATCAACCCCCCCCCCTACCCCAGCCCATTACCAGCCCCTTTGGGTCTTGTATGGATATTAAGGGGAACCCCGCACACAAAATAAAAAAGGACCTATATACTCTGAACAGCCGTATACAGGCGGTGCATACAAGACAGGGACTGTAGGTTTGTTCTTATGTAGAATCTGTTTATAATTTTGAACAGCTGCATTGTTTAAGTGGAGCTCCATGGCAAATTCCTTTTTTTTAGTTTTTTGTAAAACATAGGGAACGGTTATCACCCCTGTCACATTTTTTTTGCTGTCTGTGCCCCTGTTCAGAACATTTCACCTCACTTTGCGTCCCAATGACAACTGTTTTTGAAATGTGGTGTTTTTATTGAAACAAGGATTGGTGATAAAGCATCAGTAGAGAGGAGACACCTTTCTCCCATATTAATTCTTACAGGAGAGAATTTTCCTTCCAAGGGGTAGATTTCCTCTCACTTCCTGTTGTCTTCTTCCGTTTGCAAGTAGTAGTAGTTTGTAAGTTGGATGTTTGAAAGTAGGGACCTTCCGTATATACTCTGCAGAAATTGGCCCCTTAGGTGTTGGTGTTGGCACAACACTGAAAGCACTCACAGTTATTCTTGGTGGGTGCTGGAACGCCCTTCTGTCAAGTATAATATCAGGAATTGTAATAACATATAATTGTTGATCAGTGGTAGTAAAAATTGGGCCTTTGATGGTGGTGCTGGTGCCCCAACACTGTAAGGCCTGACAGTTACTCTTGGTGGGCGCAGCAATGGTCCCTGCTGTGAATTATTAGATGAATAATTATAATTGCATGCCCCTATTGAACAGGGGCTGAAAAATTGGGCCTTTGGTGGTGGTGGTGGTGGTGATGGTGGTGCTGGTGCCACAACACTGTAAGGCCTGACAGTTACTCTTGGTGGGCGCAGCAATGCTCCCTGCTGTGAATTATTAGATCAATAATTATAATTGCATGCCCCTGTTGAACAGGGGCTGAAAAATTGGGCCTTTGGTGGTGGTGGTGGTGGTGGTGATGGTGGTGCTGGTGCCACAACACTGTAAGGCCTGACAGTTACTCTTGGTGGGCGCAGCAATGCTCCCTGATGTGAATTATTAGATCAATAATTATAATTGCATGCCCCTGTTGAACAGGGGCTGAAAAATTGGGCCTTTGGTGGTGGTGGTGGTGGTGATGGTGGTGCTGGTGCCACAACACTGTAAGGCCTGACAGTTACTCTTGGTGGGCGCAGCAATGCTCCCTGCTGTGAATTATTAGATCAATAATTATAATTGCATGCCCCTGTTGAACAGGGGCTAAAAAATTGGGCCTTAGGCACTGGTGGCACAACACTGCAACCCCTCACAGGTACTGTACTTGGAGCACAGCAATGAGGCCTGTTGCAAAGTATTGCATCAAAAATTTTAATTACACGCCCCTGTTAAACAGGGGCTGAAAAATTGGGCCTTAGCCACTGGTGGCGTCACCCATAAACCAAAATGATCTTCCAAGCTATCATCGTTAATCGTATCATTGAGGAGGAGGAGGAGGATAGCCAGTCAACATAACAGCACAGGCACTCAGCATCAGCATCAGTCTTGAAGGGATGTGACATTTTAAAATCCATTAGTCTGTTATATCAGCATCTGGTGTGTGGTAGCTGGTGGTGATCCAAGACTGGTTCATCTTGATGAAAGTCAGTCGATCAACCGAGTCGGTGGACAGGCGCACCCTGTGATCCGTGACAAATCCTCCAGCAGCACTGAATGTGCGTTCTGAAAGAACGCTGGATGCAGGACAGGCCAGTAGCTCAATTGCATACTGTGCAAGCTCTGGCCAGTGATCCATCCTCAAGACCCAGTAAGCCAGAGGATTTTCGGTGGGGAAGGTGTCCAAGTCTGACCTTGCCCCTAGGTATTCCTGCACCATGTATATCAGACGCTGGCGATGGTTGCTGGAACCGATCATACTTTGGGGCTGCGGACTAAAGAATTGTCTGAACGCATCGGTCAGACGGCCACCTTCCCCACCGCTCCTTCTTTGACTGCCCGAAGCCTCAGCAACTCGTTGTCCAGGACCAGGAGTTTGTAACCTCCCAGTCTCTGGGAACGCGTTGCACAGACCTTTCTGCAAGGCCTCCCGGAGTTGTCTCATCCTCTGCTCCCTCTGCGATGGTACGATAAGGTCCGCAACCTTACCCTTGTACCGTGGATCAAGGAGAGTGGCCAGCCAGTAATGGCCCCTCTCCTTGATCCGAAGAATACGAGGATCCTTCCGCAGACTTTGCAGGATCAGGGAGGCCATGCAGCGTAGGTTAGCTGAGGCATTCAGTCCGGAGTCCTCTGGGTCACTAAGGATGACATGATCCGCAGCCACCTCCTCCCAGCCACGTACAAGTCCACTGGTTTCTTGGGACTGTAAATCATCCCTAAAAGACTGCTGCTGATGATGCTGAGTGCCAGCCTCCACCTCCATGCTGACACAATCCTCCTCCTCCTCCTCCTCCTCTTCCTGTGCGATGGGTGGGACAGAAGGAACACTGTCTGGGTAAAGGGGGCCTTGAGAGGCAAGGAAGTCCTCCTCTTCCTGCCTCTGTTCTGCCTCAAGTGCCCTGTCCATTATTCCACGCAGCGTGTGCTCCAACAGGTGGACAAGAGGTACAGTGTCACTGATGCATGCACTGTCACTGCTCACCATCCTCGTGGCCTCCTCAAATGGTGCCAGGACAGTGCATGCATCCCTGATCATGCCCCACTGGCGTGGTGAAAAAAACCGAGCTCCCCTGACCCTGTCCTGGTGCCGTAGTCGCACAGGTACTCATTGATGGCCCTCTGCTGCGTGTGCAGCCGCTGCAGCATGGCCAACGTTGAGTTCCACCTGGTGGGCATGTCACATATAAGGCGGTTCTTGGGCAGGTTCAACTCCTTTTGAAGCTCAGCCAGGCGAGCACTGGCATTATAAGATCTGTGGAAATGCACACAGACTTTCCTGGCCTGCCTCAGGACATCCTGTAAGCCCGGGTACCTGCCCAAGAACCGCTGCACCACCAGGTTAAGGACGTGAGCCATACAGGGCACATGGGTCAGTTGTCCCTGTCGGAGGGCGGAGAGGAGGTTGGTGCCATTGTCGCAAACCACCATTCCTGGCTTAAGCTGGTGTGGCGTCAACCACCTCTCGGCCTGCCCCTGCAGAGCAGACAGGACCTCTGCCCCAGTGTGGCTCCTGTCCCCCAAACACACCAGCGCAAGCACGGCATGGCATCTTTTTGCCTGCGTACTTGCGTAGCCCCTTGAACGCCTACGGAGCACCGCTGGTTCCGAGGACAAACCACAGGAAGAGGCCATGGAGGAAGAAGAAGAGGAGGGGGTGGAGGAGAGAGGTGTGTCACAACCAGTAGTAGCATTTTGGAGGCGTGGCGGTGGAACAACCTCCAACACTACTGCACCTTGTCCTGCATCCTTCCCAGCTGCCAAAAGAGTGACCCAATGGGCCGTGAAAGAAAGGTAACGTCCCTGTCCATGCCTGCTGGACCATGAGTCAGCGGTAATATGCACCTTACCGCTGACCGCCCTGTCCAGCGAGGCCAAGACATTGCCTTCCACATGCCTGTAGAGAGCCGGAATAGCCTTCCGTGCGAAAAAGTGTCGTTTGGGAACCTGCCACTGAGGAACCGCACATTGCACAAACTCACGGAAGGGGGCCGAGTCTACCAACTGAAAAGGCAGCAGTTGAAGCGCTAGCATTTTAGCCAAGCTAGCATTCAACCGCTGGGCATGTGGATGGCTGGGAGTGAACTTCTTTCGACGGTCCAGCAGCTGGGGCAGGGAAATTTGCCTGCTAGAATCGGACGTTGGTGTACTGCTAGCAGAGTGCCCGCAAGTACTTGCCTGTGACACACCTAATTCTACACCTTCATTCCTCTCAGAGCAGGTTTCAGAGAGGAGTGAAGGTATAGTGGGGTTGGAGATCCCAGCTGATGCGGTGCAAGAAGAGGTCAGCTTTGTTCTTTGGTGTGGGTCTTTAAGGTAGGCTTGCCAACGAGCTGCATGGCAGGTCAACATATGTCTGATCAAGCATGTGGTGCCCAAGCGGCTGATGTTTTGGCCACGCGATATACGCTTGAGACATATGTTGCAAACAGAAGCTGTGCGGTCTGATGCACTCGCCTCAAAAAAGGCCCACACCAAAGAACTTTTTGAATGACGGGCAGAGGCAGCACCCTGCACAGGCGGAGCTCTGCGGTGTGATTCCGTCGGTGTGCTGCCCATACGCTGGCCACTCAAGGGCATCCTGCCTCGTTGGAGATGTGCCTCCTCCTCATCCTCCTCCTCCTCCTCTCTCCTATTAGGCACCCACGTGGAGTCAGTGACCTCATCATCCCCTCCCTCCTCATCACCGGAGCCAATCTGGCAGTATGCTGCAGCTGCTGGAACATGACTGCCAGATTGGTGTCCTTCTTGAGCATCCCCTCTCTCTGCTCTCACGCTGCTGCCTTCCTCTAGCTGGGTATCATCATCAGATCCTTCCAAACGCTGGGCATCCTCCTGGAGCATGTACCCAACACTGTGCTCAAACAGTTCGGGGGACTCCTCAGGAGGAGGGCATGGTGGGTCTAGGGAAGGATTGACTAATGAAGATAATGATACCAGAGAAGAGGACGCTTTGGCAGCTGCTTTGCCAGTACCCTGAGCCTGGGTGAGAGAGGATGAGGAGGATGAGGTGGGCTTGGTCATCCACTCAACCAAGTCTTCGGCATGATGTGGCTCAACATGTCCAGCTGCCGAAAACAAGGACAAGCGTGTCCCATGGCCATGTGCTGATGACAATGCACCGCGTACACGACCAGCACTGTTGCCCCCAGACACAGAGCCTGCTTGCCCTCTTTTTTTGCCTCCTGACTGTCTGCCTCTCCTTGGTTGCCTTCCAGACATTTTAATGGATGGCCTGCAGGGAGATGGGAAAAACAGCAATAAGGGCTACCTTCAGGTGTATATTGTGCAGGAGGCTTAGCAACAATGACACTGACACTGTCCCCTGCCTATCCTTCTCTGTCCCTAAACACAAGGATTGAAAATATGGTTCAGCAAAAAAGTTTTAGAACAGAATAGCACACTGACACTTTCCCTCACTGTCCTACTCTGTCCCTCCCTACAAACAAGATTTAGCACAGAATAGCACACTGATAATTTCTACGAGTGTCCTTCTCTGTCCCTCAACTCAAGGATTGAAAATATGGAACAGCAAAATTGGTTTAGAACAGAATAGCACACTGTCAGTTTCAGTCACTGTACCTCTCTGTCCCTCAACTCAAGGATTGAAAATATGGTTCAGCAAAATAGTTTTAGAACAGAATAGCACACTGTCAGTTTCACTCACTGTACCTCTCTGTCCCTCAACTCAAGGATTGAAAATATGGTTCAGCAAAATAGTTTTAGAACACAATAGCACACTGACACTTTCCCTCACTGTACCTCTCTGTCCCTCAACTCAAGGATTGAAAATATGGTTCAGCAAAATAGTTTTAGAACAGAATAGCACACTGTCAGTTTCCCTCACTGTACCTCTCTGTCCCTCAACTCAAGGATTGAAAATATGGAACAGCAAAATTGGTTTAGAACAGAATAGCACACTGTCAGTTTCACTCACTGTACCTCAACTCAAGGATTGAAAATATGGAACAGCAAAATTGGTTTAGAACAGAATAGCACACTGACACTTTCCCTCACTGTACCTCTCTGTCCCTCAACTCAAGGATTGAAAATATGGTTCAGCAAAATAGTTTTAGAACACAATAGCACACTGACACTTTCCCTCACTGTACCTCTCTGTCCCTCAACTCAAGGATTGAAAATATGGTTCAGCAAAATAGTTTTAGAACAGAATAGCACACTGTCAGTTTCACTCACTGTACCTCAACTCAAGGATTGAAAATATGGAACAGCAAAATTGGTTTAGAACAGAATAGCACACTGACACTTTCCCTCACTGTACCTCTCTGTCCCTCAACTCAAGGATTGAAAATATGGTTCAGCAAAATAGTTTTAGAACACAATAGCACACTGACACTTTCCCTCACTGTACCTCTCTGTCCCTCAACTCAAGGATTGAAAATATGGTTCAGCAAAATAGTTTTAGAACAGAATAGCACACTGTCAGTTTCCCTCACTGTACCTCTCTGTCCCTCAACTCAAGGATTGAAAATATGGAACAGCAAAATTGGTTTAGAACAGAATAGCACACTGTCAGTTTCACTCACTGTACCTCTCTGTCCCTCAACTCAAGGATTGAAAATATGGTTCAGCAAAATAGTTTTAGAACAGAATAGCACATTGTCAGTTTCCCTCACTGTACCTCTCTGTCCCTCAACTCAAGGATTGAAAATATGGAACAGCAAAATTGATTTAGAACAGAATAGCACACTGTCAGTTTCACTCACTGTACCTCTCTGTCCCTCAACTCAAGGATTGAAAATATGGTTCAGCAAAATAGTTTTAGAACACAAAAGCACACTGACACTTTCCCTCACTGTACCTCTCTGTCCCTCAACTCAAAGATTGAAAATATGGAACAGCAAAATTGGTTTAGAACAGAATAGCACACTGTCAGTTTCACTCACTGTACCTCTCTGTCCCTCAACTCAAGGATTGAAAATATGGTTCAGCAAAATAGTTTTATAACACAATAGCACACTGCCACTTTCCCTCACTGTACCTCTCTGTCCCTCAACTCAAGGATTGAAAATATGGTTCAGCAAAATAGTTTTAGAACACAATAGCACACTGACACTTTCCCTCACTGTACCTCTCTGTCCCTCAACTCAAGGATTGAAAATATGGAACAGCAAAATTGGTTTAGAACAGAATAGCACACTGTCAGTTTCACTCACTGTACCTCTCTGTCCCTCAACTCAAGGATTGAAAATATGGTTCAGCAAAATAGTTTTAGAACACAATAGCACACTGACACTTTCCCTCACTGTACCTCTCTGTCCCTCAACTCAAGGATTGAAAATATGGAACAGCAAAATTGGTTTAGAACAGAATAGCACACTGTCAGTTTCACTCACTGTACCTCTCTGTCCCTCAACTCAAGGATTGAAAATATGGTTCAGCAAAATAGTTTTAGAACACAATAGCACACTGACACTTTCCCTCACTGTACCTCTCTGTCCCTCAACTCAAGGATTGAAAATGTGTTTCAGCAAAATAGTTTTAGAACAGAATAGCACACTGTCAGTTTCCCTCACTGTACCTCTCTGTCCCTCAACTCAAGGATTGAAAATATGGAACAGCAAAATTGGTTTAGAACAGAATAGCACACTGTCAGTTTCACTCACTGTACCTCTCTGTCCCTCAACTCAAGGATTGAAAATATGGTTCAGCAAAATAGTTTTAGAACAGAATAGCACACTGTCAGTTTCCCTCACTGTACCTCTCTGTCCCTCAACTCAAGGATTGAAAATATGGAACAGCAAAATTGATTTAGAACAGAATAGCACACTGTCAGTTTCACGCACTGTACCTCTCTGTCCCTCAACTCAAGGATTGAAAATATGGTTCAGCAAAATAGTTTTAGAACACAATAGCACACTGACACTTTCCCTCACTGTACCTCTCTGTCCCTCAACTCAAGGATTGAAAATATGGTTCAGCAAAATAGTTTTAGAACACAATAGCACACTGACACTTTCCCTCACTGTACCTCTCTGTCCCTCAACTCAAGGATTGAAAATATGGTTCAGCAAAATAGTTTTATAACACAATAGCACACTGACACTTTCCCTCACTGTACCTCTCTGTCCCTCAACTCAAGGATTGAAAATATGGAACAGCAAAATAGTTTTAGAACACAATAGCACACTGACACTTTCCCTCACTGTACCTCTCTGTCCCTCAACTCAAGGATTGAAAATATGGTTCAGCAAAATAGTTTTAGAACAGAATAGCACACTGTCAGTTTCCCTCACTGTACCTCTCTGTCCCTACAAACAAGGATTAGCACAGAATAGCACACTGTCACTGACACTCTCCCTACCTATCCTTATTTGTCCCTAAACACAAGGAATCCAGGATTAGTAAAGGAAAAAAAATGACACTGTCCCTGCCTATGCTTCTCTTTCCCTGCTCCGGAACACACTACACAAGGCCGCCGCGCTGGCGGCCTTTTATAGTGTGGGGCGTGTACTAAACCCCATCAGCAATAATTGGCCACAGGCATCCTGCCTGTGGCCAATCATTGCTCTCCTCGCTGCCGGCGCTGTGATTGGCCAAGCATGCGGGGTCACAGTGCATGCTTGGCCAATCACAGCACCTGGATGACACTGCGATGGCGTAGTGCATTGTGGGCCATTTGCGTCACTCGAATTTGGCGCGAACGGCCCAAATCGTTCGATCTTCGCCGAACGATCGAACAGCCGATGTTCGAGTCGAACGTATGTTCGACTCGAGCACGAAGCTCATCCCTATTACCTACTTGAGGGTGCTGCACATCCCATCTTGGTCTACATTGACCATAACTTAGAGTACTTGAGAACGGCCAAGAGGCTGAAACCACGACAGGCAAGGTGGGCACTTTTTTTATCAAGATTCCTGTTTCACATTACGTACAGACCTGGGTCAAAAAATACCAAGCCAGATGCGCTCTCCCGCATGTTCAACGATTCCGAGAAATCTATACCTCCAGACACCACCCTCCCTTCGGGGGAACTTCCTGTTGCTTCAAGGGGATCTCATATCCTGAATTAAACAAGCCTCTGCTGGTTTGAGCTTGTTTCCTGATACCTGTGTAAGGGCTCAAGATGGGCTGATGTGGCATAAAGGCAAAATTGTGGTCCCAGAGAACCTAAGGGTAGCAGTGCTAGAGCTTTGTCACGACCATAAGTTGGCCGGACACGGTGCTCTGAAGACGGCTGAACTTATACAGCGCACATTTTGGTGGCCTCAGCTGATGAGCTACTGTAAAGCCCTGTACACACGATCGGATTTCCTTTGGATTCTAATCCGATGGATTTTTCCATCGGAAATCCGATGAAGCTGACTTCCATCAGTCTTGCCTACACACCATCAGTCAAAAATCCGACCGTCCCAAACGCTGTGACGTAAAACACTCCGACAAGCCGAGAAAAATTAAGTTCAATGCTTCTGAGCATGCGTCGACTTGATCCTGAGCATGCGTGGGTTTTTGTGGCCGATGGAGTTCCACACAGACGATCGGAATTTGCTATCGTTTTTTTTCCCATCGGATAAATTTAAAACATGTTCTATTTTTTCTCACCGATGGAAAAAAGACCGATGGGGCCCATACACGATCGGTTTGTCCGATGAGAAAAGTCCATCGGACTGTTTTCATCTGTAAAACCGATCGTGTGTACACAGCATAAGAGCTACGTGGAGTCATGCAATACCTGTTCCCGAAGCAAGAGTAGCCGGGCAAGAGCCTGGGGTCTATTAAAGCCTCTACCTGTCCCAGAAAGACCTTGGTTGATGATCTTGGTGGATTTCATCGTAGAACTTCCTCTGGCTGAGGGGTTTTCTACTATTTTTGTTGTAGTAGACAGACTGTCCAAAATGGCCCACTTTCTGCCTATGAAAGGCACACCTTCGGCTATGGAAACGACGAAGATCTTTATCAAAGAAATAGTGAGGTTGCACGGAGTTCCAGCCAGCATTGTGTCTGATCGAGGTGTCCAGTTCACCTCCAGGTTCTGGAAGGCTCTTTGTGGTTCTCTTGAGATCGAGTTGGCTTTTTCTTCTGCTTACCACCCCCAGACGAACGGTCAAACAGAGAGGACCAACCAAACTTTAGAGCAGTACCTCCGTTGCTTCTCCTCATTCTCGCAGGATGACTGGGCCTCTTTACTGCCTATTGCCGAGTGTGAGTACAATAATTCTCTGCATTCCGCTATCAAGCAAAACGCCAGTTTTCACTAACTACGGCTTCCACCCGTCCTTCCTACCCAGTACTATACCTGAATGTGCTATTCCTGCAGTTTCCGAAACAATGGACTTCTTCCTTACTAACAATAAACTTTTACAGGAAACCATGTCCAAGACCCACGAATATAATAAAAACATGTTCGACAGGAAGAAGCGAGAAGAACTTATTCTGGAACCTGGCAACCAGGTATGGCTATCTACAGCTAACTTAAAAATGGCCTGTCCCTCCAGGAAACTGGGCCCTAGATTCATGGGGCCTTTTTCTGTAAAGAGGAAGATTAATGACGTAACCTATGAACTTGACTTACCTTACTCTCTGAAGGTCCACCCAGCCCTCCATGTGACGCTGCTGAAGCCTGTTGTTCCTAACCCCTTTGCTGGCTGAAGTATCGGTCCACCAGAACCCATAGTAGTCAACAATGAGGAAGAATTTGAGGTGGAGGCTATCTTGGACTGTAGGGGGAGGTACAACCAGATCCAATACTTAATAAAATGGAAGGGGTACAATTCTTGGGAACCTGAAGACGGTATACATGCTGAGGAGCTGATGCAGGCTTTCAAGAGGTCCCATGCTACTAGACTGGTCAAACTGGGCATCCAGAGGCTGTCCTTAAGGGGGGGGGCACTGTCAGAGAGGTTCCCATGCTGGACACCCTGGCCCGCGCCTGTGCGTTCCTGTGTGCGCTGGTGCGCGCGTGCCTGTGCGTGCTGGTGCACTGCGCTTGGCGCCAATCTGCCTATTTAAACTGTCAGAGTGCATTGGATCGGTGCTGTCTGATCTGCAGCTTCCTGTGACCTTTGCTCCTGTTACCTGTCTGAACACTTGTCTCCTGATTACCCGGCCTGCCCTTTGGATTACCCTTGTCTTCTGCCTGCACCTGACCTTGGCTTTTTGACCTTGAATCTGCCTGCTCCTCTGTACTTTGCTGCCTGTTGCCGACCCTGCCTGTGACCCGACCATCCCGCTCTGCTCCTGCTCAGCATCATCTGCCTGTGATCCTGTTTCCTGTTGCCTGTCCGGCCGGACACCTTCTTCTCTGCACCTGGATCCAGAGCCGCATCTCCTGCAACTACCCACCAGGCTCTCATACCACTCTGCACTCTTTTATTACTCTCACTTCAGGGAACTTACTTAGTTGAGGAATCGAGGGACTGTCTGTGTTTTTCTCCCTCTTTAGTTCCGCAGAGCAGAAGGTTTTTTTCCTTCCCAAGAAAATAACTGAACACTGGGTAGATTTAGTCAGGGCCAAAGCAGGAAGCCGTCATGATCAAGGGGTGTCTTTGTGTATGGATCCGTGCCTATGCGCACCAAGGCTAGTGTAGTGGTGTGTGCTGCCTTAGGTGGTAGTGTTCTGCAGGAAATTATGCTACAGAAACCGGTCATTCCTCCCAGGGGGAATGGTTTGCTTCTGTTTCCAGAAGTTAGGATGTTTGATTTTTTGTGTGTTGTGTTTTTTTTTCTCCCCCTCTGCAGGTGAACTACAAGCAATTCTGCCGGAGAATGGGTGGAGTAGTTATTTTAGGAGGGGGTGGAATATGTACAGTGTAATGTGAAAATGTGACATTGAGAATGGATGTCAATGTATGTGTTTTGGTCTTCTATATTTCCTTCTCTATTTCTTTTCTCCTGTCCCATGTTCCTTATGTTTGTTCAGGCACATAACATAACAAATTGTACATAGTTAGTTTTGGAATAAATTCACGCTTCCTCAGGCTTGAGGGGTTGTGCATTTATTGCAGACACTGGGGACAGTGTCATGGAGATCCTGCCAGGAACAGACGCCCGGGACTTCCTGGGTCCCGTTTGCGTGCGCGCGCGCACACCCCGCAGGTGACGCCAGAAGGGCTACTTAAACCTCTCACTTGCAGACAGTCCCTGCTGTCTGCTCTACAGCGTATACCCAAAGTGACCTGATCTGTTTAACCACCTGTATCTGACCCGGCTTTCAGTGACCCTCCTGCTATCCACCTGTACCTGACCCTCGGCCTGTCTCTGACTTCCGTATTGCCTGATCCTTCTGTACCTCGCTGCCTGCTAGTTTACCCGACCCTAGCTTGTCTGACGATCCTGCCTGATCCAGGTTCCTGATCACCTGCCGCTGCTCGGTGGTTCCAGTCTACCTGCTGTGCTTCCCGGTTCCGGTCACCTGCTGTAGTTCCTGGTTCCTGTCTACTCACCTGCTAGTTCCAGTCTACTGCTAACCGGGCTCCTCACCGTCAGGTACGTGACAGCAGCAGACAGCCATGTCTGAGCCCGAGCAGGGAGCCTCACCTATGGAGGAACTATGCCGACACCTGGCGGGACTGACCGAGGCCGTCAAGAGCCTCCAGCAAGGCTACACTCACCTGGAAGGACAAGTGCGGGCCCTCACCAACCTTGTTGGAGCTCAAGGGGGTCCAATTGCCTCCACTTCCTCCGCCGGAGCAGGAGCTGCACCCACGGTGGTCATGCTTCCCCCTGAACCCAGGGTACCTACGCCCGAAAGATTCTCCGGAGACCGGAGCAAGTTCAGGGCTTTCCGGAACTCCTGTGAGTTGTACTTTGCCTTACAGCCCCGCACTTTCTCCTTAGAAGCCACCATGGTGGGCTTTGTAATTTCACTGCTTTCCGGAGACCCACAGAACTGGGCCCACCGCCTGCTAGAACGTAAAGATGCATCCTTGGACAGCCTCACTCTTTTTTTTGACGCCATGGCCCAACTGTATTAGGACCCTCAGCTCTCGGTCACTGCAGAGAACACCCTGCGGACCCTTCAGCAGGGACGCAGAGCAGCGGAAGACTATGTAGCTGAATTCAGGCGCTGGAGCGCAGATACCAGCTGGAATGACGCTGCCCTCCGTCACCAGTTTCGTATAGGCCTTTCTGACCCCCTGAAGGACGAACTGGCTAGGGTCGGAATACCAGAGAATCTGAACCTGCTGATCGATCTGACAATTCAGATTGACCGACGCCTGAGGGAACGGAGGGCTGAGAGGGCCACGGGCTTCACCCGGCCGACCTGGATGCTTACCCGGGTCCCCAGTCATCTGCACCCAGCTCCTGCAGCACCTCTGACCCCCTCGCACGATGCTCCTGAACCCATGCAGCTTGGGGTCCTCCGCCCTTCCCTTACTCCGGAGGAACGCCAATGCCGGCGTGCGCATAACCTGTGCCTGTACTGCGGGGAATCCGGACACTTCGTTAGGAACTGTCCTCTGAAGTTCCGTAAGTGCTTATCAGTTTCTCCTGTTGTGATCAACCCTCAGACCAAATCCTCCTCTCACCTTGCTCTTTCTATCACCCTGCAGCTCCCAGGAAGGACCCTGCAAGTGTCCGCAATTATTGACTCTGGGGCTTGTAGTTGCTTCATGGACTCAACTTTTGCCCGCACTCAACTGATCCCTCTATTTCCTAAGACCCATGGACTACGTGTTCACCTGGCTGACGGGTCCGTTATCAAGTCGGGGCCCATGGTCGAGGAGACGGCTCCCCTACCTGTCACTGTCCCCACCTCTACCGGGGTGCACCGAGAATATCTACGGCTGGACATTATCTCTTCTCCACTGTTCCCCATAATTCTTGGTATGCCCTGGCTACAAGCCCACAATCCTACCATCAACTGGGTCACGGGGGTGATCACTTTCTCTTCCTCCTACTGCCAACAGTCCTGCGGCTCACACAAGCCCCCTGGGCCTGCCACTTTAATGTGTACCGACACTGGGGCCGGAATACGTCGGGCCATCCCTGACGCTTACCTGGACTTTCTTGATGTGTTTAGTAAACAGGGGGCAGAGACACTACCACCCCACCGGGCCTACGACTGCCCCATTGATCTACTTCCCGGAGCAGCTATTCCTTTCGGTAGGATCTTCCCTTTAACGGAGGTAGAACAGGGGGCTCTGAAGGAATACATCGATGAGAACCTTTTAAAGGGGTTAATTCGCCCCTCTACGTCGCCAGCAGGCGCAGGCATTTTCTTCGTGGAGAAGAAGGACCATACCCATAGGCCATGTGTGGACTACCGTGAACTAAATAAGGTCACCATCAAAAATCGCTACCCTCTTCCTCTGGTACCAGAGTTATTCCAAAGATTGGGAGCTGCCGTAATTTTTACTAAACTCGACCTCCGGGGAGCCTATAATCTGGTCCGAATCAAGGAGGGCGATGAGTGGAAAACTGCCTTCCGCTCCCGGTTCGGACATTTCGAGTATTTGGTGATGCCCTTTGGGCTGTGCAATGCCCCTGCCACCTTCCAGTATTTTATTAATGATGTACTTCGGGACTTTTTAGATCTCTTTTTGATTGCTTATTTAGATGACATACTAATCTTCTCTTCCTCCCTTGACTCCCATCGCAGGCATGTCAGAAGTGTGTTAGACCGGCTTCAACAGCATAGTCTATATGCGAAGGCTGAGAAATGCGAGTTTGAGCGGGAGAGCATAGCATTCCTGGGATTGATCATCTCTGGCGAAGGCATCAGGATGGACCCACAGAAGATCACCGCAATCTTGGACTGGCCAGCGCCAGTGGATAAGAAAGGAATCCAACGATTCGCTAACTTTTATCGTAAGTTCATCCGGGGGTTCTCCGCCATCATTGCGCCCATTACCCAGTTAACCAAGCAAGGAACCCGTTTCCACTGGTCCCTGAGGCCCAAGAGGCCTTCAAGGCTCTCAAGGGTCTCTTCACCTCTGCATCCATCTTAAAACATCCAGATTCCTCTCTACCATTTGTGCTTGAGGTAGATGCTTCTGAGGTCGCTGTAGGGGCAATATTGTCACAGAGGCAAGGAACCAAGGCTTTGCTTCATCCAGTGGCCTTCTTTTCTCGCAAATTATCTGCGGCAGAGAAGAACTATGATGTGGGAGACCGGGAACTCTTGGCGATCAAGTCCGCCCTGGAAGAATGGCGGTACTTACTTGAAGGGGCTGCTCACCCGATCTTAGTATTTACCGACCATAAGAACTTAGAGTACCTGAAAACTGCAAAGAGACTAAAGCCACGACAAGCCAGATGGGCCCTTTTTTTTCCCGGTTCTCCTTCCATGTCACATACCGCCCCGGTGCCAAGAACACTAAACCTGACGCGTTGTCCCGAATGTTCCATGGATCCAAAGAACTCTCCTCACCCGATACAATTCTCGCTCCTGGGAACTTTCTTCTACTTCAGGAGAACCTACTTACCCGGATCAGACAAGCCACCACTAGACAGGAACTCTCTTCTGAGCTGGACCTGCAGACCAGGGATGGATTACTCTGGCATCAAGACAGGATAACAAAGGAGAAAGGAGGGCGCACCAACCTAGTGCATTACCACTTAAACGTTTTATTTAAATTATAAAAAGTAGTAATCCTACTCACAATCAAAGCTTAAATGAAAGCTTATCGGAAAAATCAGCTGGAATTTTTCGGCACCTGCCGACTGGACTCAATGACAGAGAGGGTCTGACAATACCTCAAACCTTTGGATAGCTGACGCGTTTCTGGGGCGCACCCCTTTCCTCAGAGCCTAGATGGTCCATAATAGCTCTCCCCCACAGAGACCTCCATTATATGTGTGTGTGCACACATGCAGAGCCATCAGCTCAGGTGACCACAAATTAGCAAGTCCCGCCTCCCACTCCTAGATAGCCCCACCCTTATGGGTGGGGCTTCCACTAACCCCCTTCCCACACAAATAGAAGACACCCCAGCAACCACTCAAAGATGACCTGGGGGGGGGGGGGGCTGGACCCTTTAGAAAAGATTAGCAGGAAAGAATGGGCATTATATCCCCACCTTCTAGAAACACTGGCTATTAATAAGTCATCATGTCCTCTAGTGAAGCAGGCCGCCAATACAGCCATGCGTGTCCTCCATAAGGATACCCTCCAAAGGAATGGCCTATTAGGATGTAATCACCTCATATACCGGGGGTGTGTGTAGAGGGAGGGGTATTGGTGTAGACCAATATCAACATATATAGTGTGGTAGAGGGCAGTAGGAACCGAAAGGATCTTACCCCAAGAAGTGGAAGCAAAAACAGTTCCTCCTGGCGCGGCATAAGCGGTGGCTGTATTGTCACTGCAGACGTCCCTGCTAATCCGCTGGGACGCACGCTGTCTAACAACCAGGAAGTGCGGGTACCTCCTGCGTTCCAGCCCGCACTTCCGGTTCTTTCGAGACTTCCGGCTCTGCCGAGACGTCAGTTCCGCTCCCCTATACACAGCACGCCTCTAACCAACAGACCAGGAAGTGCGGGTGTGTTTGCATTCCACCCGCCACTTCCGGTCCGTCTAGAAGGCCTCCCAGCGCTATTTTTTAAAAACAATGGCCAATCTGGTAGTGTAACAAGCCAAATGGCGTCACTCCCTCTAGTGGCCAAATATAAAATTGGCACAAACCTATATAATGGAGCCAAATGCCAACCAGGGGTCACAAATCAGAGCTGGCTGATTTACCCTCAAAACATGGCCACACACACAATAATAAAGGTTGTAAGTGCACACAGTGGGTGGGACCCCCCAAGGGGGTATGGGACAAATAGTTACACAACAATACTAACCCAAATATTGGGAAATATTAATGATGATATAAAAGCCACCAATGGACTAAAAAACATACACGATAGGGTAACACTACACTACCGGTCCATACTCATAAATTACATAAAATTCATAAATACAAATATATATAAAAGGAATAAATTATAATACACAATTTCATATAAAATACGTAATTAAAATTATGGATTAAAATTATTAATGGTAATATTCAAAGAACCAGCAGCATTACTCCTAAGGAAAAGGTATATACATGCACACACAATATACCTGTATACACACACAAGAGCAAGAACGGTAAATAGTATGCTAAACACGTATGTATCAGTAATTTATAATGTCCACCAACCCACTGTGTGAGAGACCCACGAGATATTCTCCTATTTGGACTCACGTCCAAACCAATAAAGACAGGTGCCCTGGGTAATCTACCAGAGGCACACATCTCAAGGGCCTTACTATTTGTACATTTAAAATTGAGGCCCGGAAACTCGTGGGTCTGTAGAGAGCCCAGTTCTCATCATATCCAAAACATACAGCAGTTAAGTATATTATATTGTTAAAAAAGCAACCCCCCGTTAAAACTCACAACAGGTACCCAAAAAAGATCTCCCTGACAATCACCTATGTGCAGCCCTATAGACCTAAAGAGCTACTCTCATCTACGAAACCTAGTTGCCCAGAGGTGGCCTACCCAGGGCACCTGTCTTTATTGGTTTGGACGTGAGTCCAAATAGGAGAATATCTCGTGGGTCTGTCACACAGTGGGTTGGTGGACATTATAAATTACTGATACATACGTGTTTAGCATACTATTTACCGTTCTTGCTCTTGTGTGTGTATACAGGTATATTGTGTGTGCATGTATATACCTTTTCCTTAGGAGTAATGCTGCTGGTTCTTTGAATATTACCATTAATAATTTTAATCCATAATTTTAATTACGTATTTTATATGAAATTGTGTATTATAATTTATTCCTTTTATATATATTTGTATTTATGAATTTTATGTAATTTATGAGTATGGACCGGTAGTGTAGTGTTACCCTATCGTGTATGTTTTTTAGTCCATTGGTGGCTTTTATATCATCATTAATATTTCCCAATATTTGGGTTAGTATTGTTGTGTAACTATTTGTCCCATACCCCCTTGGGGGGTCCCACCCACTGTGTGCACTTACAACCTTTATTATTGTGTGTGTGGCCATGTTTTGAGGGTAAATCAGCCAGCTCTGATTTGTGACCCCTGGTTGGCATTTGGCTCCATTATATAGGTTTGTGCCAATTTTATATTTGGCCACTAGAGGGAGTGACACCATTTGGCTTGTTACACTACCAGATTGGCCATTGTTTTTAAAAAATAGCGCTGGGAGGCCTTCTAGACGGACCGGAAGTGGCGGGTGGAATGCAAACACACCCGCACTTCCTGGTCTGTTGGTTAGAGGCGTGCTGTGTATAGGGGAGCGGAACTGACGTCTCGGCAGAGCCGGAAGTCTCGAAAGAACCGGAAGTGCGGGCTGGAACGCAGGAGGTACCCGCACTTCCTGGTTGTTAGACAGCGTGCGTCCCAGCGGATTAGCAGGGACGTCTGCAGTGACAATACAGCCACCGCTTATGCCGCGCCAGGAGGAACTGTTTTTGCTTCCACTTCTTGGGGTAAGATCCTTTCGGTTCCTACTGCCCTCTACCACACTATATATGTTGATATTGGTCTACACCAATACCCCTCCCTCTACACACACCCCCGGTATATGAGGTGATTACATCCTAATAGGCCATTCCTTTGGAGGGTATCCTTATGGAGGACACGCATGGCTGTATTGGCGGCCTGCTTCACTAGAGGACATGATGACTTATTAATAGCCAGTGTTTCTAGAAGGTGGGGATATAATGCCCATTCTTTCCTGCTAATCTTTTCTAAAGGGTCCAGCCCCCCCCCCCCAGGTCATCTTTGAGTGGTTGCTGGGGTGTCTTCTATTTGTGTGGGAAGGGGGTTAGTGGAAGCCCCACCCATAAGGGTGGGGCTATCTAGGAGTGGGAGGCGGGACTTGCTAATTTGTGGTCACCTGAGCTGATGGCTCTGCATGTGTGCACACACACATATAATGGAGGTCTCTGTGGGGGAGAGCTATTATGGACCATCTAGGCTCTGAGGAAAGGGGTGCGCCCCAGAAACGCGTCAGCTATCCAAAGGTTTGAGGTATTGTCAGACCCTCTCTGTCATTGAGTCCAGTCGGCAGGTGCCGAAAAATTCCAGCTGATTTTTCCGATAAGCTTTCATTTAAGCTTTGATTGTGAGTAGGATTACTACTTTTTATAATTTAAATAAAACGTTTAAGTGGTAATGCACTAGGTTGGTGCGCCCTCCTTTCTCCTTTGTTTCCTCTAGCCATATGAACACCCATTGTTCTGAGGAGGGCTGCAAGACTTCAGACTTTGCCTTTAGACGGAATTACACTACCCGTGTTTTGACGATACACCGAGAGCGCAGGAGATTTTTTTGTCATTTTGTTGTTTCTATTTGGGGACTCCAGCTGCCAGGTGTTAAGCCTAACTGGGTATAGAGTGTTATCAAAGTGCTAAATACAAATAAGCAAGTATGGTACTGTCAATAGAAGAGAGACAGCTAAGGAGAGCATCACTGGCAAAAGGCTTCCTGAGCAGTATTGACAATTTTGAACAGCAATCGGAAGGACAACATGACACCAGTACTACGGTTACCACACCTATTAATAGAGAGGAGAAGATGGTATCAGCATTCTACAAGCTCAAGCATCTTTTAGAGAATGAAATGACTCAGTGGTGGGATATTGTATTGCTACAAAAGTATATAGAGGTCAATAGAATTCCAAGAGGTCTTAGGCTAAATAAACTGTGCAATTTCCTCGATGAAGATATAAATCAGGAGTGGGTTAGAGAAATGCGGGCATTTAATAGAACTTGGCTAGTAATGATTATTAAACAAAGGGAAAGGAATTTGGCGAATATCAAATTAGATATCACTAATATACAGGAGGAATTATCTGCTTATATAGACCTAGAAGCCTTTTCTGTATGGGATAATAAAATTAATGAACAAACTATGGAGTTTGAAACAGACTTGATAGTTCGAAAGTCGGGAAAATTTGAAAGAGATAGGCAGGACTACACTAATGGATGTGAGTTTAATTGGAGGAAAGATAAAAATCCTCCACTCCCAGACGAGGAAAGAGAAGGGAAAATGGGGGGTGATGTAGGCTATACTGGTCAGCACTACCAACAGGTGGATAAGGGGAGTAGGAGTCGCCATATGACTAATAGTTACCCCCAAAAAAGCAGTAAGAACCATGGGAACAGAAAGAAACCCTGGTATAGAAATAAACCCAAATATAAGAACAAAAATAGAACTAGGAGCACTAGTGATCAGCCATATAATGAATTTTTTAGATCCAACGTACATGATGATTTCCCCCCTCTCCCGGTGCAGATTGGTGCACCGGTAGAGAGGAGTAGATATATTTTGTGTGATAAAGAGGAACAAAGAATAGATGACCCCCAAAGTCAGGATAGTGCTACTGATGAGACCCAGGTAACAGGGAGGAAGGCTCCATTGCAAGAATTACCAACAAATTCTGTGAATACTAATAGCATTAGAATGGAGACATCAAAGGATGACAACTCTTTTTTTGGGGAAGGAGCTGCAGGAAGGACGAAACCTGCAGCGCAGAAAACACAAGTACCCAGACCTCCCTCCCCCCCAAACACCAGGAGACTAAGAAATCAACGAGAAGAGGGCAAAGGGGAGGGAGGAAACATAAGAAGAGAACAGAGGAGATAGAGAGCCATTCAACTATCAAAATTTTCAACCTCTCAAAATGTATATTTACAGAAAAAGAATTAGAACTGTTGAGAAAGGGCCTTAATTATGCCCCAGAAAGCCCCCCTAACCTTTTCGAACTGTTCATCGATTTGAATAAATTTGTGCGCAACCTTACGGTGAAGCGCCACTTTAGGTTTAAAGAAATTAATGGGACAGACAGTGAAAACCTAGAGACAACCACTACAACTGTAGGGGAGAGGTCTCTAGATAAGGATATGTTGGAGATCTTGGAAGAGTTGTATGCAGAAGGTGGGCCAGAACCTCTAGAAGAGACCCCTGCTCTGGCACATGAAGAAGCGATAGTAAAAACGAACTTTAGACCAAAGTCGAGCTTCTATCCACATTGGAATAAAGGCAATTTTATACCGACCTTTCATGAGGTCGTGATGGGCGAATTTAGGAAAATGTGTGGGAATAAAAGCCAGAAATGTAAAAAGGGCCATGAGGTTGGGATCGAAACTCCCCTAAATAGTCTGAAGAAGAATTCAGAAATCATTATAAGGAAAGCAGACAAAGGAGGAGGGCTGGTCATACAGGACAAAGACCAGTACCTAGAGGAAGCCTTTAGGCTAATTGGGGATGTAAATACCTATGAGAGGCTCCTATGGGATCCAACTGTGAGCTACAATGAAGCTTTCAAAAAATTGTTGGACAGGGCACTACAAAGTAAGGTCTTGAGCAAAAGTGAATACCAGTTCCTATACTCAAAACATCCGGTGGTCCCTCACTTCTATCATATCCCGAAGGTACACAAAGATATGAGAAGACCGCCAGGTAGACCCATCATTGCAGGAATCGATAGCCTGACCAGCAACCTTGGGAGCTATATTGATTACTTCCTGCAAGGCCTAGTGACAAGTTTGCCATCATACATCAAAGATTCAGGCCATGCATTGGAAATACTAACTGCATATAAATGGGAAAAGGGATATAGATGGCTTTCGCTTGATGTAGCGTCCCTATATACGTCCATCCAGCATGAGTTTGGTCTCCGAGCCATTGAGTATTATCTGGCAGAGGCGCATCTGTTTAGCCCACAGCAGGCACGGTTCATTTATGACTGCATAGAGTTTACTTTGACTCATAATTATTTTTCATTTTTGGACTGTTTCTACAGGCAGGTGAGGGGCACAGCGATGGGGGCTAGGTTCGCTCCCAGCTATGCTAATTTGTTTATGGGGTATTGGGAACTTAAATATATTTGGGCCAATAACCCCTTTGGGAGGAACCTAGTCCTGTACTCACGGTACATTGATGATGTTCTTATCATCTGGAATGGCACCGATGAAGAACTGGATGGGTTCCTGTCGCATTGTGCGGGAAACCCTTTCGGGATCTCTTTCACGCATGTAGTAGACGAAAAATCTCTGATATTCCTAGATCTAGAACTGAGGTCAGATAACAGTGGTAGAATCTATTCAAAAACCCATTTTAAACCAAGTGCGGGCAATTCCTATTTGCATGCCCACAGTCATCACCATCCAAGGTGGATTAAGAATGTCCCCTTTGGCCAGTTCTGTAGACTCAGGCGGACATGCACCCTGAAGAAAGACTATGAAGAGCAAAGTCTTATCCTAAGAGATAAGTTTAAGGAGAAGGGGTATGGAGAAGTGCATATAGAGGAGGCTTTTCAAAAATACCTGCAGTTGTACAGAGAAGGTAATGCTGGAAGTGTTGAAAGCACAAAGCATGCAGAAGATGAACCATCACAGGTGAGGTTCTGCACCAGGTACAACAATAAAGTACCTACTATACACAAAATCTTCAAGAAAAACTGGAAGATTTTGGAATCAGACCCTCTTTTGAAGACATGCCTCCCACCCCATCCCAACTTAGTATTTAGGAGACCAAAAGACTTGAGGAGCATCATTGCCCCGAGTAGGGTGAAGAGAAATAAGGATAAAGGGCTTAATAGCATTTGGACGACTATCTTCGATCAAAAAGGTAGCTATAGATGCGGAGGGGGCAACTGTGGAAACTGTGTGCATATGTGTCACAGGAAAAAAGATGTGACCGGTGCAGATGGGAAGAGCCACAGGATTAAACAATTCATTAATTGTGGCACCCCCTACGTCATCTATGGTTTACTCTGCCCGTGCGGTCTCTTATATATTGGTCGTACATCTCGACCAATGAGGACTAGGATGAATGAACATAGGAGTAACATCTTGACAGAGAAAGATAAATGTTCAGTGCCTAGACACTTTAAGGAATTCCATGATAGCAGCATAGATGGTCTCAAGGTCTTTGGTATAGAAGCCATATCAAGTAATTTGGATAATGGCAAAAAATACCAGATTTTGTGCAAAAGAGAGGCCTTCTGGATTTTCACCCTGAAAACTATGGCTCCGCAGGGCCTCAACGAGGAAATAGAGCTGCATAACATAGTGTGATCACAGCTAGACCAGTGTGGACAGTTTAGGGATGGGGTTTGGTCCCTGCCCCTTGCTGATGGTCTACTGTCATCACATCTGGCATGAGCAAATGGACTTTTCCCTTTGCATCATGGCTAAATATCTCCCATTAGTCGCTATAGGTGGTGCTTGATAGGGTAGCTTATGGCACTGCCATGTGGCCACCTCTGGGCAACTAGGTTTCGTAGATGAGAGTAGCTCTTTAGGTCTATAGGGCTGCACATAGGTGATTGTCAGGGAGATCTTTTTTGGGTACCTGTTGTGAGTTTTAACGGGGGGTTGCTTTTTTAACAATATAATATACTTAACTGCTGTATGTTTTGGATATGATGAGAACTGGGCTCTCTACAGACCCACGAGTTTCCGGGCCTCAATTTTAAATGTACAAATAGTAAGGCCCTTGAGATGTGTGCCTCTGGTAGATTACCCAGGGCACCTGTCTTTATTGGTTTGGACGTGAGTCCAAATAGGAGAATATCTCGTGGGTCTGTCACACAGTGGGTTGGTGGACATTATAAATTACTGATACATACGTGTTTAGCATACTATTTACCGTTCTTGCTCTTTTGTGTGTGTATACAGGTATATTGTGTGTGCATGTATATACCTTTTCCTTAGGAGTAATGCTGCTGGTTCTTTGAATATTACCATTAATAATTTTAATCCATAATTTTAATTACGTATTTTATATGAAATTGTGTATTATAATTTATTCCTTTTATATATATTTGTATTTATGAATTTTATGTAATTTATGAGTATGGACCGGTAGTGTAGTGTTACCCTATCGTGTATGTTTTTTAGTCCATTGGTGGCTTTTATATCATCATTAATATTTCCCAATATTTGGGTTAGTATTGTTGTGTAACTATTTGTCCCATACCCCCTTGGGGGGTCCCACCCACTGTGTGCACTTACAACCTTTATTATTGTGTGTGTGGCCATGTTTTGAGGGTAAATCAGCCAGCTCTGATTTGTGACCCCTGGTTGGCATTTGGCTCCATTATATAGGTTTGTGCCAATTTTATATTTGGCCACTAGAGGGAGTGACGCAATTTGGCTTGTTACACTACCAGATTGGCCATTGTTTTTAAAAAATAGCGCTGGGAGGCCTTCTAGACGGACCGGAAGTGGCGGGTGGAATGCAAACACACCCGCACTTCCTGGTCTGTTGGTTAGAGGCGTGCTGTGTATAGGGGAGCGGAACTGACGTCTCGGCAGAGCCGGAAGTCTCGAAAGAACCGGAAGTGCGGGCTGGAACGCAGGAGGTACCCGCACTTCCTGGTTGTTAGACAGCGTGCGTCCCAGCGGATTAGCAGGGACGTCTGCAGTGACAATACAGCCACCGCTTATGCCGCGCCAGGAGGAACTGTTTTTGCTTCCACTTCTTGGGGTAAGATCCTTTCGGTTCCTACTGCCCTCTACCACACTATATATGTTGATATTGGTCTACACCAATACCCCTCCCTCTACACACACCCCCGGTATATGAGGTGATTACATCCTAATAGGCCATTCCTTTGGAGGGTATCCTTATGGAGGACACGCATGGCTGTATTGGCGGCCTGCTTCACTAGAGGACATGATGACTTATTAATAGCCAGTGTTTCTAGAAGGTGGGGATATAATGCCCATTCTTTCCTGCTAATCTTTTCTAAAGGGTCCAGCCCCCCCCCCCAGGTCATCTTTGAGTGGTTGCTGGGGTGTCTTCTATTTGTGTGGGAAGGGGGTTAGTGGAAGCCCCACCCATAAGGGTGGGGCTATCTAGGAGTGGGAGGCGGGACTTGCTAATTTGTGGTCACCTGAGCTGATGGCTCTGCATGTGTGCACACACACATATAATGGAGGTCTCTGTGGGGGAGAGCTATTATGGACCATCTAGGCTCTGAGGAAAGGGGTGCGCCCCAGAAACGCGTCAGCTATCCAAAGGTTTGAGGTATTGTCAGACCCTCTCTGTCATTGAGTCCAGTCGGCAGGTGCCGAAAAATTCCAGCTGATTTTTCCGATAAGCTTTCATTTAAGCTTTGATTGTGAGTAGGATTACTACTTTTTATAATTTAAATAAAACGTTTAAGTGGTAATGCACTAGGTTGGTGCGCCCTCCTTTCTCCTTTGTTTCCTCTAGCCATATGAACACCCATTGTTCTGAGGAGGGCTGCAAGACTTCAGACTTTGCCTTTAGACGGAATTACACTACCCGTGTTTTGACGATACACCGAGAGCGCAGGAGATTTTTTTGTCATCAAGACAGGATATTCGTACCAGAAGAACTAAAGATAACTGTGTTAGAGCTCTGCCACGATCATGCCCTTGCGGGGCACTTTGGCGTGGCTAAAACCACTGAGTTGGTTCAACATACCTTCTGGTGGCCTCGACTACGCGAGGATTGCAGGAGGTTCGTGGAGTCCTGTACTACATGTACCCGGAATAAAGGGTTCAGATCCAAAGCCTGGGGACTACTGAGGCCCTTACCCGTTCCGGATAGACCGTGGAAAATGCTTTCTATCGACTTTATAGTTGAACTGCCCCCGGTTGAGAACCATACCACTATCTTTGTGATAGTGGACCGTCTGTCCAAGATGACACATTTTGTTCCTATGAGAGGGACCCCCTCGGCCCCGGAAACTGCGCAAATATTCATTAAAGAAGTCGGCAGGCTCCACGGGGTACCTGCTAATATAGTCTCCGATCGGGGGGCACAATTTACCTCCCGGTTCTGGAGGTCCCTCTGCAAGACCCTGGGAATAGAACTATCATTCTCTTCGGCCTACCATCCTCAAACCAACGGACAGACAGAGAGAACAAATCAGACTCTCGAGCAATATTTGCGTTGTTTCTCCTCCTTTGCTCAGAATGACTGGCTCTCCCTGCTTCCGCTAGCTGAGTTTGCCTACAATAATTCCATCCACTCCGCAACTAACAAGACCCCATTCTTCGCGAACTTCGGGTTTTACCCCACATTTCTGCCCAACTCTCTTCCAGAGTGCTCGGTGCCCGCAGTTCTGGAAAAAAGGGATTTTTATAACAGCTTACCTGTAAAATCCTTTTCTTGGAGTACATCACGGGACACAGAGCGACTTAGTCATTACTAATGGGTTATATAGATTACCTTCAGGTGTTGGCACTGGCCAATTCCAAACCGGAAGTACCCTCCCCTATATAAGCCCCTCCCATCCGGGAGCACCTCAGTTTTGTAGCCAAGCAATAAGTGTCCCAAAAAGAGGGGTGGGAGCTCTGTGTCCCGTGATGTACTCCAAGAAAAGGATTTTACAGGTAAGCTGTTATAAAAATCCCTTTTTCTTTTTCGTACATCACGGGACACAGAGCGACTTAGTCATTACTAATGGGACGTCCCAAAGCAATGCCAAATGAGGGGAGGGATACATAAGCTGGGCGCCATCAGGCATGAGGATCTTTTGCGGCCTGCAACACACTGCGCCCAAAGGCGACATCCCCCTGATTTCTAACGTCTACCTGGTAGAATCTAGTAAACGTGTGTACCGAAGACCATGTTGCGGCCTTACATACTTGAGCCAGGGAGGCCTGGTGATGCACTGCCCATGAAGTTCCAACTGCTCTTGTGGAGTGCGCCCTAACTTTGAACGGAGGCGGTCTCTTTCTCAAGCCATAGGCTTGTATTATGACCTGTCGAATCCACTTGGCTAAAGTGGATTTTGATGCTGCCTGACCCTTTTTAGGGCCTTCCGGCAGAATAAACAAAGTATCCGTTCTGCGAATCTGAGCAGTGGCTTTTAGATAAGCTTTAACTGCTCTTACTACATCCAAGGAATGTAATAACTTTTCCTCTACCGAGCTAGGTTTGGGGAAAAAAGAAGGAAGAACCACATCTTGGTTCAAATGAAACCTCGATACCACCTTAGGAAGAAAGGCTGGATGAGGACGTAATACTACTCTGTCCTTATGGACAACCAGATATGGCTCCTTACAGGACAAGGCGGCTAATTCCGATACTCTTTTAGCCGAACAAACGGCTACTAAGAAAATCAATTTCCTGGTGAGAAGAACCAAGGAAATGTGTTGCAATGGTTCAAACGGTTGTTTCTGTAGAACTGACAGAACCAGGTTTAAGTCCCAAGGACATATGGGAATACTAACCGGAGGGCTAATACGCATCACTCCTTGTATGAAAGCTTTGACTAGTGAATGCGAAGCCAAGGGCCTTTGAAAAAATATTGACAAGGCCGAAATCTGACCCTTGATAGTACTCAAGGCCAGCTTCCTATCTACAGCCCACTGTAGGAAGTCCAAAATCCTCCCTATCACGTACTTACGTGGATGCCATTTCTTGGCCTCACACCACTTAATGTACGCTTTCCAGATCCTATAATAGATCTGCCTGGATACCGGCTTCCTGGCATTGATCATGGTAGATACCACAGAATTAGAGAGCCCTCTCTTTTTCAGAATGTGGGCTTCAATAGCCAGGCCGTCAAACCTAGGGCTGGTAAGGAAGGGTGATATATCGGTCCCTGCGACAGCAGGTCCGGACGATGTGGGAGGGTCCAAGGACTCCTCACTGACATTTTTACAATCTCCGCGTACCATGCCCTTCGGGGCCACGCTGGAGCCACCAGAATCACTGGTTTCTTTTCTACCCTGATTCTGCGGAGTAATCGCGGTAACAATTGTGGCGGTGGGAATGCATATATCAGCTTGAACTGATCCCAAGGGAACACTAGGGCATCCGAGCCGCAAGCTAGAGGATCCCTTGTGCGAGACACAAATCTGTCCACCTTTGCGTTGAATCTGGATGCTAGCAGATCTACATCCGGTGTTCCCCACCGCTGGCATATTGCCTGGAAAACCTCGGGGTGAAGAGACCATTCCCCCGGGCATAATTGTTGGCGACTTAAAAAGTCCGCTCTCCAATTTTCCACTCCTGGGATGAAAACCGCGGATATGGCTGGGACATATTTTTCTGCCCACTCCAGGATGCAATTTGCTTCCCTCTGGGCTGCACGACTCCTGGTGCCACCCTGGTGATTGATATATGCCACTGCTGTGGCATTGTCTGATTGAATTCTGACAGGGGACCCTTGGAGTTTGGATGTCCATGCTACTAGGGCATACCGGGCTGCTCGTATCTCTAAGAGATTGATGGGCAGGGCCTTTTCTGCTTCTGACCACTTGCCCTGGAGAGACCATTGCTCCAGTACTGCCCCCCAGCCTATGAGGCTGGTATCTGTAGTGACTACCTTCCAAGAAACCGGACTGAAGGGTTTCCCTTTTTCCAGATTCTGGGGCTCCAACCACCAATGGAGGCTCTTGCGAACGGAAGGGGACAGGGACATTGGTAAGTCTAAAGCCTGAACTTTTTTGTTCCAGGCTGACAGTATGGCCCTTTGCAAATTCCTTGAATGGAATTGACCGTAGGGTACCGCTTCGAATGAAGCCACCATTTTTCCCAGCAGCCTCATGCAGAGGCGTATGGATGGTTTTCTTTTTGTACCCACTAAGTGGGTCAAATCTTTTAAAGACGACACCTTCTCTGGAGGTAAGAAAATCTTTCTCTGTTTTGAATCCAGCCTTAGCCCTAAGTATTCCAGACTTTTGACTGGTCTTAGAGCTGACTTGTCCCGGTTGATAATCCAACCGTGATATTCCAGATACTTGATTGTCTTGTGAATAGCTACTTCCAGCTTTTCCACTGAGTGGTCTATTAGTAGCAGGTCGTCTAGATATGCCATTATCGTTACACCCTGTGTTCTTAGATTGGCCAATAATGGGGCCAGAATTTTTGTGAACACTCGTGGTGCTGTGGCCAGACCGAAAGGTAAGGCTCTGAACTGAAAATGGCGCCCTTCTACTGCAAAGCGTAGAAATTTCTGGTGGGCCGGAAAGATGGGAATATGCAGATAAGCATCCTTTATGTGGATCGAGGCTAACCATTCCTGCCCTTGTAGGGCGGTGGCCACCGATCGGATCGACTCCATCTGAAAAGTCCTGATATTTAGGAACTTGTTTAGCCCGTTTAGATTTAATATGGGCCTCACGTCCCCATTTGGTTTGGGGACTGTGAAAAGGTTCGAGTAAAACCCGAATCCGCTTTCTTCCAGGGGAACCTTCATGATTACACCTTGGAGCAATAGTTGTTCTAGTGCCAGAAGGAGGGATCCTCTCTTCTGGGGATCTCTTGGCACGTTTGACCTCATAAATTGGGCAGGAGGAGTGCCTTTTAACTCCAGCCTGTATCCCAGACTTACTGCGGAGAGCACCCATCTGTCTCTGATGGTGTCCCGCCAGGTCTCTGTGAACAACTGAAGTCTTCCCCCCACCCGATTGAGTGGGGGCAACGCTTCATGCCTTGGGGGGAGGTTTTGTACCTCTCTTGATCCAGGGCTTCTTGTTACCCTGTGATTGTCCCTGATTTCTGCCCCCTGAATTTGACCGCGGAGGCCGTCGGAACTGCTTCACAGCCGATGTGCCCGGGACTGGAGAAGTAGGCCTCTTAAAAGAAGGACTTCTACCCTTGTTCTTAACCGGTAAGAGTGAACTTTTACCGGCAGAAATTTTCTGGATATATTTGTCCAGATCTTCTCCAAATAAGCGTTCTCCATGAAATGGGAAGCTAACCAGCAGTTTTTTACAGGGAGCTTCAGCAGACCAGTTTTTGAGCCACAGAAGCCTACGCATATGTACTATAGACAGCGTAAAGCGGGAGGCCTGTTGGATTGTATCCTTTATGGCGTCCACCGCAAAACACAAGGCTCTAGGCAGGTCAGCTAGGGCAAGAGCCTGCTGATCTGGTAAGTCCCTTAAGACTTGTTTCAACTGATCTTTCACTGCTTGGCAGACTCCAATCGCTGCTACCGCAGGTTGTGTCACCATGCTTGCTGTAGAGAAAGCAGATTTTAGTAAAGACTCCAATTTTTTATCTATTGGGTCTTTGAACATTGGAACATTATCTACTGGACATGTCAGTGATTTGTTAACAGAAGAGATGGCTGCGTCCACTGTAGGGACCCTCCATTTTTTTATGAACTTATCCTCCATGGGATAGATCACCGGAAATCTCTTGGGGGGAGCAAATATTTTATCAGGATGCTCCCAATCCTGGTAAATAAGCCCCTCTAATAAAGGGTGGATTGGGAAGGAACAGACAGCCTGGGGAGCTTTTAGCGACCCCAGCGAGGAAACCGTAGTGGATGGTGGTTCCGCCAGAGGCATTTTAAATGCTGATCGGACCATGTTAGTCAGAGACTGAACCCATAATCTTTCAGCCTGAGATGCTGAGAAAGGTTCTTCCACTGTTGATTCCTCCATAACTGAATCAACCTCATCCTGATCCCCTTCAGGTAGGTCGATCTCTGTGTGGGCTGTTCCTCCACTAACAGGCACTCTGAAGGAGGAGACGGAGATCGGACGCGCTTTTCCTGTGACAGGGAAGCAGCGATCAATGCTGTTAATCTCTCTTCCAATCCTCCCAGAGTTGAGGATAAAACCTCCTCTGTTATATATACAGGAGCAGGTGGACTGGGGACAGCCGCAGCACCAGGCATTCCTGCGGGGTTTCTACGGCTACTGACCTCTGAATTCTCAGGGGAGATTGGTGCAGTACAAGCATGCCCAATATCCTCAGAGCCCGATGGAGACCCCTTTGGCTTCCTGGAAGACCTATTTCCGGAGCGTCTGGACGACATATCCTTTAAGCACAAAGCTGAGGTATTCCCGTCGTCATACACCAATTTTTGCTGGTAATAGTCTAACACAGTTGCTGCTATATACCAGCTGGTGTCCACTAAAGTGCCTTTCTATGGGGATGCCTGCATCAACCGCCTCTGTGTGCCACTGTTTGTTGCTAGCTCTGTTTGCATCCAGCTGACACTTGTCTTTTAACCATGCTGGGATGCCTGCACATGCGCAGAAGCGCCGCGGCGCGCATCGAGCGTCATCCACCCGCCCCGCCCCTTTTTTTTCATAGGAGGCGCGTGCGCCATTGGCGCCCTTTTCGAAATCAAACAGGGACTAGGAGCCAGGGCCCTTTTTGCCGGAGGGCCTGTGCGGTGGATGAGCGCAGCAACAGGGCAGAGGAAGTGGATTCCCACAGAGAAACTTACCAACTGCCTGGATCTTTTGACTTGAAAAAAACAAAGATCCACATGACAAGAAAAATGGACTACAGCGGCCTCTAGTGGTTTAACACAGGTACCGCGGTCCCCCTTTTTTTTTTTTTTTTGACTACTATTAAAATTTTACATTTTCAGTAGTTACAGGTAAACACAGATATTTAGCGGGAATACCGTTAGGTAACAGACAGAAAGACAAATTAGGCTTGGGGGTCCCCCAATAGAACCAAGTTCCTAGGGGCCCCCACTTACCTGATCCCCGCCGCAGGACTTTGTTTGGTCCACAGAAGTCCAAACTTCACCTATCACGGCAGGCATTGTAATTAAACCTTCAGGGACCGGGTTCCCAAGGATTCCACTCCCCTGGACCTGTATAGCACCCTGCACAGACAACATCTTGGTCGTGGGTATGACCAGAGCTCTGGATCCCAGGGTCCAGCCCTCCTAAGAGAGGCATTACAGGCAAAACCTTGCTCTTCTGCTGCAAGGCCCGGGTACCGACCGTTTAGCTATGAAGCTTTTTTGGTGGGATCCGGAACAGCTTACTAAGGCCCAAAAGAACCTGTACGCAAGCCCAGTGAAAACACATGTTACTCTTTGGCCAACACCTTAGACACTGGCAAAAAACTGAGGTGCTCCCGGATGGGAGGGGCTTATATAGGGGAGGGTACTTCCGGTTTGGAATTGGCCAGTGCCAACACCTGAAGGTAATCTATATAACCCATTAGTAATGACTAAGTCGCTCTGTGTCCCGTGATGTACGAAAAAGAAAGGTAAATTTCTTCTCCTCTAACAACCAGCTTCTACGCGAAACCATGGCGAAAACTCAGGAGTATAACAAGACGGTCTACGACAGGAGGAGACGGGGTGAATTAGCGCTGGCACCAGGCGACCAAGTATGGCTCTCTACCATCAATCTAAGATTGGCTTGCCCGTCCAAAAAATTGGGTCCCAAGTTTCTAGGGCCATTTCCTGTCAAGAGGAAAATTAACGAAGTGGCCTACGAGCTGGAGCTCCCCGACTCCCTGAGGGTCCACCCTGTTTTTCATGTGTCTCTGTTGAAACCATCAGTTTCCAACCCATTCCCAGGTCGAACCCCGATTCACCCTGATCCCGTCATCATAGACGGGGAACAGGAATTTGAGGTAGAAGCTATTTTGGACACACGAAGAAGAAATAACCGGAATCAATTCTTAATAAAATGGAAGGGTTACGGACCAGAGGAAAACTCTTGGGAACCGGAAGAGAACATTCACGCCAAAGACCTGATACAAGCCTTCAGGAGGTCTCACCCCGAGAAGCTTACCCGTAGGGGCATCCGGAGGCTGCCCCTTGGGAGGGGGCAATGTCATGGAGATCCTGCCAGGAACAGACGCCCGGGACTTCCTGGGTCCCGTTTGCGTGCGCGCGCGCGCACCCCGCAGGTGACGCCAGAAGGGCTACTTAAACCTCTCACTTGCAGACAGTCCCTGCTGTCTGCTCTACAGCGTATACCCAAAGTGACCTGATCTGTTTAACCACCTGTATCTGACCCGGCTTTCAGTGACCCTCCTGCTATCCACCTGTACCTGACCCTCGGCCTGTCTCTGACTTCCGTATTGCCTGATCCTTCTGTACCTCGCTGCCTGCTAGTTTACCTGACCCTGGCTTGTCTGACGATCCTGCCTGATCCAGGTTCCTGATCACCTGCCGCTTCTCGGTGGTTCCAGTCTACCTGCTGTGCCTCCCGGTTCCGGTCACCTGCTGTAGTTCCTGGTTCCTGTCTACTCACCTGCTAGTTCCAGTCTACCTGCTGTGCCTCCCGGTTCCGGTCACCTGCTGTAGTTCCTGGTTCCTGTCTACTCACCTGCTGGTTCCAGTCTGCCTGCTGTGCTTCCCGGTCCCGGTCACCTGCTGTAGTTCCTGGTTCCTGTCTACTCACCTGCTGGTTCCTGATCACCTGCTGCAGTCCTTGATCCTGCCAGGCACTCGTACCCCTTCCACCTCCGTGCCTCCTGTTATACCACCAGGGGCCGCTGGTGGGAGCCGTAAGGGAGGCCTCCCTCTGCTAACCGGGCTCGTCACCGTCAGGTACGTGACAGACAGTGTCTATTTTAGGAGGGGGTGTATGTAGTGCCCTTTTCACTTTTTAGGGGTGTTATGTGCCTAAATTTAGGGGCTGGTCTGAGCTAGTACCTGGGCTCAGACCATTCTCATTGCTAGGTATTGCTTCTGCCTATGTGATGCTGCCTGGTGTATGGTTCCCTGCGGCCTGTAGGTGGCACTGTCACGTCGGGTCAGGGTTGAGCCAGGGGTGGCATTACTACGCCTTGGGTTGTCCTCTCTCGGCAGCGGTACAGTAGGTGTGGTCAACCTGCTGTACATGCCGGGAGAGGGTACTTAAGGGACAGACGCCATTGTTAAGGGTGTGTGTGTGTGTTTGTCCCCGTCAGGGTCGGAGGAGTAGGAGTGAGACACGTACCCCACCTCCTGTGGCCCTCATGGCCGGGGGTACGTGTGGGTGCGATCAGGCCCAGGCACCTTTAGCCTGGGGCCTGCAACTCTACTAGTGGGCCTAGCACCTTTAGCTAGGGCCTACCCCCGAAAGAAGAGTCCCAGGGAGCCCGGGGAAGGGTACCCGCTCTGACCAAGAGGAAGCCAGGGGACAATCGGTCCCATTGAGGAGATGAGTAATGGAAGATTGCTGTCTCAGGAGAGGTCTGGTGACCTTTCAGAGGGAAGGATTTGTTATTTGGGGAAGCTAACCTGTAGAGTGCCCATTGGCAGCCTCCTGTTCCTAAAGTCTACAGAGGTTAGAGGATCTCTAGCACCCGTTCCAGAAGGGGATAGGGTGGCGGAACTATTCAAGCTCCACACCGGCTGCTAGGACTGTGAGAGAGGACTATCCGGGTGAGCTAAACCTACTCGGGACCGAGTGGCGACGAGATTGTTGGTTGTGCCTGGATCTATTTTTCACACTATTTCTTCTTTCACCCACCTGTCTCTATTTACTACGCAGCAAATAGAAAATAAACTCTCTGTTGGAGTTTAAGTACTTCTGGACATTGTTTTCTTTGGGGGAAGAAACAGAGACTTGACCCCATACTCTGGGGGAGAGAACCAGTGTAAAGGGTGACTCGCTGAAAGACCCAAAATTTATGAACACTGCTTAACCTCTTCAAACGGGAGGGTACGGGCATAAAACAAAGGTTTGTGTGCTACATATATATAGTGCAAAAAGGTAAAAAACAATACTAGTGTGGCGCTAAAATAAACAAATGGAAACACATGTGAGCCATATATGGCCACTCTGGCTAAGGCTAGATGAAAAATGTGTATGTATGTGTGTGTGTATATATATATATATATATGTAGCGGACCCTTCGGCTCACACACTCCCAATCTCCTCTTTTAAAGTTCTCGCTCGCAATGTCTCTGGTCTAGGAGTATGATAGGGAAGGGAGTGCGTCCGATACGCCAGGCCTCCACCACAGGTGTATAAGTGGTATTAGCAAAAGTTCTTTACCTTCGGGCCTGTATTGTGTATCGAATCCTCCCTCCAGGAGTCATCTGCCAGGATACGAGTCTCACACCGTTGCAAGTCCAACACTCCTTTATTTGAACACAGCATGGACTTACTTGCTTTACAGAAACAGAACAGGAGGTGTGAATGTGTATATAGGCCCAGACACAAGTTCTTTCCTCCACTCTCCTCCAAAGATTCAGGCGTCCATCTCCGGAGCACCCTAGGATCCTTCCCTCGCGGAACTCAGTGTTGGGCACTGAGCTCCGGACCGCCGACTGAGTACCTCACCTCAGGCTAAAGGTGCCTGAGGTGGAACATGACCTCCGGTGGTCCTCTAGGCCTAGTCCGCCCGGAGGACAAACACGAACTCCGTCCGCAGGCTGAAGGTGCCTGGGACAACGAACCCCGTGACAAAATGGCCGGCCCCCTTTATACCTTCCCCCGGCATGCGTAGTGGGTTCCCCGCCCCACCACACGGCTGCCGAAGACAGACAAAAAAGGATTCGACCCAGCAATCCGTCGGCCCAAAAGTGACAGCGCCACCCGGTGGACCGCCGGAGATACACCACTGGTGTCACCGTAGAAATTTAAAAGTTTTCCCGGGAAAGTAAATACCCGCTACATATATATATATATATATATATTATATATATATATATGCAAATGAATATATAAATATAACAATCGAAGATGATTTCAAAATGAATAAAAAAAGCATCTTTAGAAAGTCCATTTAAAATTTTAAAAAAAAAGTAAAAAAAAAAAAAGTTAAAAATAAAATAAAAGTCATAAATGTGCAAGTCTTTCTTGAGTAGTTTAGCTTGATCTTAAGAGTACAATCAATATGGTAAAGTGGTCACACTTACCAGATTCGATAGACACATATACCATATAGAACATGGGTCAAACAGGCAATCTTGAGGGAATTACCTCAATGGGATCTCCCACAACAGCAACAATGGTGTGGTAAATGGACTCAGCAGGGTGAGCAGGGTATTCCAGTATCCGAATCAAACTCCAAAGGGTACGATGAATCACATCAGATGTTGCAATGATCCATATTGGTGTGCATGAAAAACTGCGATACTATATGACGTTTAATGGTAAAAAAAGGGGGGTTGCACTTACAACAAATCCAGTAAAACAAGCCTGTTAATAACAGTAGACATAAGCAACGATTCCAGGAGCGTTGATCCCATTGAGGTAATTCCCTCAAGATTGCCTGTTTGACCCATGTGCTATATGGTACATGTGAATCTGGTAAAGGTGACCACTTTACCATATTGATTGTACTCTTAAGATCAAGCTGAACTACTCAAGAAAGACTTTTGCACATTTATGTATTTTTCTTTTTTACTTAAAATGGACTTTCTAAGGATTTTTTTATTCATTTTGAAATAATCTGTGATTGTTATATTTATGTATTCATTTGCACACATACATCTCTCCGTCACCCTGCTTTCTCCTCCTACACATTTGACTAACTTCATGTGTTGCTTCTCCCTCTCCCAGTCTGAGTTCTGCTGTACAGTGGACTGCAGTAGCTGATGCAATGTCAATTTCACCACTTACTGTGAAAGAAATACACTATATCACAAAATGTATTGGGACGCCAGCCATGTGCGTGTAAAGGCACAGGCGATTGGTGGCTCTCCCTGTCAAAGGGGGGATTTGCGCTGATAATCAGCACATTGATTATCAGTGCAGCCCCCATCAGTGGTGCTCATCAGCTGCCAATCACTGCCCATCAGCTGCCAGCGTGTGCCCCATAAATAACGCCTGTCAGTGCCCATAAATGTGCCAATCAGTGCCCATAAAAATACCAATCAGTGCCCCATCAGTACTGCCTGTCAGTGCCCTTCAGATGCCACTTAGTAATGTCTGTCAGTAGCTCCTCATCAGTGCTGCCTATCCAGTGCCATCTAACAGTGCCCATCAGTGCCACCTTTCAGTGCTGTCAGTGCCACTTATCAGTGCCACCTATTAGTGCCCATCAGTGCCGCCTATCAGTACCCAACAGTTTTTTTTTTCAAAAATGTGGGTCTTTTTTAGTTTGTTTAGCAAAATATAAAAACCCCAGTGGTGATCAAATACCACCAAAAGAAAGCTCTCTTTGTGGGAAGAAAATTCTAAGAATTTAGTTTGGGTACAGTGTTGCATGACCGCGCGATTGTCATTCAAAGTGCGACAGCGCTGAAAGCTGAAAATTGTCCTGGGCCGGAAGGGATGAAAGTGTCTGGTATTGAAGTGGTTAAATATAAAGCAATATGCAATACCCTAAGCCCCAATAGCTTTATTGTGCTTCCTACTCATCAGTGCAATGCAGTTCGCAGACTTTTCTTACAGTTTGTGCTGAATCAATGGCTTCTGCTTTCTGTTAGTCTCAAATATATGAACATCAGAATCAAGGCCAAAAATGATGTCTGCCATTGTCAAACACCAGCCTGGATGAAAAATAGTCTTTAATCATTTATTGATCTCAAGTCCTTAGAAATGCTGGCCGGATTCTTAGCTCATTAAAGATAAGTACCTGAGCATCGGGAGAAGAAATCTTCCTGTTTATTGCATAATAGGCAGCCTGTAAATAGGGTAATATAAAAGCCTCATCTTGGCTAAAGAATCAATTAGCTGCACTGTAGAGGCAGACAGTAACCTATGCTCCCCTTTTAGTGTTGGACAACAACTTGTCACTTTCTTGACATAATACAGAACACTAGGCCTTGTAGGATTTGCTTCATAATGCAGTGTAGAGGTGATGGTAGAAGTTGATTTTAAACTAACATACAGGGTAGGAACGAGGTTAATGGAAGCCTTGTGAGCTGTCACTTGTACAACGTGCAAATATTTTTTACTTGTCTTTTAAGGTTAAAGGGTGAGCAATGAGCATGAATTATTTTTATGTGGTTCACATGGCCTGTCTTGCTTGCTTTTACTGCCGCTAGTAAAAATGTGTGTTTTCAAATTTGATATAAGCGCTATTTTTTCCTTCTGTTAAGATTCAGAATGACAATGTCAGCTCCTGTATTGTTTCATAATGCTGCCTTTACTTTGTAAATTTGGTATGTTCTTGTTGGACACATCTGGTTTTGCCATGTAATACTTGTCACTCATAAGCGTGCACACAGGGTGTGCTGGTTGTGCCTGGGCACACTCTAATCACACCATGCACATTAGCATTATCACTCTGTGTGTTGGCAGGAAGCAGCTTCTGCCATAATAGAGGTGTTTACGCACTTCTTTCACTGTGTCAGCCTGGAGATCAATGTGCCGGGGTCAAATATATATACCATATATACTCGAGTATAAGCTGACTTTTTCAGCACATAATTTATGCTGAAAAAGCCACCCTCGGCTTATACTCGAGTGATGGTCTCCCACTGTGTCATGCAGTCTTAACTGTTCGGCGGCCGTCCACTCCTCGCCCATGATAGATGGAACACTGAATATAATACTGATACAATGCTGGGAAACTGAACCAGTGTTCCGTCTATCACGGACGAGAAGGAGGCAGGGCTTTGTTACAGTGGATGGCCGCCGAACAGTTAAGACTGCATGACACAGCGGGAGACCGGAATAAAAGGTACATACGGCTGAAAATGGGCACAGTGAGGCTACAGATGGGCACAATGAGGCTGCAGATGGACACAGTGAGGCTGCAGATGGGCACAGTGAGGCTGCAACTGGGCACAGTGAGGCTGCAGATGTGCACAGTGAGGTTGCAAATGGGCACAGTAAGGGCTGCAGATGGGCACAGTGAGGCTGCAGATGGGCACCGATGATACAAGTGGGCACAGTGAGGCTGCAGATGGGCACAGTGAGCCTGTAAATGGGCACAGTGAGGCTGCAGATGGGCACAGTGAGGCTGCAGATGGGCATTGTTTACCAGTAGCTGCTGCATTTTCCACCCTAGGCTTATACTCGAGTCAATACGTTTTCCCATTTTTTTGTGGTAAACTTCGGTGCCTCGGCTTATACTCGAGTATATACGGTATGTAGACACACACACGTGTTTGAGCATTAGGGTGCACACCCTAATGCCATAGGCTGCGCACACACCTATGATGTCACTCCATAGCCTTGCTCTGTACTCTGGATGGACTACTGCATTGTTTCTCAACTCCAGTCCTCAAGGCGCACCAACAGGTCATGTTTTTGGGATTTCCATTATTTTGCACAGGTGATTTGAGCAGTTTCACTGCCTTAGTAATTACCACAGCTGTTTCATCTGCAGGAAATCCCAAAAACATTACCTGTTGGTGCGCCTTGAGGACTGGAGTTGAGAAACACTGGACTACTGGATGGACTATTGTCTTTATTCAACCTTACCTACTATGATACTATGATACTCAGTCCTTATAGTTCCAGCAACTACTACTGTGCGTATCCACTTGCTGAAGGCTCTATATCACTTTTACTGCTACAGGGCGTCAGCTGTGCACAGGATCACGTATATATAAGTGATCATGCATTTCCACCTGCAGGTGGTGCTCGCGCTGCCAGCGGGCTCCTTCTGCTGTTATAATTCACAGCAGAAGCCGATCTGTGGGCACCGGGCACTCGATGTCCTCCGGCACAAGCCGATTGTCAATAAAACACAGAGAACTGAGATATGCCTATGTAAACAAGGCATGTCTCAGTTCTGACAGGGAGGAAGGGATGTATTCTGTGTCTCTGCAAAGCAGGGACTATAATCAATCTCTTCCCCTAGAGAAAGTAGCACATACAGTACACAAAAACACTGTCTAGGCATACAGTTAACCCTTTGATCACCGTAGATGTATTACTCCTTCCCAGCCGGTGTCATTAGTACAGTGACAGTGCATATTTTTTAGCACTGATCACTGTATTAGTGTCACTGGTTCCCACAAAGTGTCAAAAGTGTTAGTTAGTGTCTGATTGTTTGCCACAATGACCAAGGCTCTTCAGCCAAAACACATCTGCTTTATTGTTATATGTGCCAATAAATATTTCTTACGGATTGGAATTTCCGGCTATTTTTCTATTTTACCTGTCTGTCACAATATCGCAGTCCCACTATAAGTCATTGATCACCACCATTACTAGTATAAAAAAAAATCTATAAATACACTATATTGCCAAAAGTATTGGGATGCCCGCTTTTACACGCACATGAACTTTAATGGCATCCCTTAGTCCGCAGGGTTCAATATTGAGTTGGCCCATCCTTTGTAGCTTTAACTCTTCTGGGAAGGCTGTCCACAAGGTTTAGGAGTATGTCTATGGGAATGTTTGGCCATTCTTCCAGAAGCACATTTGTGAGGTCAGGTACTTGCCTGGCTTGCAGTCTCTGCTCTAATTCATCCCAAAAATTGTGTTCTATCAGGTTGAGGTCAGTGCAGGCCAGTCAAGTTCCTCCACCCCAAACTTGCTCATCAATGTCTATATGGACTTTATGGACCTTGCTTTATGTGCTTGTGTACTTTTTACACTCACTGTGGAACCTAAGGAGTTAATCGTTGTGTAAAAAGTCAGTCCCCTTCTTCCACAGTACCCAATCCATCTCTTGATAAAGCAGAGCCTTGGGGGCACTCTGTACATGCTCAGTTTGGTGTGTAGTGGTAGAGAGTTTTTTTTTTTCTTGGGAGGATGCATGTGCTTGGCTAGCCAATCATCACTTTCCAGACAGAGGGTCAGGGGTCCTGCAGCCTTATAGGCCAGTCAGAGTAGAATGAAAACTCCACCTACAAGAATTAATCAGACACTGATAGAAGTCATAAGACTGCTATATACTGCTGATGAGAAAAGGTATTTAGCAGTTGATAATTACTAAAATCATTGCATTTCCATGTTCTGTGCACTGCAGGAGACCATATATAGTGAATGCAGGGTCCTGGGTTTCGTAACACTTTAACTGCTCTGTTCAATGGTTTTGCACAGAGTAGCCCCAATTCTTCTCTTCTTGGGTCCCCCACCAGGTCTCCTGGCCCCTTCTCAGTGTGTCCATTAGACACACATAACGAGGCTTTACCCCACCCCCACTCCCTCTTCACTGGCTGTGAGCTGTGGGTGATAGTTCTGTGAAGCCTTTAGAGGTTTGTTAGAGAACCTTCATGAACAAACAGCAATATGAAGGCCAATGAATGCACCAGACAGGTCAGGAATAAATTTGTGAAGAAGTTTAAAGCAAGGTTAGGTTTTAAAAACATATCCCAAGCTTTGAACATCTCACGGAGCACTGTTCAATACATCATCGGAAAATGAAAAGAGTATGGCACAACTGCAAAACTACCAAGACATGGCAGTCCACCTAAACTGACAGGCCGGGCAAGGAGAGCAATTATCAGAAAAGCAGCCAAGAGGCCCATGGTAACTCTGGGGGAGCTGCAGAGTTCCACAGCTCCAGTGGAAGAATCTGTCCACATGACAACTTTTAGTCGTGCACTCCACAAATCTGGCCTTTATGGAAGAGTGGCAAGAAGAAAGCCATTGTTGAAAGAAAGCAATAAAAATTCCCATTTGCAGTTTGCGAGAAGCCATGTGGGGGACACAGCAAACATGTGGAAGAATGTGCTCTGGTCAGTTGAGACCAAAATTAAACTTTTTGGCCTAAAAGCAAAATGCTATGTGTGGTGGAAAACTAACACTGCACATCACCGTGAACACACCATCCCCACCGTGAAACATGGTGGTGGGAGCATCATGTTGTGGGGATGCTTTTCTTTAGCAGGGACAGGGAAGCTGCTCAGGTTTGAAGGGAAGATGGATGGAGCCAAATGCAGGGCAATCTTAGAAGAAAACTTGTTAAAGTCTGCAAAAGACTTGAGACTGGGGCGGAGGTTCACCTTCCAGCAGGACATTGGCCCTAAACATACAGCCATAGCTTCTATGGAATGGTTTAGATCAAAGCATATTCATGTTTTAGAATGGCCCAGTCAAAGTCCACTTCTAAATCCAATTGAGAATCTGTGGCGAACTAGGAGAGAGGTGCCTGATGTGGTCGACGAACAGGTACAGATGCTGAGCCCGTGAAGCCTGCAAGCTCCCTCCTGCAGCATGAAGGCCTAGGACGAGGCCGACTCCCTCACCTCCTACAAACCCCCAGCCAACCCAGAGTATGCACACTGACCTCTCTCGCCAGATTCCAAGGGAGCCCAGCCAGCGCCGACGCTGAGGACGAGAAGCTGCAGTGGCGCTTTCGGTAGAAAGAGGAGTCTTACCTTTCAATCTCTTACCTCTCCATATTGAGCTAGAGCGCAGTGCTTGGCATGTTATTGTTCCGGTCTTGAAGCGGGGAAGGAGGATCTCAGCAGAGGTCGTGGAGAGCGTAGAGCAGCAGAGATCCAGAGGCTAAGGAGCCCGCACCAGCACCTGCAGTGGGGCGCTATCGGCGGAAGCGAAACGAAGACCACAAGGAGGCTCACGAGGCGCTTGTGGCCGGATGGAAACCGGAGGAGAGCAGCTGAGATGAGTGAGGGGGTGAACAGGTGAAAACCCGCACGTCCCCCACAAACGGAGCAGTTGCCACATTCCTTGTTGCCTCAGTTGCCTCATTTCCCACCGATCCAATCCCACTTAATCCCATCCCGCTCCACTGAACCACCCTTCATCTACCCTAAACAGCCTGGCAGGAAAAACCGCAAACAAGAGCTGAGATCACAAGGGGGTGAGTTTGCTTTCTCTTTTATAATTGCACAGAAAATTATAAAATGTCTGCGGGAACACTGGACTGTGAATATCTATGATAACCAGGAGATATAGCAGGTACAAGGCATAAAGTACAAGGCTAAATGTTGAACCGTCAAGGTACTAAATGAACAGAAGACAGTTTGTGCAACATAACCAGCTCACTACCAGTAAAGGACTGAAACAAGCATAATCCCCCCCAGTAGATCTGTCTCACCCCCCCACACTGGGGCACTATTCCATCCCCCCCACACTTTGACCCCGAGAGGTAACCTGAATATATAGCTTATAAACAGCTTAAAAAACTGACTATGAACTGGTATGGGGGGCCTTCTGATTGAATTTAAAGTGTTTGGCCTGAACAAGTATTGGATTATAGGCTCACTTATAGCCATAGAAAACTATATAAATACATAAGACTGTCTCTAAGATCATTAACCGCCGGATTAGTGGAGTATTGGGGGTCGGTGAGGCTATTTGGAATAGAGGACTGCCAGGGGGATGCATGATAGAAGAATATCTCTGCCAATAAAAACCCCTGAGTCGCATAAAATCGCATAAGTTCATACAAAAAAGATAAAACTGTGGAATAAGAGTGAAATACAATAACAGTTATAGACACAATGTATACCCCTATCATACCTGCATTGGAAGGATAATACAGGAAAGAAGGGGCTAATTCTAGGAGTGAACGAGCCCCTTGTTTTCCTCTGGAACCCTTTTGAATAGGATAACGGAACTGTCTATATAATATTCAATTTAAAACCAGGGGCTGATACTGGGAGATACTGGGGGGCCAAAACACTGGGCCAGGAGGGCGTACTTCTTTGCCCTCCCCCTCCCATCCCCTCCCCCATTCTATTGGGGAGAGAGTATTGAAGGTTAAAGGAAGTAGAATCCCACCCAGCTACACTCAAAGAAAGAGACTAAAGGGGACAATAGTGGAGGTAAGAAAATTATCCCTCACACTATATTACATTCCCTGAACTGGTTTATCGTTAGAAGGAGAAATAAAGGAAGAACAAAAGAAAACGAGGGGAAGATCGGGGAGAGGGGCAGCTGTAAATCTTCCTAGAATGAGTGCTAGCCCAGGATCCATTAAAAAATACATGTCATATGAGGGGGAAAAAGACAGTCCTGAAACAAAAACGGGAGCTAAAAGCAAAGTCACTGAGGGTGCACAAAAGACTGGACTAAGAAAACAACAAGAGGAAATAGACCCCCTTTATCGACAAGTGAAGAGATTGAAGAGGAAGCGGGTATGAAAACCAGACAAAAAAATCAATCACTTACAAAAGGAGATATGATAGAAATGTTGACGAGGATGGAAACAAGGTTGGAAACATCAATAAAGGGAGAAATAGCAACCCTACATCAAGACATGAAGCACACAGTATGCTCAAAAGTGTTGAGGAAACAGAAGAAAGGTTGGATAATAATGGAGCTGAAATAAAAGGACTGAAGGAACAGATGGAAGGGATGTATAGAGAACAAAGGAATATGATGTATAAAATCGAAGATCAAGAAAACAGGAATAGAAGGAAAAATATTAGGATTAGAGGTTTACCGGAGAAGCAAGGAGAAAATTAGGATTTACAAGATAAAATGGACAAAATATTTGGCCATATGCTGGGAATAATATATTTGAATAAAAAAAAATTATTTGAAAGGATCCACAGGATCAGAAAGCCCGCTGAAATAGCAGGGGATGTTCCAAGAGACGTTATAGCAAGATTTAATAACTATCAAGAAAAGGAACAGATAAGGGCATACATGAGAACTAACCAACCTGCCAAACATGGAGACTCAACTTTGCAGGTATTCCCAGAGTTAGCAACTGAGACATTGTCCAGGAAAAGAATTCTCAAACCGTTATTGGAACAACTAAAGACGCAGAACATCCAATACTCATGGGGATTCCCAGCCTGCCTAATTGGACGTAAAGAAGGTCGTTCAGCAATTCTAAGATTCCCAGAAGATACCCCGAAATTCTGTAATAGACTGAATATTCCATTAGTGGAGATCCCGGGCTGGTGGGAAGAACAAGAACCCACAGACAATAAGGAAGAACATCAGTCCTGGCACCCAGCATGGAACAAGAAAGAAGCAGGAACAAAGAAGAAATGAAGAAGGAAGAAAAGAAAACATGTTAATAGCTAGAATAAAAAAAAAGAGGAAAACTAGAAAAAGCTGAAAATGGGACTGGGGTATCTCGGACTAGAACTGGGGGAAGGGGGCGGGGGACCCCATATCAGGGAAATGCATCAGCCCTGTTTCTAGGACCATCTTAGAGCTCAACCTTTATGGGGATGAACCAGGGGGCCGGGAGGAATAAGGAGGGCCATGGTTCACTGGGCTTCGGGGAAGCCAATTTTCCCTCACATGGGTGGGGTCGGGGGGAAGGGAGGGTGGAGGAGGAGGGAGTCGAGGGAGGGAGGGGGGAGGGAGGGGAGGGGTGTGGGGGATGAGGTACCTCTTATACTTTACAGGAAACTTGATGCGGGAGGGTGACTCAGTATAGATGACAACAATAAATTATATGACGTATAATGAACGGGGATTAAACACACCCTCAAAGAGACATAAGATCCTTAAAGAGTTTAAACACTACGGTGCCAATGTGGTGTCCCTTCAGGAGACCCACCTCACACACGATACAAACGTGAAATTGCACTCCGCGGATTTTCCCACATGGTATTATGCTGATTCAACAACAAGGAGAGCAAGGGGATTGGCAGTAGGATTTGCCAAAGCTATGAGGTTTAAATTGGAGGATAGGTTGACGGACCCGGAAGGTAGATATATCTTCCTGAAGGGTAAATTATGTGAAATGACATGCACACTAGTAAATATATAGTCCCCCAAAAGGAACCCCATAAAATTCTTGCATGAGGTTTTAGCAAAATTGATGGATTTTAAGCTAGGATATGTAATAATAATGGGCGATATGAATTTCTGCATGGACCAGGGGGTGGACAGTATGTCCCGTGCACAGGAGACGAATAATGCACAGTTAAAAAAGATTAAACAGAAAATGCCTGCGTGCCAATTAATGGACATATGGAGGGTCTTGCATCCTAAAGTACAAGACTACACATTCTACTCTCCTGTGCATGGGACGTTTTCAAGAATAGACTATATCCTGGTTGATCATAGGGCCTTGGATAATGTTATTGAGTCGAATATAGAAATTTCTATGTTATCCGACCACGCCCCCGTGAGAATGAAAATGACTGCACCCGGATTTCAAAGACAACCATTACATGGCGACTAAATGAAGAACTTTTCCAAGATAAGGAAGTAGCAGAAACAGTAAGGAAAGAAATAGAGCAGTATTTCTTAATAAACGATACCCAAGATATATCGGGGGTCACTCTTTGGGAGGCCCATAAAGCCTATATCAGGGGCATATTAATCGCCATAGGGGCAGGGAAGAAAAAGGGGAGAAAGAACAAAATTCAAACGCTAATAGATGAAATACATAGAATAGAACAGGACCATAAAAAACAGCAGGGAGCACAACAGGAATTATTTCAATCTTTGGTAATCAAGAGAGATGAATTAAAGGATTTAATGGAGCACGAGACGAATAGGACATTCAATAGAATAGCAAAAGAAAGATACCAGTGGGGGATTAAAGCAGTTAAACATCTAGCTAGAATATTACAAAAGAAAAAATCTAGAAACTTTATATAAAAAATCCAAAAGAAGAATGGGGAAATGGCATACACGACTAAAGAGATAGCAGAAAGTTTTAAAACCTATTATGAGGCTCTATATTCAGTAAATCAGAAGGAAGAACAGGTAAATTATAAAATAGAACAAATAAACAAATTTGTAAAAAACGTCAGATTACCTACAATATCCGAAAGCAAAAGGCTAATATTAGATAAACCGATAACGGAGGACGAAATTAACAACGCGTTAAAAGAATCAGCCCCGGGGAAAAGCCCTGGATCCAACAGGTTCACGACTTATTACCTAAAAAAGTACAAAGAGATCCTGATGCCAAGGATGTGCCAGTACATGAATGGACTGGGGGTAGAGTACAATATGAACAGGGAGGCCCTTCTGGCATCAATAACAGTAATCCCGAATGAGGGGAAGGATGTCACGATTTGTTCAAGCTACAGACCGATATCGCTGCTCAATACGGACACTAAACTATACGCTAAAATCCTTGCAGGACGGATGAAAGGCATGATGACCACACTGGTCCACCCTGATCAGGTGGGATTCATCCCAGGAAGAGAGGGGAGGGACAATGGGGTGAGAACGTTGCTCCTCCTCCAGCAAATAAAAAAAGAGGGTCCCCAGGTCTATTCCTGACGATCGATGCTGAGAAAGCATTCGACAGGGTAGACTGGGACTCATGATAAAACGTTGGAAATAATGGGTGTTGGCCTAAGAATGATCGAGAGGATCAAAGTACCCTACGGCAAATATAAAAATCAATGGCGTGCCGTCCTCCCCCTTCGAGATGAAAAACGGGACGAGACAGGGTTGCCCCCTCTCCCCCCTTCTATTTGTATTGTCTTTGGAACCACTCCTTGCAACGATCCGAAATAATCCCAATATAAGAGGTATCAGGGCAGTTGAGGAAGAACATAAGTTGGCAGCCTTTGCCGACGACGTATTGTTCTACATTACAAATCCGAGGATTACAATGCCTAACCTACTAAAAATATAAAAAAAATATGGCGACTTGGCGAATTTTAAAATAAACGTAACCAAGTCTGAGATTTTGAATATTAACACAAGTAAGCTGGAAGCAGCGGACTTACAGAATGAATTCCAATTCCCATGGAAAAAAGAGCTAAAGTACTTAGGAATAAAACTAGCTAACTCTATGAAGACAATATAAAAAAACGACATACCCCTACTGGATGAAATAAAAAATTTAATAAAGAGAGTAATGTATAGACCCCTGTCATGGATAGGGAGGATTAGAACTTTCAAGATGGTATTGCTACCAAAGATTATATACAAGTTACAAATGTTACCTATGGCACTGTCACAATCCTATCTTAAGGTACTGATAAGTAGGCATGAGCTTCGAGTTCGAGTCAAACTCATGTTCGACTCGAACATTGCCTGTTCATCCGTTCGCCGAACAGCGAACAATTTGGGGTGTTCACGGCAAATTCGAAAAGCCGCGGAACACACTGTAAAAGTCTATGGGAGAAATCTAAAGTGCTAATTTTAAAGGCTTATATGCAAGTTATTGTCAAAAAAAGTGTTTGGGAACCCGGGTCCTGCCCCAGGGGACATGTATCAATGCAAAAAAAGTTTTAAAAACTTATGTTTTTTCGGGAGAAGTGATTTTAATAATGCTTAAAGTGAAACGATAAAAGTGAAATATTCCTTTAAATTTCGTACCTAGGGTGTGTGTATAGTATGCCTGTAAAGTAGCGCATGTTTTCCGTGCTTAGAACTGTCCCTGCACAAAGTGTAATTTCTGAAGGAAAAAAAGTCATTTAAAAGCACTCGCGGCTATAATGAATTGTCGGCTCCCGGCAATACAGAGAACAGTCATTGAAAGTCATTGATAAAAAAGAAAAAAAAATGCGTGAGGTATTAGGGGGAACCCTGCATCAAATAAAAAAATATGATGTTCAGGTCTGGTATGGATTTTAAGGGGAACTTCAAGCCAAATTAAAAAAAAATGGTGTGGAATTCCCTCCAAAAATCCATACCAGACCCTTTATCCGAGCACGCAACCTGGCAAGTCGCAGGAAAAGAGGGGGGGATGAGAGAGCGCCCCCCCTGAACCGTTCCAGGCCACATGCCACATGCCCTCAACATGGGGAGGATGCTTTGGGGTCTGGACCCCAAAGCACCATGTCCCCATGTTAATGGGGACAAGGGCCTTATCCCCACAACCTTGCCTGGTGATTGTGGGGGTCTGCGGGCGGGGGGCTTATCGGAATATGGAAGCCCCCTTTAACAAAGGGGACCCCCAGATTCCGCCCCCCATGTGAATTGGTAACGGGGTACATTGTACCCCTACCATTTCACAAAGAAAGTGTAAAAAATTGTAAAAAAACTCAGACACAGTTGGGAAAGTCCTTTAATAAAAATAAAAATAAAAAACCCATTCCAGCGATGTAATCCAGTCTGTCCAGCGTTGTTCTCTATGTCCCACGGTGATCCGATGTCCAGCGCTATAGTCTCCTCCAGTATCCACTACACACGAAACCCCCATGACGTACGAGGGGGCGGGGTCACCCGTCACATCATAAGGTAAGCCCCAGCTTTCCCTGCTTGCTGGGGAATAGCCAATGACGTAGGCGGGATCCCGCCTATTCCCCGCATAGGCTTACCCCTATGATCTGATGGGTGACCCCGCCCCCTCGTACGTCAGACCCCGTCTATGTCATTGGCTGAGCGGACCTGATGGGGAACATGATTTGATTCCTCTGCAGTGTAATAAATGAATAGACCCCGCCCCTTCTCACGTTCCCCTTTAGGTCCGCTCAGCCTTACACCCAGTGAAGGTGACCCCGCCCCCCTACGTCATTGGCTGAGTGGACCTGATGGGGAACGTGAGAAGGGGCGGGGTCTATTCATTTATTACACTGCAGAGGAATCAAATCACGTTCCCCATCAGGTCCGCTCAGCCAATGACGTAGGCGGGGTCTGATGTACAAGGGGGCGGGGTCACCAGTCAGATCATAGGGGTAAGCCCCGCCTATGTCATTGGCTATTCCCCGGCAAGCGGAGAAAGCTGGGGCTTAGCCTATGATGTGACGGGTGACCCCGCCCCCTCGTACGTCATGGGGGTTTTGTGTGGAGTGGAGACTGGAGGAGACTGCAGCGCTGGACATCGGATCACCTTGGGACATAGAGAACAACGCTGACAGACTGGATTACATAGCTGGAATGGGTTTTTTATTTTTTATTTTTTTATTTTTAATAAAGGACTTTCCCAACTGTGTCTGTGTGTTTTTTTACACTTTTTTTGTGAAATGGTAGGGGTACAATGTACCCCTTACCAATTCACATGGGAGGGGGCCGGGATCTGGGGGTCCTCTTTGTTAAAGGGGTCTTCCAGATTCCGATAAGCCCCCCGCCCGCAGACCCCCACAACCACCGGGCAAGGGTTGTGGGGATAAGGCCCTTGTCCCCATCAACATGGTGCTTTGAGGGGTCACAGACCCCAAAGCATCCTCCTCATGTTGAGGGCATGTGGCCTGGTATGGTTCAGGAGGGGGGCACTCTCTCGTCCCCCCTCTTTTCCTGCGGCCTGCCAGGTTGCGTGCTCGGATAAAGGGTCTGGTATGGATTTTTGGGGGGAAATCCACGCCATTTTTTTTTTAATTTGCCGTGGAGTTCCCCTTAAAATCCAATCTAGACCTGAAGAGCCTGGTAATTGAATTCGGGGTGACCCCTACGCATTTTTTTTTTTTATCAATGACTTTTCTCTGTATTGCCGGGAGCCGACAATTCATTATAGCCGCGAGTGCTTTTAAATGACTTTTTTTCCTTCAGAAATGACACTTTTTGCAGGGATAGTTCTAAGCACGGGAAACAAGCGCTGCTTTACAGGCATACTATACCCCCCCCCCCCCCCCGGTACGAAACTTAAAGGAATATTTCACTTTTATTGTTTCACTTTAAGCATTATTAAAATCACTGCTCCCGAAAAAACTGACGTTTTAAAAAAAAAAAAATTGCATTTATACATGTCCCCTGGGGCGGGACCCAGGTCCCCAAACCCTTTTCAGGACAATAACTTGCACATTAGCCTTGATAATTAGCACTTTTGATTTTGAACGTTCGAGTCCATTGTATTTAATTGGGTTCTAAAGTTCGCGCAAACTTTAGATCTGTTCGCAGGTTCTGGTGCGAACCGAACTGGGGGGTGTTCGGCTCATCCCTACTGATAAGCATGATAAGGAAATTTATCTGGAAAAATAAAAAAGCAAGAATCTCACTTGCGGTACTTAAACAAGGGAAAAAACAAGGGGGGGGGGGTAGCAGTTCCCGACATTAAAGAATACTATAAGGCGGTGGTGATATCAAGAGTAGTGAAATGGACTAGGGGACAAAGTGAAAAAAGGTGGGTGAAGTTAGAGAACACAATGAGTGAGGCACACTTAAGAAGTATAGTTTGGAACCCCCCATAATTTAGAAAACTAGGCGACAACACACACGCACTGACATTAAATGCACTTAAAATCTGGGACGCAATCCACAAAATAAGTAAGGGGAGATTTAATTCACTTTTAATTTCACTGAAAGAAAATTATTATTTTCCACCTGGTAAAGAAGCAATAGGAGGAAATTGGATAATAAGTGAGAATGCACAATTAAGAGACACAGTTAGAAGGGGGAAAATTATACCATTTCAAGAGTTGAAGCACAAACCGGAATTTATGGTGATAAATGAGTGGCGGTATCTCCAGTTTAAGCACTTTGTTGAGCAATTACCCCAGCCAATAAGAACAGAGACGGACCTAACGCCGTTAGAGCGGCTTTGTATCGCAGAAAACACAAGAGGTAGTATATCTCGAATTTATAAAATATTGTTGGCTGAGGAGCAGCTGGAGATCCCGCCAATCATAAATAAATGGGAAAGGGAACTGGGGTTACACATAGATAAAGTCACTATTAGTAAAATCCTAAAACTAACCCACAGCTCGGCGGTAGACACCAGAACGGCTGAAATTAATTATAAATGTTTAACAAGGTGGTACGCAACCCCTGATAAAATCGGCAGGTACCAACCTGGAAAATCTGCGGAGTGCTGGCGAGGATGTAAGGCGGTAGGAACGATGGCCCATTTGTGGTGGGACTGCCCAAAAATCAAAAAATATTGGAGAGGGATCTTGCAGCTAATAAAATAAATCACTAAAAAAGAAATACCAGAGGACCCATGGATAGTCTTGCTACATGGGGTGGAAGGATCAGTAAAACAATATAAATACTCAGTAATCCCACATATGTTGAATGCCGCGAAAAGACTTATCCCTAAAAAGTGGCAAGAAGCGTAAGGCAACTCAATCCGAGAGTGCTCAACTGCAGTAGAGGAAACATATAATATGGAATGTCTGAGGCAGAGCCTAGAGGAAGAAAGCGCAGAGTCAACAGATAAATGGGAGAGTTGGAAAGTGTTTAAAAAGACAGGTAGATATGTAGAGGTGTTTAGCCCTTAGACTGAGGGAACTCTCCCGCAACGGGAGCAAATAAATAAAAGATAAATTCTAAAAATCTATTTTATAAAGTTAATAGCTAGAGGAGGGGTGAGGGTAGAGGGGTGGGGAGAGGGAGGGTGGGGACTTCTGGCTGGATAATCCAGAAGTTTATAGGATACAAGAGCTGTAAGAGGTTGTATGGCATTATTCCTTTGTATACTTATATTTTGCATCCTTGTACTTTTGATAAAATAAAATAAAGAATTATATATAAAAAAAAAAGAATGGCCCAGTCAAAGTCCAGTTCTAAATCCAATTGAGAATCTGTGGCAAGACTTGAAAGTTGTTGTTCACGGATGCTCTCCATTGAATCTAACAGAGCTTAAGTAAAATCTTACATTTATTTCAATTTAGTATTGTCTCAATGCTCAGTTATTCATACAGTATAAGATATACAATTTACTGTCAGTATTAGCTGTGCCAGTAGGGGGTAGAGCATATTGCCGGGGGTTGGCGGAGCTGTCTTCAGGGCCCAAACTAAATCTGCGGCCTTCTTAGTTGGAGATATCGCTACACGTGGGGGTTCTCGTCCGGGATCCTGATGCAGCAAGTGAACGCCAGAGGTGCCGGCATGGACCCCATGGATCCACGAGCGGTAGAAGAGTGGTGCAAAGCCTCTAACGCAGAGCCAAACCAGTCGATAGTCATCAGCCTCCCTGGGGAGGCATGGTCGATTGAAACGGTAGAGGATTTGATGAAGTCAGTGTCCCCAAATCACACACCGTGGGTGACGGAGATAAAGTCAGACCCAGACATCTCATATCAGTATGCATTAGTGGAGTACTGGAACGGGATGCCAGAGGCCTGTAAGCGCAAGTGTGTGTGGACGCCAGACAACAGAACTTATAGGTTGGCGCACGCAGTAACTGAAAAAAAGGAACCATCACCAACGGGATCACCGCAGGCTACGGCCCGTACCCCACCGGAAAAAGGAGGCAGGGCAACGCCTCCGGTGACGCCTGCACCTATCACTGCTATATCACCAGAACTGATAGGTGCGATAGGGGATCTGCTAACCAAGTGTCAGAAGGCAAGCACGGTGCATGTAGAGACTAGCTACCGGAGACTAAAGACATTCTCAGGGAAGCTCCCTGTCCCCGCAGGGGAAGAAGACTTTGACACCTGGGTGGAGCAGGCATTGCAGGCAGTAGAGGCATGGGAGGTGCCTGAAGCGCAGAAGAGGCAACGAGTGATGGAAAGCCTTAAAGGCGCAGCAGCAGAAGCAGTGAAAAGTTTTCGGTTTGGGAATGCAGATTGCACGGCTCAAGACTGTCTAGCCATGCTGCAAGAAGAGTTTGGTCAATTGGAAAAGGTGACAGAGATGGTCTACCAATTTGAACATACTTTCCAACAACCAGAGGAGAAACTTTCCGAGTATGTTAGAAGACTGAACAGGTTGTTATGCAAGATTGTGTTGAAGAAGGGGATGAGGTCCCAAGATACAGATGCGGCAAGAATGAAGCAAGTCTTCAAGGGAGCGCTGCGCTCGGATCCAGTCTGGCTGCACCTGAAAACCTCAGGAGGAGGAACATTGCTGACTTATGCTGACTTGATAAAAATCATCAGAGATGAGGAGGCACTACAACAGGACCAGCAGATGATTAAGGAAAATGTTGTACCCGCACGGGTGCTAGTCAATCCAGTAATGACCCCTGAAAGAGATTCGGAGATAGACACCCTGAAAGCTCAAATGTCCAAGGTGTTAGAGATGTTGACCTCTCTGATGGAAAAAGACACAGAGGGTCCCAAGAGAGAAGTACCAAGGAAGGAATTATTCCCAGTTGCCTCAGCACCCGCATCTTTACAAGAATGGGGAGATATAGTCTGCTTTAACTGTGGAGGAATTGGACATATTGCGGCTACATGCTCCAGTCCCAAAAAGAAGAAAATAGACAACTGCAAGCCGGCGGGAAACTTCAGAGGGCCCCAGTGAAGGAGTCAACCGGGTGCCCATCACCTTCAGTGAGCTCCAAGCTGAAAGCAAAGCAGAAAACAACAGGAGATAAAACGCCTCGGGGGAAACACAACATTCCTCAACAGAGATACACCCCAGAGAAAGGGGGTAAGACCCCTCAGAAGAGGCACAGCACTCCCCAGAGGGGGTGCACACCTAAGAAAAACAATAGTATCCTTCAGCGGGTCCCTACACCCAGTAAAGGGGGGGGTCAATGCATACCAGACTCAAGAAAGACTGAAGTCCAAAGGGGATTGGACGAGAGGAGGTTCAAAGAGAAAAAGTCTGAAGAAAGCGACCCCTGCCGGGCCTTACCCGGAGAAGCTGGTAGGCCCATCTCCTATAGTGTCCATTCAAGTGGAGGGAGTCTACACCAGAGCAATCTTGGATACTGGGGCGCAAGTAACTCTGCTATACAGAGACTTTTACGATAAGTACTTGAGTCACCTACCCATCCGGAAAATAGAGGGACTAGAGATATGTGGGATTGGAACCCAGAACTTCCCCTACGATGGCTATCTGCCTGTCAGGATGACCTTTGACCCATCTGTGGCTGGAAAAGCCAAAGTGTTTGACACCCTGGCAGTTGTGTGCCCTCGGCCACCAGGAGCCAACAAGAGTTCCCTGATAATAGGGACAAACACGGACCTGGTCCGAAGACTTCTGACCCCTCTAGTGAAAGAGAAAGGGGCAGCGGTCACCAAGATCCACCCCATGCTGAAGACAGCTTACCAAAGGCTGGTCTTAGAGCAGAAAACCCCAGGAGAGGGGATAGGGAAGGTGTGGAGACTTGAAAGAGGAGGGATAGTGCTGCAGCCCGGCGAAGTAACCTGTCTCAGAGGCACTGTGAAGCTTGCTTGGGAACAGCCTGGACCCTTTGTCATGTTGGAATCTGATCCAAGAGAAGGGTCCCACGGTCTGGAAGTGATACCAGAAGTGATTCCGCTGAAGGCCCTAAAGAAGGCCCATTGTAGAGTCCCAGTGAGTGTTAGGAACAATACGGATGGCCCCATGGAGGTCCCAGCCAGGATGCTGCTAGGCCAGGTGAGCCCTGCTGCCCCTGTCAACCTGTCAGAGTTGGGCGAAGAAGGAGATGCTTGGGAGAAGATATCCATGGAAAACCCGAATCTGCCCAGGGCTTGGATCCACGAGCGGTAGAAGAGTGGTGCAAAGCCTCTAACGCAGAGCCAAACCAGTCGATAGTCATCAGCCTCCCTGGGGAGGCATGGTCGACTGAAACGGTAGAGGATTTGATGAAGTCAGTGTCCCCAAATCACACACCGTGGGTGACGGAGATAAAGTCAGACCCAGACATCTCATATCAGTATGCATTAGTGGAGTACTGGAACGGGATGCCAGAGGCCTGTAAGCGCAAGTGTGTGTGGACGCCAGACAACAGAACTTATAGGTTGGCGCACGCAGTAACTGAAAAAAAGGAACCATCACCAACGGGATCACCGCAGGCTACGGCCCGTACCCCACCGGAAAAAGGAGGCAGGGCGACGCCTCCGGTGACGCCTGCACCTATCACTGCTATATCACCAGAACTGATAGGTGCGATAGGGGATCTGCTAACCAAGTGTCAGAAGGCAAGCACGGTGCATGTAGAGACTAGCTACCGGAGACTAAAGACATTCTCAGGGAAGCTCCCTGTCCCCGCAGGGGAAGAAGACTTTGACACCTGGGTGGAGCAGGCATTGCAGGCAGTAGAGGCATGGGAGGTGCCTGAAGCGCAGAAGAGGCAACGAGTGATGGAAAGCCTTAAAGGCGCAGCAGCAGAAGCAGTGAAAAGTTTTCGGTTTGGGAATGCAGATTGCACGGCTCAAGACTGTCTAGCCATGCTGCAAGAAGAGTTTGGTCAATTGGAAAAGGTGACAGAGATGGTCTACCAATTTGAACATACTTTCCAACAACCAGAGGAGAAACTTTCCGAGTATGTTAGAAGACTGAACAGGTTGTTATGCAAGATTGTGTTGAAGAAGGGGATGAGGTCCCAAGATACAGATGCGGCAAGAATGAAGCAAGTCTTAAAGGGAGCGCTGCGCTCGGATCCAGTCTGGCTGCACCTGAAAACCTTAGGAGGAGGAACGTTGCTGACTTATGCTGACTTGATAAAAATCATCAGAGATGAGGAGGCACTACAACAGGACCAGCAGATGATTAAGGAAAATGTTGTACCCGCACGGGTGCTAGTCAATCCAGTAATGACCCCTGAAAGAGATTCGGAGATAGACACCCTGAAAGCTCAAATGTCCAAGGTGTTAGAGATGTTGACCTCTCTGATGGAAAAAGACACAGAGGGTCCCAAGAGAGAAGTACCAAGGAAGGAATTATTCCCAGTTGCCTCAGCACCCGCATCTTTACAAGAATGGGGAGATATAGTCTGCTTTAACTGTGGAGGAATTGGACATATTGCGGCTACATGCTCCAGTCCCAAAAAGAAGAAAATAGACAACCGCAAGCCGGCGGGAAACTTCAGAGGGCCCCAGTGAAGGAGTCAACCGGGTGCCCATCACCTTCAGTGAGCTCCAAGCTGAAAGCAAAGCAGAAAACAACAGGAGATAAAACGCCTCGGGGGAAACACAACATTCCTCAACAGAGATACACCCCAGAGAAAGGGGGTAAGACCCCTCAGAAGAGGCACAGCACTCCCCAGAGGGGGTGCACACCTAAGAAAAACAATAGTATCCCTCAGCGGGTCCCTACACCCAGTAAAGGGGGGGGGGGTCAATGCATACCAGACTCAAGAAAGACTGAAGTCCAAAGGGGATTGGACGAGAGGAGGTTCAAAGAGAAAAAGTCTGAAGAAAGCGACCCCTGCCGGGCCTTACCCGGAGAAGCTGGTAGGCCCATCTCCTATAGTGTCCATTCAAGTGGAGGGAGTCTACACCAGAGCAATCTTGGATACTGGGGCGCAAGTAACTCTGCTATACAGAGACTTTTACGATAAGTACTTGAGTCACCTACCCATCCGGAAAATAGAGGGACTAGAGATATGTGGGATTGGAACCCAGAACTTCCCCTACGATGGCTATCTGCCTGTCAGGATGACCTTTGACCCATCTGTGGCTGGAAAAGCCAAAGTGTTTGACACCCTGGCAGTTGTGTGCCCTCGGCCACCAGGAGCCAACAAGAGTTCCCTGATAATAGGGACAAACACGGACCTGGTCCGAAGACTTCTGACCCCTCTAGTGAAAGAGAAAGGGGCAGCGGTCACCAAGATCCACCCCATGCTGAAGACAGCTTACCAAAGGCTGGTCTTAGAGCAGAAGACCCCAGGAGAGGGGATAGGGAAGGTGTGGAGACTTGAAAGAGGAGGGATAGTGCTGCAGCCCGGCGAAGTAACCTGTCTCAGAGGCACTGTGAAGCTTGCTTGGGAACAGCCTGGACCCTTTGTCATGTTGGAATCTGATCCAAGAGAAGGGTCCCACGGTCTGGAAGTGATACCAGAAGTGATTCCGCTGAAGGCCCTAAAGAAGGCCCATTGTAGAGTCCCAGTGAGTGTTAGGAACAATACGGATGGCCCCATGGAGGTCCCAGCCAGGATGCTGCTAGGCCAGGTGAGCCCTGCTGCCCCTGTCAACCTGTCAGAGGTGGGCGAAGAAGGAGATGCTTGGGAGAAGATATCCATGGAAAACCCGAATCTGCCCAGGGCTTGGAAAGAGAGAGCCAAGGCCCAGCTGAACAGATGGGAGAAGATCTTCTCTAAAGATGAGTTCGATGTGGGGTGTGCAAGGAGTGCCACCCATCGGATCCGCCTCCAGGAAGATAAGCCCTTCAGAGAGAGAGTCAGGCGGGTCCCCCTAGCAGATCTGGAGGATCTAAGGGAACAAATCTCAGAACTCAAGAGGACTGGAGTGATACGGGAATCTAGAAGCCCCTATGCATCCCCGATAGTGGTGGTCAGGAAGAAGAATGGGTCATTGAGGCTCTGTATCGACTACAGGACTCTCAACAGGAGAACCATACCTGACCAGTATACCACTCCAAGGATAGAGGATGCCCTACAGAGCTTGTCTGGGGCCAAGTGGTTCAGCGTTATGGATCTCAAAAGCGGGTACTATCAGATCCCTATGCACCCAGAAGACAAGGAGAAGACAGCTTTCATAACCCCAGTAGGGTTCTTTGAATTCGACTGGATGCCCCAAGGTCTGTCTGGAGCCCCAGCTACTTTCCAGCGTCTCATGGAGAAGACTGTAGGAGACATGAACCTTATTGAAGTCCTTGTATACCTGGACGATGTCATAGTCTTTGGAAGAACCCTGGAGGAACATGAGGAGAGGCTGGAAAAAGTCTTGAGGAGACTCAGTGAGGAGGGACTCAAACTTTCGCCTGAAAAGTGTCGGTTCTACCAGTCTTCTGTGAACTATCTGGGGCACATAGTGTCCGAAGAAGGGGTGGCCACAGACCCCGAGAAATTGGAGGCAGTTACCTCCTGGCCACGGCCCACCACAGTAACAGAACTCAGATCCTTCTTGGGTTTCTGCTCCTACTATAGGAGGTTTGTGGAGGGATTCGCCCGAATTGCTAGACCATTGAATGAACTGCTCAAGACTGAGGGAGAAGAGGATGACTCAGGGCCCAGGAAGCCGGGAGAGTCCATCAGAGAACAGTGGAATCAGAAGTGTGAAGAGGCCTTCCAGGCCTTGAAGAAGAGCCTGACCACTGCTCCAGTCTTGGCCTACGCAGACCCAACCAAACCCTATGAACTACATGTAGATGCTAGTCATGACGGTCTGGGAGGAGTACTTTATCAAGAACACGAAGGGCAAAAACGGCCTGTTGCCTATGTGAGCAGGAGCCTGACCCCCTCTGAGAAGAACTACCCCACTCACAAGCTGGAGTTCCTGGCCCTTAAGTGGGCGGTAGTAGACAAGCTCAAAGACTACCTGTATAGGGCGGAGTTCACTGTGAAGACCGACAACAACCCCCTTACCTACCTTTTCACCACAGCCAAGCTGGACGCCACTGGACACAGGTGGCTGGCCGCACTGCCTGGATTCAACTTCAGCCTAAAGTATAGGCCAGGGGCTGGGAATAGAGACGCAGATGCTCTGTCCAGGAGATCTCATGCCCCCACCAGTGATGTAGAAGATTGGACCCAAGTGGCACCGGACGGGGTGCGGGCCCTTTGTCAAGGAGCTGAATTCCAGGCCAGAGGAGGCTCCAGAGCAGAAGAAATAGGAGTTACCATGGTGGGAGTCCCAAAACACTACTGTGGAGTGACTCAATTGGACGAAGACAACCTGCCGAGATTGTCCAAGAAGGAGTTGCGGAGTGACCAGTTGGAAGACCCCATGGGGAGATTGGTCCTGGAGAATCAGGATCCAAACAAACTCCTGCGTCATCCCTCAAAGGAAGCTCGCCTGTTGAGGAAAGAATGGGACAGGTTGCAGGTACATCAGGGAGTGGTCTACCGAAGGGGCCCCTCTGATGACTCAGAAGATAAGTGGCAACTGTTCCTCCCAGAGAAACATCGAGAGACTGTTCTGATTGCCCTGCATGACAATCATGGCCATCTAGGGGCTGAAAGGACCTTTCAACTTGTCAGAAGTCGGTTCTATTGGCCCTGCATGAGGGCAGAGGTAGAAGAGTACTGCCACTCATGTGCACGATGCATCCAGAGGAAGACTTTACCCCATCAAGCTGCCCCAATGGGCCATCTACAAAGTCAAGGCCCAATGGATCTGGTATGCATTGACTTTCTCTGCCTTGAACCCGACCTGAGTGGACTAGGAAATGTTCTGGTGATAACCGACCATTTCACCCGGTATGCCCAAGCTTTCCCAACCAAAGATCAGAAGGCCTCCACCGTAGCCAAGGTACTTATGGAGAAGTACTTTGTCCATTATGGGCTGCCACAGCGACTTCATTCAGATCAAGGAAGGGACTTTGAGAGTAAACTGATCCGGAAACTCCTGGATTCGTTGGGAATCAAGAAGACTCGAACTACACCTTACCACCCACAAGGAGATGCTCAGCCGGAAAGGTTTAACCGAACCTTGCTCAACATGTTGGGGACTCTGGAAAGTGAGAAAAAGCAACATTGGAGCAAACACATAGCAGCCCTAGTACATGCTTACAACTGCACCATCAGTGATGCTACAGGCTACTCCCCATATCGACTCATGTTTGGGAGAGAAGCGAGACTACCTGTGGACTTGGCCTTTGGCACCTCTCTGGACCATTCCTCAGCCACATCCCACAAAGGATATGTGGACATGCTCAGACACAGCCTGAAAGTAGCCTATGAACAAGCTCAAGCGTCCTCAGATCAAAGGGGAGCTCGAAACAAAAGAAACTTTGACTTGAAGGTCCGGGTACAAGACCTACAGCCCGGGGATTGAGTACTGTTACGTAATCTGGGGGTCCCTGGGAAGCACAAACTTGCAGATAGATGGAGATCTGAACCTTATGTCATCTGTAGGAAGTTGCCGGGCCTGCCTGTCTACAAGTTGAAGCCGGAAGGAAAGGTGGGCCCTCTGAAGACGTGGCATCGAAACCACCTGCTCCCACTTGCTGAGGCAGTTAGAATACCTCCCGTGGGAGATTCCCCTGAACCGGCCTCTATCCTGGATACTCCTAGGCCGAACACTCGGTCGCAGGCCTCCCGAGCTGAAGATGGAGAGGCCTCTCAACTTAGTGGAAATGAGGATGGAGAACTTAATTGGCTGTGGCCTTCCCCAACTCCAGGAACTTCTACCATAGACCTTCCAACCACTGAAGACACCACAGATGAAACACTGAACCCAGAAGCCACGGAGTTCATCCCCTCTAGTCCTTCAGCAGATTACTGGGAAGATGCCCATGATGGTTGCTCAGAGGAAGAGGAGCCTGTGGCACCAGAGCCAGAAATCCGAAGAGAGCAAAGGGCTCGAAGAGTCATCCGGCCTCCTAAGAAGCTGAACTACCCACAAATGGGGAATAGCTCAGAGGATTCTGTAGTTACCGCTAGGAGGAATGCTGAAAATCCGGATCCCTCCACTGTCCATTTAGTGGAGGGCAACCCCAGCTCACTCTCTGGCACAGCTAGGCAGGCCACCCATGATAATGTGACCTGTGGGCAAGGGAATTCTACCCCTCAGTTTTGGTGGGAATTCCCTATGCCAACATCGTTTGTAGAATTGTCTAGAGTTGTTCATAGTCTTTGTTAAGGTTTATCTTTGGGGACCAAAGAGTTTAAGTGGGGGGAGTGTGTAGCGGGGTGTTCCCCTTTAATGCAGAGAGACTACATTACCCAGAACCCCGTTCGGCAGTGTTTCTGCCGTAGAGACTCATGGGAGGGGTTATAAGAGGAGGAGGCGAGGCTGGGCTCGGCCTCTTTGGGACACGAGACTTCAGAGACTGATCCTCCTGTGCGGATGTGTCGGAGTGCAAGGCCTGAAGCCTGAGACCTTGCGCAGCACCAAAGAGCCTTCCACCCCTCTGCGAGCCTGGGTGGCATCTGACTTCGCTCGACTACAGCCTTGTTGGATCGGGGACCCGATCGCTGAAGAGACTGAGTGTGTGTGAGACACAGTTGGTGGAAGTTCCCGGACTGGAACCGTAGTCCGGGCGGGTGAGAGGGCATATGCCCAACTGATATACTGTTATTGCATATAGGCCTATAGACTGCCGTGGCCTACGAGTTATTCTTGGCATTCTTACTGAAGGCCCTTGTCGGAGCTGAACCTACTGTTCGTATAGCCGAGTTTCTACCCCATCTTTACCTACCCTATTGGATTACAAAGTTTGTACTCTGTTAATGTGCACCACCGTTAAAGAGCTGCCGGTGAAGAAAAGGACTAAGTTGTAGATATCAGAACCAGGCCTGGTGGGGGTTTCTAAGGTGTTTTGGTTACTGCGCCACAGGGCACTTAGCTAACGGTCGCCCGCGTGGCGCACTTGTTATGTGTTAACCCTATAGTGTGTTAGTGTGGCTGGGCTCTGCATTACAAATGATTATTCTGTAAACTGTTATTGATGTTACCCTTTTCTTTACAAAGAGCTTAAGTAAAATCTTACATTTATTTCAATTTAGTATTGTCTCAATGCTCAGGTATTCATACAGTATAAGATATACAATTTACTGTCAGTACTAGCTGTGCCAGTAGGGGGTAGAGCATATTGCCGGGGGTTGGCGGAGCTGTCTTCAGGGCCCAAACTAAATCTGCGGCCTTCTTAGTTGGAGGTATCGCTACACACGCCACACTTTTCACTTTTTTTTGTACAAAATTTGGAAAATCATTTATCATTTTCCTTCCACTTCACAATTACGTGCCACTTTGTGTTGGTCTATCACATAAAATCCCAATAAAATACATTTACGTTTTTGGTTGTAACATGACAATATTTGGAAAATTTCAAGGGGTATGAATACTTTTTCAAGGCACTGTAAGTATTAGGGGGTTGTGGGGGAAGCTGCATACTGAATGTTGTCTACCTTCATGCAATGCATGAAGGTAAATAACCTTTAGTTTTTTAGAACCACTTTAAGGAATGAAACAGTAAATACAGATGTGCTCATACGTTTACATACCCTGGCAGAATTTATGGCAGAATTTATGATTTCTTGGCCTTTATTCAGAGAATATGAATGATAACACATAAACTTTTCTTTCACTCATGGTTATTGTTTGGCTGAAGCCATTTATTATCAATCAATTGTGTTTACTCTTTTTAAATCATAATGGCAACAGAAACTACCCAAATGACCATGATCAAGTTTACATACCCCAGTTCTTAAAGTGGAGTTCCACCCTGATTTTTTTTCCCTAAAAATCATAAAAAAAATAGAAAAAAAAATAATTTATTTATGAATTATTATAATTAATTTATTAATGAATTTTTTTATACTCACCAGAAAGGGCGGTTGCTATGCGGAAGTAGCTCTTCTGCCTCTTCATCCACCGCGGTGGTCTTCTTCCTCGTCCTCCGTCGCGGTGTCTTCAGGTGAATGGGGCGCGCTGCCTTCTGGGAACTGTGTGTATCCCAGGAGGCAGCCGTCCATTCACAAAGCACCGTGTGAGTCGCGCATGCGCAGTAGGAAACAGGCAGTGAAGCCGTAAGGCTTCACTGCTTGTTTCCCTTAGTCAGGATGGAGGCGCCAGGACTGAGCGATCGCTGTCGGGGGCCCATCATCGCAGGCGCCTAGGACAGGTAAGTGTCCTTATTAAAAGTCAGCAGTTACAGTGTTAGTAGCTGCTGACTTTAAAAAAAAAAAATTGCGGGTGGAACTCCGCTTTAATAACGTGTATTGCCATCTTTTGTGGTATTTGTGGATGAGACTCTATCTTCTCAGGTGGTAAAGCTGCCCATTCCTCTTGGCAAAAAGCCTCCAGTTCCTGTAAATTCTTGGGCTATCTTGCATGAACTGCACGTTTGAGATCTCCCCAGAGTGGCTCAATGTTATTGAGGTCAGGAGACTGAGATGGCCACTCCAGAACCTTCACTTTATTCTGCTATAGCCAATGACAGGTCGACTTGGCCTTGTGTTTTGGATCATTGTCATGTTTGAATGTCCAAGTACGTCCCATGCACAGCTTCCTGGCTGATGAATGCAAATGTTCCTCCAGTATTTTTTGACAACATACTGCATTGATCTTGCCATCAATTTTGACCAAATTTACCTGTGCCTTTGTAGCTCACACATCCCCAAAACATCAGCGATCCACCTCTGTGTTTCACAGTAGGAATGGTGTACCTTTGATCATAGACCTTGTTGACTCCTCCCCAAATGTAGCATTTATGGTTGTGGCCAAAAAGCTAAATTTTGGTCTCATCACTCCAAATAACTTTGTGCCAGAAGGTTTGAGGCTTGTTTCTAGGCTGTTTGGTGTATTGTAAGCGGGATACTTTGTGGCATTTACGTAGTAATGGCTTTCTTCTGGCGACTTGACCATGCAGCTCATCTTTCTTTAAGTGCCTCCTTATTGTGCATCTTGAAACAGCCACACTACATGTTTTCAGAGAGTCCTGTATTTCACCTAAAGTTATTTGTGGGTTTTTCTTTGCATCCCGAACAATTATCCTAGCAGTTGTGGCTGAAATTTTAGTTGGTCTACCTGACTGTGGTTTGGTTTCAACAGAACCGCTCATTTTCTACTTCTTGATTAGAGTTTGAACACTGCTGATTGGCATTCTCAATTCCTTGGATATCTTTTTTATATCCCTTTCCTGTTTTATACAGTACAACTAACTTTTCCCGCAGATCCTTCGATAATTATTTTGCTTTCCCCATGACTCAGAATCCAGAAACGTCAGTGCAGCACTGGATGAAAGATGCAAGGGTCTGTCAGGAGTCCAGAAACTCAGTGACCTTTTATACACACAATAATTACAAGCAAATAGATCACAGGTTAGAATAGTTACTAGGCTTGTGCAATTCGTTTCGTAACGAATCGAAATTCGTCCGAATTTAGCAACTTTCGGACATTCGGAAGCATTCGAATTTCCGAACAAAGCAATTACGAATAAAACCGAATCCGAAATAAATTATACCGCAAAATAGCGAATGCCCGAATGTCTTCGGCATAATTCGTTATGAAAAAAGTTACGAATGTACGAATCCATTCGAAGCACAATAACACTCACTCTGCTCTCTGCTTCTCCCTCACCATGCTGAACCCTCTCAAAATGGTGTACAGGGGTGGAGGCTATAGTCGCATGTAAAAAACAAAAGTAAAATACAAGATTTTGAATCGTTACAAATAACCGCTATGTATTTAGAAAAGTACAAATCCATTCGAAGCACATTAGGCATAATAGGCAGCGTCGTTGTGAGAGAGACACGGAAAATTCCGAATCAACGAACCCCAAAAAAGTAGGAGTGTTGTCCAGAATCAAAGAAAAACAATGTACCCTACCGAAAGTACGAATTATAAATCAACTAAAAATTCAACGAAAAATGACGCTTGCGAAAATACGAATTAATCCGAACACGAAAAATCCCGTCTAGCAAAATTACGAATGATTACGAATCAACAGGACCGAAAAGAAACGAACCAAAACTAAACAAATTTTTCCGTTGTGCACAAAAAACGAACCGAAACTAAACAAATTTTTCCGTTGTGCACACGTCTAATAGTTACCTTTAATAGCCATTCAAACCTCTTTGTGTCAACTTGTGTGCATGTTATCAGGTCAAAATCACCAGGGTATGTAAAATTTGGATCAGGGTCATTTGGGTAGTTTCTGTTGCCATTATGATTTAACCACTTTCATACCGGGCATTTTCACCCTCTTCCTGCCCAGGCCAATTTTCAGCTTTCAGCGCTGTCACACTTTGAATAAGAATTATGCGGTCATGCGACGTTGTACCCAAATACATTTTGATCATTTTTTTCCCCCACAAATAGAGATTTCTTTTGGTGGTATTTGATCACCTCTGCGTTTTTTATTTTTTGCGCTATAAACAAAAAAAGCGTCAATTTTGAAAATAAACACAATATTTATTACTTTTTGCTATAATAACCACTTAGCAACCACCTGCCGACAAATAACGTCGACAAGGTGGTTGCTTAACTCTGGGAGGACGTTATATAACGTCCTCCCAGAATCGCGCTCCTGCGCGCCCCCTGGGGCGCGCACACGGGAATCTCCGTGACCGCCGGGTCCAGGGGACCCGGCCCATCACGAATCGCGGTAAATTACAGCGGATCATGTCCGCTCCCTCCCCCATGTCAGCTGTGGGCTGGATCTGTGACAATTGCAGTCACAGATCCAGCAATCCATCCATCCCTGCTCAGCCATCCCTGCGCAATACTCTGCAAATTACCCTGCGCAATACTCTGCAAAATACTCTGCAATACCCTGCTGCAATACTCTGCAATACCCTGGTGCAATACTCTGCAATACCCTGGTGCAATACTCTGCAATACCCTGGTGCAATACTCTGCAATACCCTGCGCAATACTCTGCAATACCCTGGTGCAATACTCTGCAATACCCTGCGCAATACTCTGCAATACCCTGGTGCAATACTCTGCAATACCCTGCGCAATACTCTGCAAAATACTCTGCAATACCCTGCGCAATACTCTGCAATACCCTGCGCAATACTCTGCAATACCCTGCGCAATACTCTGCAATACCCTGCGCAATACTCTGCAATACCCCGCGCAATACTCTGCAATACCCTGCGCAATACTCTGCAAAATACTCTGCAATACCCTGGTGCAATACTCTGCAATACCCTGGTGCAATACTCTGCAATACCCTGCGCAATACTCTGCAATACCCTGCGCAATACTCTGCAAAATACTCTGCAATACCCTGCGCAATACTCTGCAATACCCTTCGCAATACTCTGCAATACCCTTTGCAATACACTGCGCAATACTCTGCAATACCCTGCGCAATACTCTGCAATACCCTGCGCAATACTCTGCAATACCCTGCGCAATACTCTGCAATACCCTGCGCAATACTCTGCAATACCCTGCACAATACTCTGCAATATCCTGCACAATACTCTGCACAATACTCTGCAATACCCTGCACAATACTCTGCAATACCCTGCACAATACTCTGCAATACCCTGCACAATACACCCTGCGCAATACTCTGCGCAATACCCCCTGTGCAATACCCCGTGCAATACCCTGCAATACTCCGCAATGCCCGGCAATACTCCGCAATGCCCTGCAATACTTTGCAATAACCACTTCCCGCCCGCCGGCCGTCATATGACGTCCTTGACTTTGTGCGGGGATATCTGAATGATGGGTGCAGCTACAGGCATCATTCAGATATTAGCTTTTTCAGCCCGCGATTCCCTACACCATAACAACAATCATAGCAGCTGTTCCGCCACTTGATCATTCTTACGGGAGGCGAGAGGGGATATCCCCCCCCCGCCACCCTCCGGTGCTTCTACCGACTCACCGCTATGATCGAAGCCAGGATTGTTTTTTTTTTGTTTTTTTTTTTTTTTCAGGCTTCCCAGCCTAGAGGTGAGATGTGGGGTCCTATTGACCCCATATCTCACTGTAAAGAGGACCTGTCATGCCATATTCCTATTACAAGGGATGTTTACGTTCCTTGTAATAGGTATAAAAGTGATCCAAAAAATTTTTGGGGCGGAAAAACATGTCAAACTAAAATAAATAAAGTAAAATGAACAATAAAAAAATATATATTTTTTTTAAGCGCCCCTGTCCCCGTGAGCTCGCATACAGAAGCGAACGCATACGTAAGTCCCGCTCACATATGAAAACGGTGTTCAAACCACACATGTGAGGTATCGCCGCAAACGTTAGAGTGAGAGCAATAATTCTGGCCCTAGACCTCCTCTGTAACTCAAAACATGTAACCACTAAAAATATTTAAAACGTCGCCTATGGGGATTTTTAAGTAGCGAAGTTTGGCGCCATTCCACGAGCGTGTGCAATTTTGAAGGGTGACATGTTAGGTATCTATTTACTCGGCGTAACTTCATCTTTCACATTATGTAAAAACATTGGGCTAACTTTACTGTTTTTTTTTTTTTTTTAGCACAAAACATTTTTTTCCGTAAAAAACGCGTTAAAAAAACTGCTGCGCAAATATCGTGCGAGATAAAAAGTTGCAACGACCACCATTATATTCTCTAAGGTCTTTGCTAAAAAAACATATATAATGTTTTGGGGTTCTATGTAATTTTCTAGCAAACAAATGATGATTTTTGCATGTAGGAGAGAAATGTCAGAATTGGCCTGGGTGCTCCAGAACGCCTGAAGGTGCTCCCTGCATGTTGGGCCTCTGTACGTGGCCACGCTGTGTAAAAGTCTCACACATGTGGTATCGCCATACTCGGGAGTAATAGCAGAATGTGTTTTGGGGTGTAATTTGGGGTATGCATATGCTGTGTGTGAGAAATAACCTGCTAATATGACAATTTTGTGAAAAAAAAAAAAGAGAAAAAAAAATCTTGATTTTGCAAAGAATTGTGGGAAAAAATGACAACTTCAAAAAACTCACAATGCCTCTTTCTAAATACCTTGGAATGTCTTCTTTCCAAAAAGGGGTCATTTGGGAGGTATTTGTACTTTTCTGGCATGTTAGGGTCTCAAGAAATGAGATAGGCCGTCAGTACTTCAGGTGTGATCAATTTTCAGATATTGGCACCATAGCTTGTGGACTCTATAACTTTCACAAAGACCAAATAATATACACCAATTTGTACTTATTTTTACCAAAGATATGTAGCAGTATAAATTTTGGCCAAAATTTATGAAGAAAAAACTGTAATTTGCAAAATTTTATAACAGAAACGAAAAAAAAAATCATTTTTTTACAGAATTTTCAGTCTTTTTTCTCTTATAGCGCAAAAAATAAAAAAACCAATGGTGATTAAATACCACCAAAAGAAAGCTCTATTTGTGTGAAAAAAAGGACAAAATTTTCATATAGGTACAGTGATGTATGACTGAGTAATTGTCATTCAAAATGTGAGAGCACCGAAAGCTGAAAATTGGTCTGGTTATTAAGGGGGTTTAAGTGCCCAGTGGTCAAGTAATTAAATATCCCAATTTTTTTTTTAAAACAATTTTTTTCCTCATTTTAGGCCGATATGTATTCTTGTACATATTTTTGGCAAAAAAAAAAAAATCGCAATATGTATATTGATTGGATTGCGCAAAAGTTATAGCGTCTACAAAATATGGAATAGAATTATGTCATTTTTTTTAAATTTTTTTTTTACTAGTAATGGCGAAGATCTGCGATTTTTATCGTGACTGTGACATTGCGGCGGACATATCGGACACTTTTGACACTATTTTGGGACCATTCACATTTATACAGCAATCAGTGCTATAAAAATGCATTGATTACTGTATAAATGTGACTGGCAGGGAAGGGGTTAACACTAGGGGGCGATCAAGAGGTTAATTGTGTGTCCTAGGGAGTGATTCTAACTGTAGGGGGAGGGGACTCACAAGGGCAGGAGACCGATCGGTGTTCCTCTGTAATGGGAACACACGGATCGGTCTCCTCTCACCTGACAGGACGTGGATGTGTGTGTTTACACACACATCCACGTCCCTGCTCTGTGACGAGCAATCGCGGGTGCCCACCAGACATCGAGGCCGCCAGTGATGCGGTGAGTGTGCGCACGTGCCGACGATGGCGCGTGCGCGCGCTCCACACTGCTGGGAATCCCAGGACGTCATATGACGACCGACCGGAGGGACGAAGGGTTCCTGCAGCTGTCATACGACTATACAGCGGTGGGGAAGTGGTTAAAAAGAGTAAACACAGTTGATTGATAATAAATGGTTTCAGCCAAACACTTACCATGAGTGAAAGAAATATTTTTGTGTTAACATATATATTCTCTGAAAAATGGCCAAGAAATCATAAATTCTGCCAGGGTATGTAAACTTATGAGCACAACTGTACATCAGGAACCACTACTACAGAAATATACAGTAGGCATACAAAATCTTTGTCAGAATGAACCCATACACTACTTTGGATTCTAATAATAAATAAAAATTATTAGCATTTTTGAGTGTAATGTATAAAGCTATTTCCAGGATCAGAGGAGATGTTAGAGGTTATGGGCATGCCCAGCAATATCATAACATATCAATACACACTTGGCAGTAAAATGTTCAATTAGAGGTGATGTGGATCAGTGATAAGCTGAAAGCATTCAGAGGCCATCATCCCTACTGCATAGTTTAATGACAGCAACCACATTATTAAGAAATCTTGTTTTAGAGCATGATAAAAAAATAGTAACGCAATAATCTGTATGTAAATGATAATGTTTATTTATGCCTGTAGTACGACACTGGTGAAAGCAGTCTTAGCATGTTACCGTTTGGGGTGATTATAGCCGCACAAGTGCACTTGCAACAAGAACAATTGAGTGCTGTCTTTGATACTTTTTACATTTGCACTGACATTAAAATTTTCAGGACAAGCTTTTGGTGTGTGTCCCCTTCTTCAAGGTCCAAGCAGTACTAATACACAAAGTTTTAGTAGTATGTTAAGCAAGACAATCTCTGAGAAAAAAAAAAAGAAAAAAAAAAAGACATACACAAATGTTCACAGCAATGGAATTTAAACTTGTATAGTTAGTCAGATGAGGCAAGGAGAGGGCGAGGGGGAGTAACAGTCACAGAGGTGAAGGGGAGAGAGGAGGGACGTAAAACTTTAGGATGATGATTTAGAAAACCAAGGTCCATATTTAGTCTATTTATCTTTGTGTCAAATAGAATTATAATTTTGAATTCAAAAGTTTTCCTTTCCTGAGTAGTTTTGAAGTTCCCTTTAAGAACTAAAACATTCATGTCCTCCATAGTGCGTTCAGGTGTTGCTGCAGCCGTCCCAGCTGCACTGCCCATGACACCACAGTCCGCACTGGCTCTATACCCCATCTCAGATTGTTTCTCTTTCTTTCCCAATCCGCGCCAGTGTGCCTCCCTAGTATTCCAGGTGTGCCACTCACCGACACCTGGTGGATCCCTCCTGGAGACTTTGCCTGGCAGAACCTTCCACTGTCCTCTCCTGCTCCTGGTCAGAACATCCCATGGTTTGTATGAGGGTCCCTTCCGCTCCCGAGCTCCAGGCCCAAGGTCACCCCGCCAGACTGGGGAGTTCCTTCAAAAGCCCTAACAGCTAGTACTCCATCTCCCAGTTCTTCTACCCAAACTCTCCTCTCCAGCTGGGCTGACCCAGGGTATTTAAAATGGCATTCCCCATGCCAATCCAGGTTGGAGATTGGTCAGGGCTCCTTAGAACACCCCAGCCAGCTCCACCTTTCTTCCCCTCTTCTCTTCTAGAATCCTCTAGAAGCCAGAGGGAGGAAACCAAAAGATGATGCTCTCTGTGAGTCACAAGCCTACTCTGAGCCACTCCCAGCCTACACAGATTAAAACAAACAGGCCTATCTTCTAGCTAGGCCTGCCTAAATGTACCTGCACTACAGAAACCCTAACTCTAGCACCTACCTAGGTATAGGGTGCTACACTTATATAAATGAAAAAAAAGACAGAAAATCTGAAAAAAAAACAGACATTTTCTACTTTCTGTTATAAAACATATCCAATAATAAAAAAAGATCATAGTTATTCATAAATTTAGGCTAAAATGTATGTCTTTGGTGAAAAGGAACAAATAAAAATAAAATCTCAATAAGTGTATATTAATTGGTTGGTGTGAAAGTTATAGCATCTACAAATGATGGTATATGTGCTGGAATTTACACAGCTATTATGCTATACTGGTAAAGGTGGTGATCAGCAACTTATAGTGGGACTGTAATAGTGTAGCAGGAAATCTGGCACTAACAGACCCTCGCTGGGAAGTACAATAGCTGACTAACCGACACTGACATTAAAAGTGACACTAATACAGTGGTGATCAGATATATTACTGTGCACTGATACTGTACTAATGACACTGGCTGGGAAGGGGTTACCATCTAGAGGCATTTAGGGGTTAATTGTGTGTCTACCAAGTGTAATGTGTGTAATATATGCTGCTTTTACTAACAGATCTGGCTGTTATTTCTCCCTGCTTTGCAGGAAGAAGAAACAGCCAGATCATTAATCTGTGTACAGTTCCCTGTGTGTTTCTAAACACAAGACTCTGTGCTTTGATTGGCTACAGCTGATCAGCAGGTCTCAGCCAAAAATCATTGGCTGGGACCTGCTGATCAAATCCTGCTGTAGCCAGTGACAGTGCGGGGTTAGCAGGGAGCAGGCACATACCCACCTCTAACCTAGAACAGGCTGCATGACGTACATGTCCCATGCTGGTGTAGCACCCTCTATTCTGTGCTACTAGTATTGGTAGAGTAGATAAAACATATTCTGGCCAGGAATGACCTGAGTGACTAAATTGGGTAATGGTTACTAGAGGCCAGAGCTGGATGACTCATCCTGGCAGCTCTCTGGTGCCTCCCCCTGGGGGGAGGGGTGGTCTGCCTACGCCGGGGCTCGGGTGCTGGAAGGTTCCTTCCAAAAACACAAGAGAGGAAGCTTTCCTGGAGGCACAGGAGCAAAAAGAGGACAGAGGGAGTAGAGCAACACTGATGGGAGCTAACACAGGGGGGAGACTGCCACATGTAGCCAGTTTCCCTTAAAGACAGCAGTGGGCTTAAATCTTCTACCTTTTCCCTGAGAGATCTCCAGAGAGTTTGCCGGGTGGGCTGGTGAAGAGTCAGCCGGGTGGGCTGGTGAAGAGTCAGCCAGATGGGCTGGTGAAAAATCAGTTTGATGGATGGTGTAGAGAAGCAGCCAGGAGGGCTGGTGAAAGAGGCAGCTGCAGCCAGGTGGACTAGCATTGCCTAAAGAAGTGGTGCTGGGATCAGTGGCCACAGGGGAAGCACAAGGAAAGGATACACAGCTGTTTCACTCCATCTATGTCAGGGATCGTCAAACTATGGCCCTTCAGCTGTTGCGGAACTACACATCCCATGAGGCATTGTAAAACTCTGACATTCACAGACATGACTAGGCATGATGGGAATTGTTGTTCCTGAACAACTGGAAGGCCATAGTTTGGAGACCCTTGATCTATGTACTGCTTTTAATGGACAGTGAGTTCCTGCCTGTAAAGGACCGCTACTGAACTGACAGGGAGTCTGTCATGTTCCCTCAGGAGTGAACCAGCAAAAGCTGTGCAAAGTAAAACAAGTGTGTGCAGGAGAAAGATTTTGAAGAAGTTGTACATAGGAAGTATGTCCCTGAAGTTCTTGTTATCGTCAAGCGGGCATCCCATAACCTCCCCATCCCCATCCAAGTTGTTGACCCCCTAATAAATCACAAAAACAAAGCTGCAGACTGTTCTCTAAATCTGTGTGCCTGTGAAGATTCGATGTGTCTGGCTGTGCAGGAGTGGAGGATCCCTGTTCATCTGCAGCTCATATCTGGGGTGTAGAAGTATATCTGCCCAAACAGCAGTGTTGAAAACAAATAGTCTGAGATGAAAGTTCTGCATTTTGTTTTAAGTTGCATTCTACATATTCTTGAAAAGTTAATAGGTTGGGGCCCACTCTTGCTATTTCTTTTTTTATTCTTCAAAACAGCAAACTATAAAAAGTCATGTTGGTATTTTTTAGAGTGCTTTATAACCGCTTTATGAATCAGAATCCTGTGCAGTACTGTAGAAGTCAATTTTATATGACGGTTAAAGTGGTTGTAAACCTCAGTCATGAAATATGAATAAACCACTTATATCTGTAATGTTTACTTATCTCTCTCCAAAGCTCTAAGTGTAATTAATCTCTGGTGCTTTGTTCCTCTGTTATCAGCGCGTCTAACTTCTGAGAAGTTTTCCCGACACACGAGATACATTTGTGATGGGGAGGGATGAGCACAACAGCTTGTCTATTCAGAACACAGCTCTGTATCCTTCCTTTGCTTCCGTGTGCTGTGTGTGCCTTTTGTCCAATCAGCTTTCACAAGGTGTAATTGCAGCTCTCCACTCCCTCCTCTATGCTAATAACAGATGGAAAAGGATTTTAATATGATTCTGCCCTTTTGAAGGGATGTAGAGAAGAAAAGACTGCAGATAAACAAGAAAACGTATATAGGAGGATTTGTTTTATCTCCATCACCTGAGGCCAGTCACTTCACTGGGTATATGAGAGGGTTTACAATCACTTTAAGTAAACTCTTCTAATTAGTCAGAATCTACCATTAGTAGACAAAGGATTAGTGTATCCAGTACAGAAGTGTAAAAAAAAAGCAGATCCCAGGAGACTTTAAAGCAAATGTTGAAATGCACAAGCAGCTTTAACATGTTTTTTGCTGTCACAATGTAGAGTATAAGATTTCCTATCAATATTTGTGCCAGGTCTTGCCACAAAGAGTTTATCCAGCTCTGAGCAATCCTCTTTTATTGTTCAGTGAGATAAAATGGACAAACAGAGTTACCCTTTGTCCGTTCCGTCCCCTTGCTTTGAGTGACATGTTTCTTGTCTCCCCTGAACATTGTTCTTCTTAATGAATGCAGCCTTTAGAAGTGTAGCCTGTCACCCAGCCTGCCTGTGCCACCCTTCTGCGGTAAATGTACTGTGGCCAGGAGGCAAGCAGATAACCCTGCCTGCCCTAACATAACCACATTCCTTTCCTCAACCTTGACCTATAACCTAATCTACTGTATATACTTAAAGTGGATGTAAACCCAAAAAAAAAAAATCTTTTTTTTGCTGTCACAATGTAGAGTATAAGATTTCCTATCAATATTTGTGCCAGGTCTTGCCACAAAGAGTTTATCCAGCTCTGAGCAATCCTCTTTTATTGTTCAGTGAGATAAAACGGACAAACAGAGTTACCCTTTGTCCGTTCCGTCCCCTTGCTTTGAGTGACAGGTTATTTACATCTCGTGCACTAGCTTTATTATTATTATTATTTTTTAATTCCCACCCCACTCCTTTTCTCAAGTCATGTGGTTACTTTTCTGGATTTTGACTGGATGTTAGTGATCATAGCAGAATGAATCCACAGGAGAAAATGCATGTTGACAAGGGGAGTGTAGAGGTGGGCGGGGAGTCTACTGACATCACGACTCCACCCACCGAGCTCCAGACAACAGATCCACCCACAGAATCTGCAGTTTTTCAGTTCTTATAACAGACAGAGGGGAGACATTTGACAGATAAGGATACATGCAGGAGGCATCTATATCCTTATAGATCATCACTATGGCAGTAGTTTAGAAAGGATGAGAGTGGGTTTACATCCACTTTAACTCCAAAGCCTGAATTTAAACATAGCTATAATTGAATCCTTGATCTCCTTTTTTCCCCTAAAATATCAGTCCAATATTTCCTTTGCAACAAAAGTATTAGCAGTCCAAAGTAGTGGTGCAACGGATCGTCATTGATCTGCACGAATCAATGGCTTCGGATCGGCACACACGTGATCCACGGCGCGCCGCGGGATCGCAGAGCGGTAAAACACACATTAAAACTGTCTCCGCTCTGCTCGCACACACACAGCCCCGCCTCCTCCTAACCCTGCACTGTGATAGACAGAATGCGGGTCCAATGCTGGGATGTGTTCTGTCTATCACAGCGCAGGGTTAGGAGGAGGCGGGGCTGTGTGTGTGCGAGCAGAGCAGAGACAGTTTCAACATACGGGCGGTGAGTTGCTTTCTAGCAGAAAATGTGTGCTGCCGTCCGTCCTCCCCTCTCCCCCCCCACATACCTCTCTTGGCTGGCTCTGTCTTCGGGACTCCGTCCTCCCCCCTCCTCTCCCCTGGCCGCCGAGTCTGTCTCCTGTCCCTGCCACCTATGTACACAGTGAGAGGGGTGAGCTGTGCTCTTCCCATCTCAGCTGTGACAGGAGTTCTAGCACAGTGCTAGGACTCATGTTTTGGAGGTGACAGGGTCAATAAAGAGAACCTGTCACCTCCAATTGCTATCACACAGGGAATTGTTTTCTCCTGTGTGATAGCAATAAAGTTAAGTGAAAAAAATTAATAAAATAATTAAAAAAATAATCAATAATTTAATTAATAAAATAAAAAAGTAATTAAAAAGTAAAGAATAAGAAAAATAATATTAAAAATAATAAGAAAATGATACAAAAATAAAAAAAAGTAAACGACAAGCTACGAATAAAAAAAAAGTGATAAAGTAGAAAAAAAAAAAAAAGAAACAAAAAATATTTGAACTAACTGTGCCGCCCCTGCCATCCAATTGCCATTCTCAGTTGATTTGGGGGGGGTTCGGTTGGTGGGGAGGGGGTGCATTGCGGAACCTGGACTTGGGGCGGCAGGGAGAGCAAATCCTCCGCCCTGGCGAGGCTGCAATTTGGGGCACAGTGAGGCTGCAATTTGGGGCACAATGAGGCTGCAATGGGGGCACAGTGAGGCTGCAATTTTTTTTGCTGATCCGAAAAATGACCCGATCCGTGACTCTGCTCCGAGGAACGATCCGGTTTTTTGATCCGTTGCACCCCTAGTCCAAAGTAACAGTCCCTTGTTGAGAAGTATCTTTGCCCAAACAAATACTCCAAGGCCAAAGTTCTGCATTTTGTTTTAAGTTGCATTCCAGGGTTTATTCATTTATTTTTATTTTTTTAAAACGTATAACATATTTTCTAATTATGAACACTTAAGTTTATCATGTAATATATTTTACATCAGTATATATTTGCTAACAATATTCAAGGCCATTTAGCTATGATAAAGCACCGATGATGGTGTGAAACGCATCAAGGGTCTTGGCCTTGCTTCTGTTGTTACATGAACTTTGATGATTTTTTACAATAAAAAGTGTTTTATTGGAGTGCGGCTGTCCAGATTTTCCTTTTTCACTATTATGTGCTAAGCCAGCACCTGCTACTTCCACACTGAGGATGGTGTTATCTTCAGTCCACCACCTGGAGCAGTTCAGTTTCTCTCTTGTAAAGTTAATAGGCTGGGGCCTACTCTTTCTACTTAGTTTTTTATTCTTTAGTACAACAAACCATAAAACGTCATGTTTGTGTTTCTTAAAGTGCTGTATAACCGCTTTACGAATCAGAATCCTGTGCTGTACTGTAGAAGTAAATTTTACATGACGGTTAAGTAAACTCTTCTAATTGCTCCTAATGTACCATTAGTTGAGAAAGGATTAAAGTATCCAGTACATAAGTGTAAAAGAAAAGCAGATCTCAGGAGACTTTAAAGCAAATGTTGAAATGCACAGGCAGTTTTAACGTGTTTCTCGTCTCCCCTGAACATCGTTCTCCTTAATGAATGCAGCCTTTAGAAGTGTAGAACAAAGAAACATTCATAAGTCAGGGTTATTCTGGGATGACATGAATAAACAGTGGCACTTATCTTTGCTGAGAAGCATTGATCTGCTAGTAACTAGTTTTATTCAATTCTGTCCATTATTACAATTAATATTGATTTGTGTGGCCACCAGCATGATGAAGTCAATGGATTCTAGGCTCATAAATTTGCTTTTCCAGATCAATAGGTAACAAGACCCTTGTTGCTTAAGCTAAGTTTTGGTTTTGCAATCAGCAGAAAACCTCATCTCTAGGATGGGCAAGCCACATGAATGCAAATTTCTTATTGCTTTCTGTCATATAACCTACCATTGTCAGGCAGACTAAAGTTCATACAGTTATAAATGATCACTTTCACAATTATATACCTATACACATAGATCAATAAAATAGAGTTGGCCAAAGGAACAGGACAAACACTTCATGTTTACCAATTAGAGAAATAAAAGATGGCTAGATGTTAAATGAGGGTCTTATTTTCAAGTTAAGTATACATAGTATACAGATAAGGCCAATTTGAAAATATGTAAGGATTTATTTGCCACCATTCCTGTACTCAGTGTGCTATAAAGATAAAATCCAAGGTCAATATTTATTTACTGTTGAAAAATACTCTAAATTCGTATAAATGGATCTAATAATTAACTAGAAAAAAGAAGAAGAAAGGATATGTTGGCCCAGAAAAGGTGTCCTTGGAAAAAAAAGGATAGAGTGGAAAAAGATGAGAAAAAGACCTTAGATATTATTTATTAGAAACAATATCTTTCGACTATAATATTTGGATTGGTGATCGGCTGATCGCTAGAACATATCACATTTTGTTGAAGGTCCTTTCTTGGCACCCGCACTGAATCCATAAAGTGTAATACCATGCCGTGGTTTATATGCACACTATTTTTCCTTATTTAAAAAATACTCTAGTCCTAAATTCAGTTATACTAATTGTTGCATTTCCCATGCTAAAATTCATGTACAAATGTTAGTATGATTGTACAACTGTTAATTTTGATTACAAATAAAAATTCTATTGTTCTAAAAAAATATATTTATTTACTGTATGTTTGATCACTGGCGTAGCGTGGGGGGGGGGGCAGGGGGGACCGTCACACCGGGCGCAACATTTAGGGGGGCGCCCGGCAGTATGTGTCCCAGTGGCTGCCTCCTAAATGTACTGTGTCCCCGTGTCCCCATGCCCGCCGCCATGTTCAGTCTCAGGCGCCCTGTGATTGGGCATATGAGGTCATGTGCGGCGGCGGGGCTGGCCTGTCCACGATTGCGGTAGATCCTGGAGTCCCGCCTTCGCCCAATCACAGGGTGCAGGAGACTGAACATGGGTGGAGGCGGGACTCCAGGATCTACCGCGATCGTGGACAGGCCAGCCCCGCCGCCGCACATGACCCCATACGCCCAATCACAGGGCGCCTGAGATTGAACATGGTGGCGGGGAATATCGCTGATCAGAGGCTGCAAAGCAGGTGCCGAACATGGCAAGCCGGATTACTTCAGCAAGGTACCGGGGATCGGGAGGAGGGCAGCCGCTGACACTCTTCCAGGCAGGCTGAGCCAATGCTGGGGAGGAAGGAGAGCACAGAGCTGGGAATAAAGTGCAGGCAGCAGGGGGTGGAGGAGAGAGGAATGCGGGAGAGGGAAAGTCACAGCATGGAGGAGAAGAGAGGAATGGAGAGGAGAGGGGGAGCAGCCTGGAGGAGAGATGGAGGGAAGAGAGGAAAGACACACTTCTATATACACACGAATGGGACAGGAGGAAATCAGTGGAGCTGGGATTGTCAGAGCCATGGGGGGGGGGGGACATGGAATCAGTGGGAGATGATATTAACAGGAGCTGGGACTGTCACATGAGATGAGGGGGTCCATGGATGGGAGCTGAGAGGGGTTCATAAATAGGGGTACAACACACACAGGGACAGGAGAGAAAGTGGGTGGAGGCATGGACCCTTACTGTGTGTTCTATGAACAATGAGATCTGCAGGACTTCCACACACCAGCCCACTCCCCCCACCTGTCATACAGCTATGCCATCCTGGACATCACAATCCCAGTACACCTCCACTACACCGCACAGCACACCTCCACTACAACGCACAGCACACCTCCACTACACCGCACAGCACACCTCCACTACACCGCACAGCACACCTCCACTACACCGCACAGCACACCTCCACTGCACCGCACAGCACACCTCCACTATAAGGCAGGGGGGGGGGTCATTGGAAGGCGCCACAAAAATCTCCACCTACACCATATAGTCAGGGGCGGAGCCAATGGGGGTGTCAAAATTAGGTTTCAACTAGGGTGGCAAAAATCCTTGCACTGGCCCTGGTCAGTGTAGTGGTCAGTGTGGTGGTCAGTGTGGGAATCAGGTAGGTCAGTGTAGTATAGTGGTCAGTGTGGGAATCAGGTAGGTCAGTGTGGTGGTCAGTGTGGGAATCGGGTAGGTCAGTGTAGTATAGTGGTCAGTGTAGTGGTCAGGGTGGGAATCAGGTTGGTCAGTGTAGTGGTCAGTGTGGGAATCAGGTAGGTCAGTGTAGTGTAGTGGTCAGGGTGGGAATCAGGTAGGTCAGTGTAGTGTAGTGGTCAGTGTGGGAATCAGGTAGGTCAGTGTAGTATAGTGGTCAGTGTGGGAATCAGGTAGGTCAGTGTAGTGTAGTGGTCAGGGTGGGAATCAGGTAGGTCAGTGTAGTATAGTGGTCAGTGTAGTGGTCAGGATGGGAATCAGGTAGGTCAGTGTAGTGTAGTGGTCAGTGTGGGAATCAGGTAGGTCAGTGTAGTGTAGTGGTCAGTGTGGGAATCAGGTAGGTCAGTGTAGTGTAGTGGTCAGTGTGGGAATCAGGTAGGTCAGTGTAGTATAGTGGTCAGTGTAGTGGTCAGTGTGGGAATCAGGTAGGCCAGTGTAGTGTAGTGGTCAGTGTGGGAATCAGGTAGGTCAGTGTAGTGTAGTGGTCAGTGTGGGAATCAGGTAGGTCAGTGTAGTGTAGTGGTCAGTGTGGGAATCAGGTAGGTCAGTGTAGTGTAGTGGTCAGTGTGTGAATCAGGTAGGTCAGTGTAGTGTAGTGGTCAGTGTGGGAATCAGGTAAGTCAGTGTAGTGTAGTGGTCAGTGTGGGAATCAGGTAGGTCAGTGTAGTATAGTGGTCAGTGTAGTGGTCAGTGTGGGAATCAGGTAGGTCAGTGTAGTGTAGTGGTAAGTATAGGAATCAGGTAGGTCAGTGTAGTGTAGTGGTCAGTGTGGGAATCAGGTAGGTCAGTGTAGTGGTCAGTGTGGGAATCAGGTAGGTCAGTGTAGTGTAGTGGTAAGTATAGGAATCAGGTAGGTCAGTGTAGTGTAGTGGTCAGTGTGGGAATCAGGTAGGTCAGTGTAGTATAGTGGTCAGTGTAGTGGTCAGTGTGGGAATCAGGTAGGTCAGTGTAGTGTAGTGGTAAGTATAGGAATCAGGTAGGTCAGTGTAGTGTAGTGGTCAGTGTGGGAATCAGGTAGGTCAGTGTAGTGTAGTGGTAAGTATAGGAATCAGGTAGGTCAGTGTAGTGTAGTGGTCAGTGTGGGAATCAGGTAGGTCAGTGTAGTGTAGTGGTCAGTGTGGGAATCAGGTAGGTCAGTGTAGTATAGTGGTCAGTGTGGGAATCAGGTAGGTCAGTGTAGTGTAGTGGTAAGTATAGGAATCAGGTAGGTCAGTGTAGTGTAGTGGTCAGTGTGGGAATCAGGTAGGTCAGTGTAGTATAGTGGTCAGTGTGGGAATCAGGTAGGTCAGTGTAGTGTAGTGGTCAGTGTGGGAATCAGGTAGGTCAGTGTAGTGTAGTGGTCAGTGTGGGAATCAGGTAGGTCAGTGTAGTGTAGTGGTCAGTGTGGGGATCAGGTAGGTCAGTGTAGTGTAGTGGTCAGTGTAGGAATCAGGCTGGTCAATACTATTGTAGGAAGGGAAGGGACAGGACTCGGGGAGAGCTAAAAGTCTGCAGGTTAGGGGGGCGCAAATTACTTGCCTTGCCCTGGGCGCTGACAACCCACGCTACGCCACTGTGTTTGATAAGTCATAATTAGGGTTGAGCGAACCCGAACTGTAAAGTTCGGGTTCGTACCGGACTTTTGGGTTTTTGGTACCCGGACCCGAACCCGAACAATGTACTGTATGTTCGGATTCGGGTTCGGTGTTTGGCAATGTAATGGCGCATTTTAAAAAGCTGCAGGGCAGCCAATCAACATTTGTTTAACTTGTGTGCCCTTAGAAGTCATCACAGCCATGCCTACTAATGGCATGGCTGTGATTGGCCAGTGCAGCATGTGACCCAGCCTCTATATAAGCTAGAGGCTCATAGCACAGCACGTCACTCTGCTTCAGTTAGTGTAGGGAAAGGTTGCTGCTGCTGCTGCTTTGAGGGAGAGAATTAGATAGGAGTCCTGATTCAGAAATCAAATTACTCAGCGATCTACCTTGCTTTTGTTGTGTGGGTGCAGTGCACAATATTTTTATCCTGCCCTGAGCCCAGTGCTAGAGAAAAGATAACTTTTATCCGTCTGTTAGTTAGGTTGGCTTCGGCTGGCATTTTATGCAAGCTCAGTGCACCAGCACTGCATATGTTACTGTGAGATACACCCTTTAGATACTGTTCTTCTATTCTGCTATTCCAAAAATAATAATTTAGGGCAAAAAAAATTTTTTGGTGCATTTTCTGCATATCTGTACGTGTGAGATAGACACTTTAGATACTGTTCTCCTATTCTGCTCCTCAAAAAAAAAAAAATTAGGGCAAAAATAAATTTTTTGGTGCGTTTTCTGCCATAAAAATGTATTTTCTGCATATCTGTACGTGTGAGATAGACACTTTAGATACTGTTCTCCTATTCTGCTGTTCAAAAAAATAATAATTTAGGGCAAAAGAAAATATTTTGGTGCGTTTTCTGCCATAAAAATTTATTTTGGTGCATTTTCTGCATATCTGTACGTGTGCGATAGACACTTTAGATACTGTTCTCCTATTCTGCTCTTCAAAAAAATAATAATTTAGGGCAAAAAAAAAAATTTTGGTGCGTTTTTCTGCCATATAAAAAATTTTTGGTGCATTTTCTGCATATCTGTACGTGTGAGATAGACACTTTAGATACTGTTCTACTATTCTGCTCTTCAAAAAAATAATAATTTAGGGCAAAAAAAAAAATTTTGGTGCGTTTTCTGGCAAAACATTTTATTTGCTGCATTTTCTGCATATCTGTACGTGTGAGATACACACTTTAGATACTGTTCTCCTACTCTGCTCTTCAAAAAAAGTAATAATTTAGTTCAAATAAAAAAAATTTTGGTGCGTTTTCTTCCCCAAAAAATTTTTTGCTGCATTTTCTGCATATCTGTACGTGTGAGATACACACTTTAGATACTGTTCTCCTATTCTGATCTTCAAAAAAATAATAATTTAGGGCAAAAAATTATTTTTTGGTGCGTTTTCTGCATATCTGTACCTGTGAGATACACCCTTTAGATACTGTTGCTCTATTCTGCTATTCAAAAAACACCCATTTGGGGAAAGATCCTAAATTTGAGAAATATGAGGAGACCGTCAAATAAGGGACGTGGCCCCGGTCGTGGTGCTGCTGGTGGAGCTCCTGTCTCAGGGAGAAAAAAGGGGGGAGGTTTGGGACTTTGAATGAAGCAACGCAGTCATCGGTGACGGGTCAAAGCATAGTAGGTTTATTGACCAAAATTTATTACAAACAACCAATAAATAATCGCACAATATAATTTCATAAATGTACAAAAGGGAACATGATTACATGACAGTGGAAGGGATCTGCCTACACAGACTGAGAACTTCCCATTGTATCAAAATTAAAAATGCTGATCATATAAAAAGATGCATGTAAAAACATGTTGGTGACTTGATCAGTATAGAACATTGTAATTACAAGGCTCTACGCGTTTCGTGAAGCATAGATATTCACTCATCAGGAGCAGCAATGTCAGTATCTAAAAAATACAAAAAAACAGTCATAACCTGGGAAATGGAACAAGCACCAAAGGAAGAAAAAAAGCCCATAGGGGCAATACTCACATCCAACATGTGGAAATGCAACAAAGAGAGCTGGAAACTCCCCATGAAGGGGACATCCTTTCTGGGAGCTATGGCAGCGTGAGGCGTAGAGGGACCTCCACATGGCCGCACTAAGGCAGGAATAGATGATGGTCTCAGGTGTGTAATCATGGGTATTGACAGCATTGTCTTGAGAGACTTCTGAAAGGAGTATAAATGATAACCATTACCATTTAGGCCCAGTGATCTGTGAGTGGACAGAGCAATGGGACTGAGCAATAAATAGCTGAATATTACCTCATAATGGAACATATAAGAGACCGTGGTATAGTAGAAATGGTTGGACCTGCTGTGCAGAGTTCCAATATGCCAAATGTGCTGACCGCAGTGCGACCTATAAAGGCCCGTGCGCCAATGACCTGCCATCCGTCACGTTAGCGTGCCCATTGTGGGGAAGGCGCCAACATCAGGGCGATGAACCGCCCAGTGTTTGGCGCCAAAGGATAATCCCCACCGGCCGCAAATGGATTGCAACTAAACGGCGTTGCGGCGTCAAATGACGTCGTACATACGCCGTGTGCAGCGTGACGCCGATGCACAGCATGAAGGAAGCCATCCGCCCCAGGAAGGGGAGGTGAGTTCCCGTGGTGTGTCATCAAACTCCCGGAAATGGATGTGGGTCAAAGCCCAATAGTACCAGATCAAGGTGCACTATCATCACAGGAAGTGACGATTGTAAGTTAAGGTGGAAAGGTAAAAATGTGCTGGACAAAATTGAGGTGAATGTCCAAATCACAGGGTGACATAAAGATGAAAAAGTAAAAAATAACACTGATAAACGAAAGTAACAATTGTACCCAAATGTGAATTGTATATGCCAATTGGTAGTTTTGACCAAACACTGAGAAGACTGCGTGCCTCCATCCCTATACAGAGCGAAAAATGAAGGTTTGGGACTTTATATGAGGCAAGGACCAGGATTAGTCCATGCCTCCATCCCTATATACTAGAAAAAAGGGGGGAGGTTTGGGACTTTGAATGAAGCAACGCAGTCATCGGTGACGGGTCAAAGCATAGTAGGTTTATTGACCAAAATTTATTACAAACAACCAATAAATAATCGCACAATATAATTTCATAAATGTACAAAAGGGAACATGATTACATGACAGTGGAAGGGATCTGCCTACACAGACTGAGAACTTCCCATTGTATCAAAATTAAAAATGCTGATCATATAAAAAGATGCATGTAAAAACATGTTGGTGACTTGATCAGTATAGAACATTGCAATTACAAGGCTCTACGCGTTTCGTGAAGCATAGATATTCACTCATCAGGAGCAGCAATGTCAGTATCTAAAAAATACAAAAAAACAGTCATAACCTGGGAAATGGAACAAGCACCAAAGGAAGAAAAAAAGCCCATAGGGGCAATACTCACATCCAACATGTGGAAATGCAACAAAGAGAGCTGGAAACTCCCCATGAAGGGGACATCCTTTCTGGGAGCTATGGCAGCGTGAGGCGTAGAGGGACCTCCACATGGCCGCACTAAGGCAGGAATAGATGATGGTCTCAGGTGTGTAATCATGGGTATTGACAGCATTGTCTTGAGAGACTTCTGAAAGGAGTATAAATGATAACCATTACCATTTAGGCCCAGTGATCTGTGAGTGGACAGAGCAATGGGACTGAGCAATAAATAGCTGAATATTACCTCATAATGGAACATATAAGAGACCGTGGTATAGTAGAAATGGTTGGACCTGCTGTGCAGAGTTCCAATATGCCAAATGTGCTGACCGCAGTGCGACCTATAAAGGCCCGTGCGCCAATGACCTGCCATCCGTCACGTTAGCGTGCCCATTGTGGGGAAGGCGCCAACATCAGGGCGATGAACCGCCCAGTGTTTGGCGCCAAAGGATAATCCCCACCGGCCGCAAATGGATTGCAACTAAACGGCGTTGCGGCGTCAAATGACGTCGTACATACGCCGTGTGCAGCGTGACGCCGATGCACAGCATGAAGGAAGCCATCCGCCCCAGGAAGGGGAGGTGAGTTCCCGTGGTGTGTCATCAAACTCCCGGAAATGGATGTGGGTCAAAGCCCAATAGTACCAGATCAAGGTGCACTATCATCACAGGAAGTGACGATTGTAAGTTAAGGTGGAAAGGTAAAAATGTGCTGGACAAAATTGAGGTGAATGTCCAAATCACAGGGTGACATAAAGATGAAAAAGTAAAAAATAACACTGATAAACGAAAGTAACAATTGTACCCAAATGTGAATTGGATATGCCAATTGGTAGTTTTGACCAAACACTGAGAAGACTGCGTGCCTCCATCCCTATACAGAGCGAAAAATGAAGGTTTGGGACTTTATATGAGGCAAGGACCAGGATTAGTCCATGCCTCCATCCCTATATACTAGAAAAAAGGGGGGAGGTTTGGGACTTTGAATGAAGCAACGCAGTCATCGGTGACGGGTCAAAGCATAGTAGGTTTATTGACCAAAATTTATTACAAACAACCAATAAATAATCGCACAATATAATTTCATAAATGTACAAAAGGGAACATGATTACATGACAGTGGAAGGGATCTGCCTACACAGACTGAGAACTTCCCATTGTATCAAAATTAAAAATGCTGATCATATAAAAAGATGCATGTAAAAACATGTTGGTGACTTGATCAGTATAGAACATTGCAATTACAAGGCTCTACGCGTTTCGTGAAGCATAGATATTCACTCATCAGGAGCAGCAATGTCAGTATCTAAAAAATACAAAAAAACAGTCATAACCTGGGAAATGGAACAAGCACCAAAGGAAGAAAAAAAGCCCATAGGGGCAATACTCACATCCAACATGTGGAAATGCAACAAAGAGAGCTGGAAACTCCCCATGAAGGGGACATCCTTTCTGGGAGCTATGGCAGCGTGAGGCGTAGAGGGACCTCCACATGGCCGCACTAAGGCAGGAATAGATGATGGTCTCAGGTGTGTAATCATGGGTATTGACAGCATTGTCTTGAGAGACTTCTGAAAGGAGTATAAATGATAACCATTACCATTTAGGCCCAGTGATCTGTGAGTGGACAGAGCAATGGGACTGAGCAATAAATAGCTGAATATTACCTCATAATGGAACATATAAGAGACCGTGGTATAGTAGAAATGGTTGGACCTGCTGTGCAGAGTTCCAATATGCCAAATGTGCTGACCGCAGTGCGACCTATAAAGGCCCGTGCGCCAATGACCTGCCATCCGTCACGTTAGCGTGCCCATTGTGGGGAAGGCGCCAACATCAGGGCGATGAACCGCCCAGTGTTTGGCGCCAAAGGATAATCCCCACCGGCCGCAAATGGATTGCAACTAAACGGCGTTGCGGCGTCAAATGACGTCGTACATACGCCGTGTGCAGCGTGACGCCGATGCACAGCATGAAGGAAGCCATCCGCCCCAGGAAGGGGAATTGAGTTCCCGTGGTGTGTCATCAAACTCCCGGAAATGGATGTGGGTCAAAGCCCAATAGTACCAGATCAAGGTGCACTATCATCACAGGAAGTGACGATTGTAAGTTAAGGTGGAAAGGTAAAAATGTGCTGGACAAAATTGAGGTGAATGTCCAAATCACAGGGTGACATAAAGATGAAAAAGTAAAAAATAACACTGATAAACGAAAGTAACAATTGTACCCAAATGTGAATTGGATATGCCAATTGGTAGTTTTGACCAAACACTGAGAAGACTGCGTGCCTCCATCCCTATACAGAGCGAAAAATGAAGGTTTGGGACTTTATATGAGGCAAGGACCAGGATTAGTCCATGCCTCCATCCCTATATACTAGAAAAAAGGGGGGAGGTTTGGGACTTTGAATGAAGCAACGCAGTCATCGGTGACGGGTCAAAGCATAGTAGGTTTATTGACCAAAATTTATTACAAACAACCAATAAATAATCGCACAATATAATTTCATAAATGTACAAAAGGGAACATGATTACATGACAGTGGAAGGGATCTGCCTACACAGACTGAGAACTTCCCATTGTATCAAAATTAAAAATGCTGATCATATAAAAAGATGCATGTAAAAACATGTTGGTGACTTGATCAGTATAGAACATTGCAATTACAAGGCTCTACGCGTTTCGTGAAGCATAGATATTCACTCATCAGGAGCAGCAATGTCAGTATCTAAAAAATACAAAAAAACAGTCATAACCTGGGAAATGGAACAAGCACCAAAGGAAGAAAAAAAGCCCATAGGGGCAATACTCACATCCAACATGTGGAAATGCAACAAAGAGAGCTGGAAACTCCCCATGAAGGGGACATCCTTTCTGGGAGCTATGGCAGCGTGAGGCGTAGAGGGACCTCCAAATGGCCGCACTAAGGCAGGAATAGATGATGGTCTCAGGTGTGTAATCATGGGTATTGACAGCATTGTCTTGAGAGACTTCTGAAAGGAGTATAAATGATAACCATTACCATTTAGGCCCAGTGATCTGTGAGTGGACAGAGCAATGGGACTGAGCAATAAATAGCTGAATATTACCTCATAATGGAACATATAAGAGACCGTGGTATAGTAGAAATGGTTGGACCTGCTGTGCAGAGTTCCAATATGCCAAATGTGCTGACCGCAGTGCGACCTATAAAGGCCCGTGCGCCAATGACCTGCCATCCGTCACGTTAGCGTGCCCATTGTGGGGAAGGCGCCAACATCAGGGCGATGAACCGCCCAGTGTTTGGCGCCAAAGGATAATCCCCACCGGCCGCAAATGGATTGCAACTAAACGGCGTTGCGGCGTCAAATGACGTCGTACATACGCCGTGTGCAGCGTGACGCCGATGCACAGCATGAAGGAAGCCATCCGCCCCAGGAAGGGGAGGTGAGTTCCCGTGGTGTGTCATCAAACTCCCGGAAATGGATGTGGGTCAAAGCCCAATAGTACCAGATCAAGGTGCACTATCATCACAGGAAGTGACGATTGTAAGTTAAGGTGGAAAGGTAAAAATGTGCTGGACAAAATTGAGGTGAATGTCCAAATCACAGGGTGACATAAAGATGAAAAAGTAAAAAATAACACTGATAAACGAAAGTAACAATTGTACCCAAATGTGAATTGTATATGCCAATTGGTAGTTTTGACCAAACACTGAGAAGACTGCGTGCCTCCATCCCTATACAGAGCGAAAAATGAAGGTTTGGGACTTTATATGAGGCAAGGACCAGGATTAGTCCATGCCTCCATCCCTATATACTAGAAAAAAGGGGGGAGGTTTGGGACTTTGAATGAAGCAACGCAGTCATCGGTGACGGGTCAAAGCATAGTAGGTTTATTGACCAAAATTTATTACAAACAACCAATAAATAATCGCACAATATAATTTCATAAATGTACAAAAGGGAACATGATTACATGACAGTGGAAGGGATCTGCCTACACAGACTGAGAACTTCCCATTGTATCAAAATTAAAAATGCTGATCATATAAAAAGATGCATGTAAAAACATGTTGGTGACTTGATCAGTATAGAACATTGCAATTACAAGGCTCTACGCGTTTCGTGAAGCATAGATATTCACTCATCAGGAGCAGCAATGTCAGTATCTAAAAAATACAAAAAAACAGTCATAACCTGGGAAATGGAACAAGCACCAAAGGAAGAAAAAAAGCCCATAGGGGCAATACTCACATCCAACATGTGGAAATGCAACAAAGAGAGCTGGAAACTCCCCATGAAGGGGACATCCTTTCTGGGAGCTATGGCAGCGTGAGGCGTAGAGGGAGAGGACGTGGTCGTTCTGTGCCAGCTACACGCACACCTTCCTCAGAGCCTGCAGCGGTATTTGGTTGGGCCTAATGCGGCTCTACGAATGTTGAGGCCAGGCCCAGGACAAGTACAGGCGATAGTAGATTGGGTTGCTGACAGTGCCTCCAGTTCCTTCACATAGTCTCCCACCCAGTCTACTGCTGAAAGATCAGAGTTGGCACCTGCAGCCGATGTCCATCAGTCTTTCACCTCACCCCCTTGCAAATCAGCCAAGCAGTCTGAGCCCCAAGTCATGCAGCAGTCTCTTCTGCTTTTTGATGACTCTGTTAGCAGGGTTTCCCAGGGCCATCCACACCTAGCCCTGCCCCAGAAGTGGAAGAGATTGAGTGCACCGATGCCCAACCACTCATGTTTCAAGATGAGTACATGGGAGGACCATCGCAGCACGTCTCGGATGATGAAGAAACACAGGTGCCAACTGCTGCTGCTTTCGCAATTGTGCAGACTGACAAGGAGGGCAGGGGTGAAGACTGGGTGGAAGATGATGTGGAGGACGATGAGGTCCTCGACCCCACATGGAATCAACATCATGCAGGTGACCTGTGTAGTTCGGAGGAAGAGGCGGTGGTCGCACAGAGCCACCAGCACAGCAGAAGGGAGCAGGGTGCAAAAGCGAAGCGTCCATCCCCTAGACAGTACACCTGCTACTGCCCAACGCAACAAGGTACCGAGCACACCAAAGCCAGGTCCTAGGAGTTCCCTAGCATGGCAGTTCTTCAGACAATGTGCTGATGACAAGACACGAGTGGTTTGCACGCTGTGCAATCAGAGCCTGAAGCGAGGCATAAACGTTCTCAACCTGAGCACAACCTGCATGACCAGGCATCTAAGTGCAAAGCACGAGCTGCAGTGGAGTAGACACCTCAAAAACCAAGAAAGGTCTCTGGCTCCTCCTGCTTCCTCTTCTGCTGCAGTCTCGGCCTCTTCATCCACCTCTGTAGTGACAGTGGCACCTGCCACCCCGCAAACAGAGGATCTGCCAGCAACACTACCACCTGGGTCACCAACCATCTCTACAATGTCCCATGGAAGCGTTAAGCTCTCTATCTCCCAAACACTGGAGCGGAAGAGGAAGTACCCCCCTACCCACCCGCGATCCTTGGCCCTGAATGCCAGTATTGCCAAATTCCTGGCCTTTGAAATGTTGTCATTCCGTCTGGTGGAGACGCAGAGTTTTAAAAGCCTGATGGCATTGGCTGTCCCACAGTACGTTGTGCCCAGCCGCCACTACTTTTCCAGGTGAGCCATCCCTTCCCTGCACAACCAAGTGGGGGACAAAATCAGGTGTGCACTGCGCAACAATATCTGTGGCAAGGTCCACCTAACTACGGATACGTGGACCAGTAAGCATGGTCAGGGACATTATATCTCCCTAACAGCACACTGGGTAAATGCAGTGCGGCTGGGCCTGAGGCGGATAGCAGTTTGGCGCATGTCCTTCCACCACAGAGGATTGCAGGGCGCTTCAGTTTGCCTCCTGTTGCTAACTCCTCCTACTCCGCTTCCTCATCCTCTACCGCCTCCTCATCCGGTCAGCGTAACACCTTCACCACCAACTTCAGCACAGCCAGGGGTAAACGACAGCAGGCAGTTTTAAAACTTTCCTGTTTGGGGAAAAAACGTCACACCGCGCAGGAGTTGTGGAGGGACATGGAACAACAGACCGATAAGTGGTTGGTGGAAGTGAGCCTCAAGCCCGGCCTGGTGGTGTGCAATAATGGGCAAAATCTCGTAGTAGCTCTGGGCCTAGCCGGTTTGACGCACATCCCTTGCCTGTGGCATGTGATGAATTTGGTGGTGCAGAGGTTCCTTAAAAATGACCCCGATATGCCAGAGCTGTTGCAGAAAGTGCGGGCCGTCTGTGCGCACTTTCAGCGTTCTCACCCTGCTGCTGCTCGCCTGTCAGCGCTGCAGCGTAACTTCGGCCTTCCCGCTCACCGCCTCATATGTGACGTGCCCACAAGGTGGAACTCCACCTTGCACATGCTGACCAGACTGTGCGAGCAGCAGCAGGCGATAGTGGAGTTTCAGCTGCAGCACGCACGCGTGAGTCGCTCTGCGGAACAGCACCACTTCACCACCAATAACTGGGCCTCCATGCGAGACCTGTGTGCCTTGTTGCGCTGTTTCGAGTACTCCACCAACATGGCCAGCGCCGATGACGCAGTTCTCAGCGTTACTATCCCAGTTCTATGCCTCCTTGAAAAACCGCTTCGGGCGATGATGGAAGAGGATGTGGCACAGGAGGAGGAGGAGGAGGAAGAGGGATAATTTCCAAGGCTTTCATGGCAGTCATTCACAAGTGGCTCCGAGGGTGGGTTCCTGCACCAACAAACACCAGGTACACAATTGTCCAGCAAGAGCACAGTTCTGGAGGATGACGAGGTGGAGGATGAGGAGGAGGAGATGGAGGAGGAGGAACCATGTTCACAGCAGGGTGGCACCCAGACTAGCTCATGGCCATCACTGGTGCGTGGCTGGGGGGATACAGAGGACACAGACGATACACCTCCCATAGAGGTCAGCTTTTCGTTGCCTCTGAGCAGCCTGGCACACAAGAGCGATTACATGCTGCAGTGTCTCCGCAACGACCACCGAGTTGCCCACATTCTAACAGGTGCTGATTACTGGGTGGCCACGCTGCTGGATCCCCGTTACAAGGACAACGTACCGTCTTTAATTCCCTCACTGGAGAGTGATTGGTAGACACGCTGCTGGTGGCATTCCCACCTGACAGCGGGGGCACAGTGGAAGCACAAGGCGAAGGCAGAGGAGGAGGAAGAGGTCGCCAACGCATCCGGGGAACCACCAGCACCTCAAAAGTCAGGGTTAGCATGGCCGAAATGTGGAAAAGCTTTGTCAGCACGCCACAACAACCAGCACCACCAGCTGATATGGAACGTCTTAGCAGGAGGCAGCATTTCACCAACATGGTGGAGCAGTATGTGTACACACGCCTACACGTACTGAATGATGGGTCTGCACCCTTCAACTTCTGGGTCTCCAAATTGGGCACATGGGCTGAGCTTGCCCTTTACGCCTTGGAGGTGCTGGCCTGCCCTGCAGCCAGTGTATTATCTGAACGTGTATTTAGCACGGCAGGGGGCGTTATCACAGACAAGCACAGCCGCCTGTCCAGAGCCAATGTGGACAAGCTCACGTTCATTAAAATGAACCAGGCATGGATCCCACAGGACCTTGTGCAGAATAGACATGTATACAGGCCTTACCCAGCCATTGTTGTATTTTTGATCTTTCACTTTTTTGGGGTGTACCCTATTTTAAAAAAAAAAAATGTAAAAAAAAAACAGTGTTGGCTACCTCGTCCTCCTCCACCGCCGCTTCCACCTACACCGCCACATCCACCGCCACCTGAACCTCCTACTCCATATGGACCTCGTCCTCCTAGGTCAAGATTATTACTTTTTATTTTTATGTATTTTATGTTATTTTAAGTTATTATTTCCCTATCCACATTTGTTTGCAGAGCACTTGCCATGCTCTTAACAATATTTTGCTGCCATTTGCAGCCCTCTAGCCCTTTCCATTACTTTTTTAGAGCCATTTTAGTCCTCAAAAGTTCGGGTCCCCATTGACTTTAATGGGGTCAAGTTCAGGTCAAGTTCGGGTCCCGAATTCTAACTTTTTTCCGAAGTTCGGTCGAACCCGAACATCCAGGTGTCCGCTCAACCCTAGTCATTATTAAGGATGTGTGAGTGTGTCTGATTTACCCAAACTTAATTTGTCTGTTAACATAAAAATTCACTTTGTAGAAATGAGATTCTATTTTCACCATTTGGTACTGTTAGCAAAATTGGTTTAAAGAGCTTTTATTTTTTTCCGTTATGAGTGTACAGTGCTCCTAGCTGTGAGATCTCAATGCTTTGGTGCATTGCTTTGGCTATACACAAAGCCATGTTAGACCATGTTGCTGTTATGCTTATAGAGCTTATAATCAAAGCTATAGTTGACCAAGTCACAATCAGATTTAAAATACTTTATTAATCCCAAAGGGAAATTGTTGAATTGTTGTAACTGTGTGATATGGCTTTGTTTATTGACAAAGCTTTAACAGACCCTGTCACTGTGTGAAATGGCATTGTTAATAATGTAATTGTGTGACATGGCTTTGTTGATAGAGAAATATATTTAATTGCCATGGCTTTGTGTACCAAATCTGCTCTTGGGCAAAGTGCTGGATCAAGATCGAGCTCAGGTAAGTATTTAGAAGGGCTGTGAGGGAAAACTGCACACAGAAGGTTTTTTACCTTAATGCAGAGAATATAGTCAGGTATAAAAAACTTCTGCCTTTACAACCACTTTAAAGTAGATAGGTTGAAAGGAATTTCCCTAATCCTCTAAAAACAAAGTCCCAAAAACCCACATTAATCTCACTTTCCCTGTTGAAGCAGAAACCAGATTTTCTGTTGAAGGGAAAACTTCATCCCTAGTTATTATAAGACACAGAAATACCCACTTTAAAAAATTAACAAATATGTACAATTTGGGTTGGTCTACATGTTTCAGAATACTTTATTAATTCCAAAGGGAAATTATTATGATGGAAACTCAAAGATTACACAACAGCATCCAAGCATTAGTTAATTCACAGCAAATAATAGTAGAAGGGAAACAAACAAAAAAAAGTCTATACCGTATTTTCCTAAAAAGTATGCAAGTAGAAAGGGCAGGGACTAGTGATGAGCTGAACACCCCCGGGTTCGGTTCGCACCAGAACCCGCGAACGGACCGAACGTTCGTACGAACATTAGAACCCTATTAAATACAATGGATGCGAACGTTCGAATTCTAAAGTGCTAATTATAACGACTATTATGCATGTTATTGTCCTAAAAAGGGTTTGGGAACCCGGGTTCTGCACCAGGGGACATGTATCAATGCAAAAAGAAGTTTTAAAAACGGTTGTTTTTCGGGAGCAGTCATTTTAATGATGCATAAAGTGAAAAAAAAAAAGTCAAATATTCCTTTAAATATCGTACCTGGGGGGTGTCTAAAGTATGCCTGTGAAGTGCCACGTGTTTCCCGTGTTTAGAACTGTCCCTGCACAAAATGACACTTCTAAAGGAAAAAAAAGCCATTTAAAACTGCTTGCGGCTTTAATGTAATGTCTGGTCCCGGTAATATGGATGAAAATCTTTAAGAAAAATGGCATAGCTACCCCATTACCCCCCCCCTACCCCAGCCCATTACCAGCCCCTTTGGGTCTTGTATGGATATTAAGGGGAACACCGCACACAAAATAAAAAAGGCCCTATATACTCTGAACAGCCGTATACAGGCGGTGCATACAAGACAGGGACTGTAGGTTTGTTCTTATGTAGAATGTGTTTGTAATTTTGAACAGGTACATTGTTTAAGTGTAGCTCCAGCCCAAAAATCTATTTTTAAACTTTTTGGAAAACATAGGTAAGGGTTATCACTAGACTTGTGCACAACGGAAAAATTCGTTCCGTTTCGGTTCGTTTCTTTCCGGTCCTGTTGATTCGTAATCATTCGTAATTTTGCTAGACGGGATTTTTCGTGTTCGGACTCATTCGTATTTTTGCAAGCGACATTTTTCGTTGAATTTTTTGTTGCTTTATAATTCGTACTTTCGGTAGAGTACGTTGTTTTTCGTTGATTCTGGACACAACTCCTACTTTCGTAACTTTTTTTGGGTTCGTACTTTCGGTAGAGTACGTTGTTTTTCGTTGATTCTGGACACAACTCCTACTTTCGTAACTTTTTTTGGGTTCGTTGATTCGTAATTTTCCGTGTCTCTCTCACAACGACGCTGCCTATTATGCCTAATGTGCTTCGAATGGATTTGTACTTTTCTAAATACATTGCGGTTATTTGTAACGATTCGAAATCTCGTATTTTACTTTCGTTTTTAACATGCGGCTATAGGCTCCGCCCCTGTACACCATTTTGAGAGGGTTCAGCACGGTGAGGGAGAAGCAGAGAGCAGAGCGTTATTGTGCTTCGAATGGATTCGAAATCTCGTATTTTACTTTCGTTTTTTACATGCGGCTATAACCTCCGCCCCTGTACACCATTTTGAGAGGGAGTTCAGCACGGTGTGGGAGAAGCAGAGAGCAGAGCAGAGTGAGTGTTATTGTGCTTCGTATGGATTCGTACATTCGTAACTTTTTCATAACGAATTATGCCGAAGACATTCGGGCATTCGCTATTTGCGGTATAATTTATTTCGGATTCGGTCTTATTCGTAATTGCTTTGTTCGGAAATTCGAATGCTTCCGAATGTCCGAAAGTTGCTAAATTCGGACGAATTTCAATTCGTTACGAAACGAATTGCACAAGCCTAGTTATCACCCCTGTAACATTTGTTTTGCTGTCTGTGCCCCTGTTCAGAACATTTCACCTCACTTTCCGTCCCAATGACAACTGTTTTTGAAATGTGGTGTTTTTCTTGAAACAAGGATTGGTGATAAAGCATCAGTACAGAGGAGACACCTTTCTCCCATATTAATTCTTACAGGAGAGAATTTTCCTTCCTAGGGGTAGATTTCCTCTCACTTCCTGTTGTCTTCTTGCGTTTGCAAGTAGGAGTCGTTTGTAAGTTGGATGTTTGAAAGTAGGGACCTGCCGTATATACTCTGCAGAAATAGGCCCCTTAGTTGTTGGTGTTGGCACAACATTGTAAGCACTCACAGTTACTCTTGGTTGGTGCTGGAACGCCCTGCTGTCAACTATTATATCAGGAATTGTAATTACATATAATTGTTGAACAGTGGTAGTAAAAATTGGGCCTTTGATGGTGGTGCTGGTGCCACAACACTGTAAGCCCTGACAGTTACTCTTGGTGGGTGCAGCAATGGGCCCTGCTGTGAATTATTAGATCAAGAATTGTAATTGCATGCCCCTGTTGAACAGGGGCTGAAAAATTGGGCCTTTCGTGGTGGTGGTGGTGTTGCCACAACACTGTAAGCCCTCAGAGTTACTCTTGGTGGGTGCAGGAATGGGCCCTGCTGTGACTTATTAGATCAAGAATTGTAATTACATGCCCCTTTTGAACAGGGGCTGAAAAATTGGGTCTTTCGTGGTGGTGGTGGTGGTGGCGTTGCCACAACACTGTAAGCCCTCAGAGTTACTCTTGGTGGGTGCAGCAATGGGCCCTGCTGTGAATTATTAGATCAAGAATTGTAATTACATGCCCCTGTTGAACAGGGGCTGAAAAATTGGGCCTTAGGCACTGGTGGCACAACACTGCAACCCCTCACAGATACTGTACTTGGAGCACAGCAATGAGCCCTGTTGCAAAGTATTGCTTCAAAAATTGTAATGACACGCCCCTGTTAAACAGGGGCTGAAAAATTGGGCCTTAGGCACTGGTGGCACAACACTCCAACCCCTCACAGATACTGTACTTGGAGCACAGCAATGAGCCCTGTTGCAAAGTATTGCTTCAAAAATTGTAATTACACGCCCCTGTTAAACAGGGGCTGAAAAATTGGGCCTTAGCCACTGGTGGCGGCACCCATAAACAAAAATGATCTTCCAAGCTATCATCATCAATCGTATCATTGAGGACTCGGAGGAGGAGGATAGCCAGTCAACATAACAGCACAGGCACTCAGCATCAGCATCAGTCTTGAAGGGATGTGACATGTTAAAATCAATTAGTCTGTTATATCAGCATCAGGTGTGTGGTAGCTGGTGGTGATCCAAGACTGGTTCATCTTGATGAAAGTCAGTCGATCAACCGAGTCGGTGGACAGGCGCACCCTGTGATCCGTGACAAATCCTCCAGCAGCACTGAATGTGCGTTCCGAAAGAACGCTGGATGCAGGACAGGCCAGTAGCTCAATTGCATACTGTGCAAGCTCTGGCCAGTGATCCATCCTCAAGACCCAGTAAGCCAGAGGATTTTCGGTGGGGAAGGTGTCCAAGTCTGACCTTGCCCCTAGATATTCCTGCACCATGTTTATCAGACGCTGGCGATGGTTGCTGGAACCGATCATACTTTGGGGCTGCGGACTAAAGAATTGTCTGAACGCATCGGTCAGACGGCCACCTTCCCCACCGCTCCTTCTTTGACTGGCCGAAGCCTCAGCAACTCGTTGTCCAGGACCAGGAGTTTGTAACCTCCCAGTCTCTGGGAACGCGTTGCACAGACCTTTCTGCAAGGCCTCCCGGAGTTGTCTCATCCTCTGCTCCCTCTGCGACGGTAACATAAGGTCCGCAACCTTACCCTTGTACCGTGGATCAAGGAGAGTGGCCAGCCAGTAATGGTCCCTCTCCTTGATCCGAAGAATACGAGGATCCTTCCGCAGACTTTGCAGGATCAGGGAGGCCATGCAGCGTAGGTTAGCTGAGGCATTCGGTCCGGAGTCCTCTGGGTCACTAAGGACGACATGATCCGCAGCCACCTCCTCCCAGCCACGTACAAGTCCACTGGTTTCTTGGGACTGTAAATCATCCCTAAAAGACTGCTGCTGATGATGCTGAGTGCCAGCCTCCACCTCCATGCTGACACAATCCTCCTCCTCCTCCTCCTCCTCCTCTTCCTGTGCGATGGGTGGGACAGAAGGAACACTGTCTGGGTAAAGGGGGCCTTGAGAGGCAAGGAAGTCCTCCTCTTCCTGCCTCTGTTCTGCCTCAAGTGCCCTGTCCATTATTCCACGCAGCGTGTGCTCCAACAGGTGGACAAGAGGTACAGTGTCATTGATGCATGCACTGTCACTGCTCACCATCCTCGTGGCCTCCTCAAATGGTGCCAGGACAGTGCATGCATCCCTGATCATGCCCCACTGGCGTGGAGAAAAAAAACCAAGCTCCCCTGACCCTGTCCTGGTGCCGTAGTCGCACAGGTACTCATTGATGGCCCTCTGCTGCGTGTGCAGCCGCTGCAGCATGGCCAACGTTGAGTTCCACCTGGTGGGCATGTCACATATAAGGCGGTTCTTGGGCAGGTTCAACTCCTTTTGCAGCTCAGCCAGGCGAGCACTGGCATTATAAGATCTGCGGAAATGCGCACAGACTTTCCTGGCCTGCCTCAGGACATCCTGTAAGCCCGGGTACCTGCCCAAGAACCGCTGCACCACCAGGTTAAGGACGTGAGCCACACAGGGCACATGGGTCAGTTGTCCCTGTTGGAGGGCGGAGAGGAGGTTGGTGCCATTGTCGCAAACCACCATTCCTGGCTTAAGCTGGCGTGGCGTCAACCACCTCTCGGCCTGGCCCTGCAGAGCAGACAGGACCTCTGCCCCAGTGTGGCTTCTGTCCCCCAAACACACCAGCGCAAGCATGGCATGGCATCTTTTTGCCTGCGTACTTGCGTAGCCCCTTGAACGGCTACGGAGCACCGCTGGTTCAGAGGACAAAGCACAGGAAGAGGCCATGGAGGAAGAAGAAGAGGAGGGGGTGGAGGAGAGAGGTGTGTCACAACCAGTAGTAGCATTTTGGAGGCGTGGCGGTGGAACAACCTCCAACACTACTGCACCTTGTCCTGCATCCTTCCCAGCTGCCAAAAGAGTGACCCAATGGGCCGTGAAAGAAAGGTAACGTCCCTGTCCATGCCTGCTGGACCATGAGTCAGCGGTAATATGCACCTTACCGCTGACCGCCCTGTCCAGCGAGGCCAAGACATTGCCTTCCACATGCCGGTAGAGAGCCGGAATAGCCTTCCGTGAGAAAAAGTGGCGTTTGGGAACCTGCCACTGAGGAACCGCACATTGCACAAACTCACGGAAGGGGGCCGAGTCCACCAACTGAAAAGGCAGCAGTTGAAGCGCTAGCAATTTAGCCAAGCTAGCATTCAACCGCTGGGCATGTGGATGGCTGGGAGTGAACTTCTTTCGACGGTCCAGCAGCTGGGGCAGGGAAATTTGCCTGCTAGAATCGGACGTCGGTGTACTGCTAGCAGAGTGGCCGCAACTACTTGGCTGTGACACACCTAATTCTACACCTTCATTCCTCTCAGTGCATGTTTCAGAGAGGACTGAAGTTATAGTGGGGTTGGAGATCCCAGCTGATGCGGTGCAAGGAGAGGTCCGCTTTGTTCTTTGGTGTGGGTCTTTGAGGTAGGCTTGCCAACGAGCTGCATGGCAGGTCAACATATGTCTGGTCAGGCATGTGGTACCCAAGCGGCTGATGTTTTGGCCACGCGATATACGCTTGAGACATATGTTGCAAACAGCAGCTGTGCGATCTGATGCACTAGCCTCAAAAAAGGCCCACACCAAAGAACTTTTTGAATGACGGGCAGAGGCAGCGCCCTGCACAGGCGGAGCTCTGCGGTGTGATTCCGTCGGTGTACTGCCCTTACGCTGGCCACCAAAGGGCATCCTGCCTCGTTGGAGATGTGCCTCCTCCTCATCCTCCTCCTCCTCCTCTCTCCTATTAGGCACCCACGTGGAGTCAGTGACCTCATCATCCCCTCCCTCCTCATCACTGGAGCCAATCTGGCAGTATGCTGCAGCTGCTGGAACATGACTGCCAGATTGGTGTCCTTCTTGAGCATCCCCTCTGTCTGCTCTCATGCTACTGCCTTCCTGTAGCTGGGTTTCATCATCAGACCCTTTGAAACGCTGGGCATCCTCCTGGAGCATGTACCCAACACTGTGCTCAAACAGTTCGGGGGACTCCTCAGGAGGAGGACATGGTGGGTCTAGGGAAGGAGTGACTGATGATGAGTCTGACATTGATACCAGGGAAGAGGACGCTTTGGCAGCTGCTTTGCCAGTACCCTGAGCCTGGGTGAGAGAGGATGAGGAGGAGGAGGAGGGCTTGGTCATCCACTCTACCAAGTCTTCGGCATGATGTGGCTCAACATGTCCAGCTGCCGAAAAGAAGGACAAGCGTGTCCCATGGCCATGTGCTGATGACAATGCACCGCGTCCACGACCAGCACTGTTGCCCCCAGACACAGAGCCTGCTTGCCCTCTTTTATTGCCTCCTGACTGTCTGCCTCTCCTTGTTTGCCTTCCAGACATTCTAATGGATGGCCTGCAGGGAGATGGGAAAAAAGCAATAAGGGCTACCTTCAGGTGTCCTTCTCTGTCCCTTTACTTAAGGATTTCTAAATATGGTTGAGGATGATTGCTTTCGCACAGAATAGCACAATGACAATTTCCCTGACTGTCCAAAAAACAAGGATTTCAAAGATGGTTGATGAGGAATGCTTTAGCACAGTATAGCACAAGGAGAATTTCCCTCACTGTCCTTCCCTGTCCCTAGAAACAAGGATTAGCACAGTAAAACACACTGACACTCTCCCTACCTATAGTTTTCTGTCCCTAGAAAAAATGTTTTTTTAAAGATGGTTGATGATCAATGCTTTAGCACAGTATAGCACAAGGAGAATTTCCCTCACTGTCCTTCGCTGTCCCTAGAAACAAGGATTAGCACAGTAAAACACACTAACACTCTCCCTACCTATAGTTTTCTGTCCCTAGAAAAAATGTTTTTTTAAAGATGGTTGATGATCAATGCTTTAGCACAGTATAGCACAAGGAGAATTTCCCTCACTGTCCTTCCCTGTCCCTAGAAACAAGGATTAGCACAGTAAAACACACTGACACTCTCCCTACCTATAGTTTTCTGTCCCTAGAAAAAATGTTTTTTTAAAGATGGTTGATGATCAATGCTTTAGCACAGTTTAGCACAAGGAGAATTTCCCTCACTGTCCTTCCCTGTCCCTAGAAACAAGGATTAGCACAGTGAAACACACTGACACTCTCCCTACCTATAGTTTTCTGTCCCTAGAAAAAATGTTTTTTTAAAGATGGTTGATGATCAATGCTTTAGCACAGTATAGCACAAGGAGAATTTCCCTCACTGTCCTTCCCTGTCCCTAGAAACAAGGATTAGCACAGTAAAACACACTGACACTCTCCCTACCTATAGTTTTCTGTCCCTAGAAAAAATGTTTTTTTAAAGATGGTTGATGATCAATGCTTTAGCACAGTATAGCACAAGGAGAATTTCCCTCACTGTCCTTCCCTGTCCCTAGAAACAAGGATTAGCAGAGTAAAACACACTGACACTCTCCCTACCTATAGTTTTCTGTCCCTAGAAAAAATGTTTTTTTAAAGATGGTTGATGATCAATGCTTTAGCACAGTATAGCACAAGGAGAATTTCCCTCACTGTCCTTCCCTGTCCCTAGAAACAAGGATTAGCACAGTAAAACACACTGACACTCTCCCTACCTATAGTTTTCTGTCCCTAGAAAAAATGTTTTTTTTAAAGATGGTTGATGATCAATGCTTTAGCACAGTATAGCACAAGGAGAATTTCCCTCACTGTCCTTCCCTGTCCCTAGAAACAAGGATTAGCACAGTGAAACACACTGACACTCTCCCTACCTATAGTTTTCTGTCCCTAGAAAAAATGTTTTTTTAAAGATGGTTGATGATCAATGCTTTAGCACAGTATAGCACAAGGAGAATTTCCCTCACTGTCCTTCCCTGTCCCTAGAAACAAGGATTAGCACAGTAAAACACACTGACACTCTCCCTACCTATAGTTTTCTGTCCCTAGAAAAAATGTTTTTTTAAAGATGGTTGATGATCAATGCTTTAGCACAGTATAGCACAAGGAGAATTTCCCTCACTGTCCTTCCCTGTCCCTAGAAAACGGAAAATTTATTACCAAATACTTAACGTAATTTTCCTTTCCCGATAGACTCCATGGCAGACTACGTGTGGGTTAACCCCGCCTCCTCTCCACAGCTATAGGACCCCTTACCCATAAATTTGAGCTCATCTCCACAGACAGGTGTTCCGTAACTAGCCGACTCAAATTTCAACTCTCATATTTTTAATTCATGGGTGGGAACTCCGTCTGCCATGGAGTCTATCAGGAAAGGAAAATTACGGTAAGTATTTGGTAATAAATTTTCAGTTTTCCTGACAGACTCCATGGCAGACTACGTGTGGGAAATAACTAGCCAATCCACACGGGAGGGTATGCTTGCTCAAAAAAAATATTTTAATCTTTCCCGTCAACTGACAGGATTTTTCGACCAAAATTAACAGAGGAAAGGGAAGCAGGCTCAATACAATAATGAGACATAAATGTATGAATAGAAGACCACAAGGCTGCCCTGCATATCACTTCAGGAGCCACGTGTCGAGCTGCTGCCCATGAGGCTGCCATGCCTCTGGTGGAATGAGCCGTCACGCCTCTGGAGGAGCCAAGCCCTTTGCCCTGTAAGCCTGTTGAATAGATTGGACGATCCAGGCTGCTATTGTTCTGGAGGAAGCCCTCTTTCCTTTGTTGCTACCAGTGTGTAACAAGAACAGGTAGTTCAAGCTTCTAAAAGATGAAGTTACTCGCAAATATTCTTTCAGAGTCTCACCTACATCCAAGGGATGAACATCTGCTGATTCTGGAGAATTAAAAGTAGGAAGGACTATTTCCTGATTCTCGTGAAAAACTGACTTGACTTTTGGTTTAGACCCAAGCATGGGAATAAGGACCACTCGGTCCGGGAAGAAAGTCAAAAAGGGTTCTTGACAACCCAGGAAGCTTATTTCTGAAACCCTTTTGGCTGAAGTAATGGCCACTAGAAAGGCCAGTTTGATTGATAAGTCCTTAATAGAAAGATCCTTGTTGTTGAGTGCTGAAAGAGCATCAAGGACGAGCAGAAGATCCCATTTGGGGAATCTAGGTTTCCTCTGAGGCCTGATTCTCGAAGCCCCCTGAAAGGATTGTTGAACCAGGGGATGAGTTGCCCATGATGTTCCTGAAAATGCCGATAAGGCTGAAACTTGTCAATCAGTTCCCTCAGAGTACAAAGGAAGATCCAAGCCTGATTGTAGAAAACTCAAAACGTCTTGAACTCCAGGATTTCTGAAAGATTTTCCAGCAGAAGTCATGAAGCTGACAAACCTGGTCCAGATTCTGTTGTAGGTTTTGTTCATGTTAGGCTTTCTGGAGCTCATAAGGGTAGAGATTACCCCTAAAGCACACCCAAGAGACTCTAGCGGGTCCCTGAAGCTCATCAGATTCAGGAGAGGAAACCATGGCCTGTTCGGCCAGTATGGTGCTATTGTTATCACTTCGCCTTTCTCCAACTGGAGCCGCTGCAGGAATTTTTGCATGATCGGAGGTGGAGGGAAGGCATATGACTTGTTGAATTTCCATTGGCTTGTTAATGCATCTACTCCGAAGGCTTGACTGCACCGACCTCAAGTGTAGTATCTGTCTACTTTGTGATTGCAGTGGGATGCAAACAGATCCACTTCTGGATCGATTCCCAACGATAGGATCCACTTGAATGTCTGTGTATGCAGTGACCATTCGTTGTTGTCTAGGTTGCTGCGTGACAGGAAGTCCGCTTGAATGTTCTGTTTCCCTGGAATGAAGACTGCTGTTAAGTTGAGTAGATTCCTCTGAGCCCAGGTCATAATGGGCTCGACCTCTTGGAGAAGGGCAGAGCTCCGAGTGCCCCCTTGTCTCTTCACATATGCCACAGCGGTGGTATTGTCCATTTTCAGTAGGACCGACTTCCCTTTCAGAAGGTGGGAGAAAGCGCGAAGGGCGCACCATGCCGCACGCAATTCCAGAACGTTTGACCCTGGAATGTGGAGATGGGCATCCCATTTGCCCTGAGCCAGTTCTGCTCCACAATGTGCTCCCCAGCCCGCATTGCTGGCATCGGATAAAACAGTCATCCATTGGATGGGAGCAAGGGAGTGGCATGTTAACAAGTTTTTGTGTTGAAGCCACCAGAGAAGACTGTTCCTCATTGACTGAGTAGTCCTGATCAGCTGATTGCGATCGTCTGTCTTCCACTGCTGAAGGAATCCTGATTGAAAAGGCCAAAGCCTCCACATTGCCCATTTGACCATGGGGAACGTGGCCACCATCGTGCCGATTATCTTCAGGCACTGTGACGCCCTTAGGTGAGAGTAGTCTAGGGCTAAAGATATTCTTACCCGAATGACCGGGATTTTTCTTCCGAAAGAGAGATGGTATTCTCTACTGTGTCGAATTGAGCTCCTAGGTAGGTTAGGCGTAGGTGTCGGGTCTGGCTGACTTTTCTCTCGGTTTAGGAGCCATCTGAACTCTATCAATGTAGAGATCACTTGATCTTTGTGGATCAGCAGCTGCTGCTTGTCTTGGGACAGTAGTAGCAGCTCGTCCAGGTAATGATACAGACGCACACCCTGTATTCTGATAAGAGACACAATTACCGACAGTACCTTGGAAAAGACCCTCGGAGAGGTCATTAGTCCAAATGGAAGACAAATAAATTGTAAGTGCTCTCGTTCGACCTGAAATCGAAGGTATTTGTAGAATTCTTCTGCCACGGGAACATGAAAATACGCGTCCTTAACATCTATTGAGATCAACCAGTCACCTGGTTGAACAACTTTTTGGATGGTTGAGAGTGCTTCCATCTTGAATTTCTCGTGCTTTATGTACCTGTTCAGGAAAGTGAGATCTATAACTGGACGCCAAGAGCCTTTCTTCTTTTGTACTAGGAAGAGGGGGAAGTATACCCCTGGAATTCCTCGTCCTTTGGGACGGGCACCACTGCTCCTTGATCTTTCAGGGCATTCACATATGAAAGAAGAACTTGTTGTTTTTCTTCTGATTGAGGCAGTGAAGATTGCATTGGTCTGCATGGAGGGACTTTGGTGAAGGACCATGCGTGACCTGTTGAGACCGTTTTGATGGTCCAATAATCTGAGATCAAGGTCACCCAGACGTGCCGGCAGAGACGTAGGCGAGCCCCTACCCGACCGCTTGGGCAGGCCCAATCTCAAAAGGACTTGGTTGGCTCGCGCCCACCGGGCGTCTGTTTCTTGCCAGATTTTTTGGAAAGATATCTGCCTATTCCAGTTCCAGCTTCTCCTAAAATCCCGTCCGGGCCTATAGGAGCATGCCTCTCTTGAACGCTCTGTACTGCGTCTCTGCTGAGGTTTTCTTTGGTTAAACGGACGTTTGTCCTGAGGGAGGAATCCCGACTTTCCGCCTGTAGCCTTTGAAATGGCATTATACAGTTTGTTTCCAAACAAGGAAGTTCCTTCAGAAGGAATTTTGCACCATGCCTGCTTTGAGGCAGGATCAACAAGCCAGGGGCGCAACCATAGTGCTCGTTTGGCTGTGACCGAAGATAGCAAGGATCTAGCCATCAAGCGGATGAGATCAATTGAAGCTTCTCCCAAAAAGGCGATAGCCAGTTTAAGTTCTTGCACTGCTGAACTTTGTGCCAATTCCTCCGAGACACCTTTCAGAACGGAGTCAACATTTTCCACCCAGGCCTCCATTGCTTTGGAGGTGACTGCAAGGGCTAGGGCTGGTTTGCAAGCCATACCGTTCAAGTTATATATTCTCTTAATGTCTTGGTCAATCTTTCAATCCAGACCATCTTTAAAAGATACAGTGTCATCTAGCAGGAGGGTGACATGCTTCGCTAGGCGCATTACTGCTGCATCCACGAGGGGAGCATTTTCCAAACCTTCTTATCCCCCTTGCTCCATTCTTCCTTAAACACTCCTTTCAGCTCGGTGTGAAATTGGAACATTCTTTCCCCAGTTTCTTAAACAGTTCCTTTGTTTCTCTGGGGGGGGGGGCAGTGGTATCTTCCAACTTTAAGGTTTCCATCACTGCCTTGATCAGTGGAGAGACTAAAGCGTAGTCGAATCCCACTACAGAATCATCTCCCTCCATCTCGTCTTGCGAGGAATCATGGGAGGAATCACAGAATCATCTCCCTCCATCTCGTCTTGCGAGGAATCATGGGAGGAATCACAGAATCATCTCCCTCCATCTCGTCTTGCGAGGAATAATGGGAGGAATCATGGGGCTGGAATTGGCCGGAATCCTCCTGGGCCTCATCAGCCAAGGAGCCAGACAAGGTGGTGGACTGGCTCCTCGTGTGGGGGGGGCATCTATTTCCATCATAGACTGCTGTACCACACGTTTAATAAGAGACTCAAGATTTTGATTTTTCGGTCTCTTTCTCACCGACCGCTCGGGCATAGCATGGGTCACACAGCGATTTGCCCTCTGGGATTCTAGTTTTACATCCCAACAGGCTCTGTGATCAGAGCGATTATCGCGGTGGTGGTAGTGGTGACTTGAGGAGGAATGGGAACATCTCCTATATTTAGAGGGGGAATGTGAGCGTCCCCTATGATAGTGGGTCCCAGACGGAGTGTCACGTCTGGACCTGGAGGATGATTGGTGATGGTGATGATGATGGTGATGATGATGGTGCAGCCTGGCAAGGTCCCTATCTTGTGACCGATGAACTGATGTAGCCGGGCTGTAAGAGATAATACAGACAAAGGGAGGGGGAGGAAGGTGGGCAGGTTGTAACCGTTAGCAACCACCAGAAAAAAATGACACCAAATACACCAACCCCCTACCCACTCCGCACAGACCTTGTGCGGGGGGGCTGGCCACACGGCGGTGCAGATGAGTCCATGACGAGGAAGACACACAATGATGCGTAACTCCACTACCTAGACTAAGGATAAGCAAATCAATGCAAGAACAGTGCAGAAAAAAAAAAAGTTTTTTTTTTTTTTTTTTAAACTGTCCCTTTAAGAGACACTAAGCATTACAAGCATTACATGCATTACATTGCCAAGAAGTGCTTACCCCGTCCTGGTAGTATTGAGACTCCGGGAGGCTACTGCTATATGCCCACAGGTTATCCCACCTGTATAGGGCTCCTCAGCGGTTTAAATCACCCGCCGGAATGACGTCATGGCCGGTCCCGCTGTGCGCATGCATCGGAGGGACCGAACCTACTGCGCCTGCGCGGCCCCTGACCCCTCCGCCATACTGCGCATGCGCAAAAACCAAGCCTCGGTTTCACCGTGGCTCTGCGCATGCACAGACGATCAACAGGCTGGGATCAGGAAGGGAATGGCATCCTGGAACGCAAAAGCGTTGCACACATATACTAAGCTTAGCGGCGCTGTATGACAGGGAAAAAACAGCAGAGAAAGACATACAAACAAACAAACAAACAAAAACTATCTGCCATGGAAATAGAAAAAGTCTTCAGACCTTGCCAGCTGAGATCCACCGTCCGTCATGGTACGCTGGGGCCACATGCCTTCCACCATAGGGGTATCCATCAGCCCAAAACCACTCACCCACTCATAGCTGGGCCCTGGGTGCACCGCACAACTCGTACCTGATCCGACAGACATCCTGGACTGCACCTGAATTGCATGATGAAGGTCCATGTGAGGAGGATAAAAAAGGAACACCTGTCTGTGGAGATGAGCTCAAATTTATGGGTAAGGGGTCCTATAGCTGTGGAGAGGAGGCGGGGTTAACCCACACGTAGTCTGCCATGGAGTCTGTCAGGAAACAAGGATTAGCACAGTAAAACACACTGACACTCTCCCTACCTATAGTTTTCTGTCCCTAGAAAAAATGTTTTTTTAAAGATGGTTGATGATCAATGCTTTAGCACAGTATAGCACAAGGAGAATTTCCCTCACTGTCCTTCCCTGTCCCTAGAAACAAGGATTAGCACAGTGAAACACACTGACACTCTCCCTACCTATAGTTTTCTGTCCCTAGAAAAAATGTTTTTTTAAAGATGGTTGATGATCAATGCTTTAGCACAGTATAGCACAAGGAGAATTTCCCTCACTGTCCTTCCCTGTCCCTAGAAACAAGGATTAGCACAGTAAAACACACTGACACTCTCCCTACCTATAGTTTTCTGTCCCTAGAAAAAATGTTTTTTTAAAGATGGTTGATGATCAATGCTTTAGCACAGTATAGCACAAGGAGAATTTCCCTCACTGTCCTTCCCTGTCCCTAGAAACAAGGATTAGCACAGTAAAACACACTGACACTCTCCCTACCTATAGTTTTCTGTCCCTAGAAAAAATGTTTTTTTAAAGATGGTTGATGATCAATGCTTTAGCACAGTATAGCACAAGGAGAATTTCCCTCACTGTCCTTCCCTGTCCCTAGAAACAAGGATTAGCACAGTGAAACACACTGACACTCTCCCTACCTATAGTTTTCTGTCCCTAGAAAAAAAGTTTTTTTAAAGATGGTTGATGATCAATGCTTTAGCACAGTATAGCACAAGGAGAATTTCCCTCACTGTCCTTCCCTGTCCCTAGAAACAAGGATTAGCACAGTAAAACACACTGACACTCTCCCTACCTATAGTTTTCTGTCCCTATAAAAAATGTTTTTTTAAAGATGGTTGATGATCAATGCTTTAGCACAGTATAGCACAAGGAGAATTTCCCTCACTGTCCTTCCCTGTCCCCACAAACAAGGATTAGCACAGTAAAACACACTGACACTCTCCCTACCTATCCTTCTCTTTCCCTAAACTAAAGGAATGCAGGTTAAGCAAGAAAAAAAAATGTCACTGTCCCTGCCTATGCTTCTCTTTCCCTGCTCCGGAACACACTACACTAGGCCGCCGTGCTGGCGGCCTTTTATAGTGTGGGGCGTGTACTAAACACCCTCAGCAATAATTGGCCACAGGCATCCTGCCTGTGGCCAATCATTGTTCTCCTCGCTGCCGGCGCTGTGATTGGCCAAGCATGCGGGGTCACAGTGCATGCTTGGCCAATCACAGCGCCTGGATGACACTGCGATGGCGTAGTGCATTGTGGGCCGTTTGCGTCACTCGAATTAGGCGCGAACGGCCCAAATCGTTCGATCTTCGTCGAACGATCGAACAGCCGATGTTCGAGTCGAACGTATGTTCGACTCGAACACCAAGCTCATCCCTAGCAGGGACTTTTGTCAAAGTGATATCTTTCAGTAGTTACTGAAAGTCATTGAAATTGTAAGCTAGGTCCCTTCTTCAGGCATTTCACAGATATAGGATTTGTTAAAAAGTACAAAATAAATAGAGATAAACTAAATATAATAACAGATGAAAATGTATATAAAATATTCTACACACTAATAGATTTAGAGGTAAGTGACATTAGCACTTTGGTGTAAAAAGCAATAAAAAAGCCTTAAGAGAGGTACTACAAAGCAGGTCATTTACATATGTGTAAGGATCTGTTGCTCTCTAATAGGGATAAGCTTCGAGTTCGAATCGAACGTGAGTTCGAGTCGAACATCGGCTGTTTGATCGTTCGACGAAGATCGAACTTTATGGGCCGTTCGCGCCAAATTCGAGTGGCGTTTCACGGCCCATAATTCACTGCGTCATCGCAGTACATTGCTGGCTGATGATTGGCCAAGTATGCACTATGACCCGCATGCTTTGGCCAATCACAGCGCCGTCAGCACAGAGAGCCATGATTGGCCAAAGGCAGGGTGTCTTTGGCCAATCATGGCTCAAGGGGATAAAGTACACGCCCCACACTATAAAAGGCCGCCTGCACGTCGGCCTTGTGTAGCGTGTTGCGGCGTTGAGAGAGGGATAGAGAGAGAGACAGAGGGGCTGATTTACTAATAACAGTGCGCTGCGCTGCTTCTAATCTTAATTGGTGCGCCTGATAACTCCTTCACTGGGCGCAGGAAGCAGCGGCGCACTGTTATAGTAAATAGAAATGTCAGCGGCGCTCTATTGAAAATGAATGGTTCCCTATGGGAGCCCATTGATTTGAATAGAGGTTGCCCGGGAAGTCGGATCCGACTTGCGGGCGACTCGTGTGCCGGCTGACACAGGGACAGCGCGACTCTGCCAGGCGACCTGGACACGACCTGAGCGCGTGCAGCAGCCGCTCAAGTCGTGTCCTAGAGGAGACTAGCCGGCCGAGAATGTGTCCAGCGCGATGTCATCGCACTGGTCCTCGGCAGCCTCGCTGTCCCATGTTTGGTATGAATCATGAAGGGGAACTCCACGCCGAATTTTAATGAAAGAACCGGCATGGGTTCCCCTCCAGGAGCATACCAGGCCCTTAGGTCTGGTCTGGATTTTAAGGTGAACCCCCTAAGCCGAAAAACGGCGTGGGGGTCCCCCCAAAATCCAAACCAGACCCTTAGGTCTGGTCTGGATTTTAGGGTGAACCCCTCAAGCCGAAAAACGGCGTGGGGTTCCCCCAAAATCCAAACCAGACCCTTATCCGAGCACGCAACCTGGCAGGCCACAGGGGAAAAGGGGGGGACGAGAGCGGCCCCCCTCCCTCCTGAGCCGTACCAGGCCACGTGCCCTCAACATGGGGGGTTTGGTGATTCGGGGCAGGGGGGCGACCTGCGGCCCCCCCACCCCAAAGCACCCTGCCCCCATGTTGATGGGGACAAGGGCCTCTTCCCGACAACCCTGGCCGTTGGTTGTCGGGGTATGTGGGCGGGGGTCTTTTCGGAATCAGGGTGCCCCCTTTAAAAAGGGGGCCCCCAGATGCCGGCCCCCCACCCTATGTGAATGAGTATGGGGTACATCATACCCCTACCCATTCACCTGGTGGAAAAAAATTGCAATAAAAAAACCACACAGCTTTTTAAAGTATTTTATTGCACAGCTCCGGGGGTCTTCTTCCGACTTCGGGGGTCTCCGGTGTCGTCGCCGCCGCTCTCCGGTTTTCTTCTGCCGGGCCACCGCTAACTTCTTTAGCTCTTTTGCTAGCGGGGCCCGGTCTTCTCCGTCGCCTTCTCCCCTCTTCTCCTCTCCAGTTCTTCCTTTCTTCTGCCGGGCCTCCGCTAACTTATTTTAGCTCTTTTGCTAGCAGAGGCCCGGTCTTCTCCGTCGCCTTCTTCTTCTCCCGCTATCCGGTTCTTCTCCCGGTTCTTCTCCCACTTCTTTCTTCTGCCGGCCCCTCCACTAACTTCTTTAGCTCTTTTGCTAGTGGAGGGCCCGGTCTTCTCCGTCGCCTTCTTCTTCTCCCGCTATCCGGTACTTCTCTCGGTTCTTCTACCGCTTCTTTCTTCTGCCGGCCCCTCCACTAACTTCTTTAGCTCTTTTGCTAGTGGAGGAGCCGGTCTTCTCCGTCGTCGCCGTCGGCGTCTTCTTCTCTCTTCTCCTCCTCGATGTTGACTCGTCGCTTCCTCTCGCAGTAATGCTAAATTTTCGGTCCGCAGAGATTAATATAGGCTTCTCATGATGTCACAGTCACATGTTCCCATGACGTCACACTCACATGCTCCGGGGCCATGTGCCCCGGAACATGTGACGGTGACGTCATGAGAAGCCTATATTAATCTCTGCGGACCGAAAATTTAGCATTACTGCGAGAGGAAGCGACGAGTCAACATCGAGGAGGAGAAGAGAGAAGAAGACGCCGAAGGCGACGACGGAGAAGACCGGCTCCTCCACTAGCAAAAGAGCTAAAGAAGTTAGTGGAGGGGCCGGCAGAAGAAAGAAGCGGGAGAAGAACCGGGAGAAGTACCGGATAGCGGGAGAAGAAGAAGGCGACGGAGAAGACCGGGCCCTCCACTAGCAAAAGAGCTAAAGAAGTTAGTGGAGGGGCCGGCAGAAGAAAGAAGCGGGAGAAGAACCGGGAGAAGAACCGGATAGCGGGAGAAGAAGAAGGCGACGGAGAAGACCGGGCCTCTGCTAGCAAAAGAGCTAAAAGAAGTTAGCGGAGGCCCAGCAGAAGAAAGGAAGAACCGGAGAGAAGAAGAGGGGAGAAGGCGACGGAGAAGACCGGGCCTCCGCTAGCAAAAGAGCTAAAGAAGTTAGCGGAGGCCCGGCAGAAGAAAACCGGAGAGCGCGGCGACGACACCGGAGACCCCCGAAGTCGGAAGGAGACCCCCGAGCTGTGTAATAAAATACTTTAAAAAGCTGTGTGTTTTTTTTATTGCAATTTTTTTCCACCAGGTGAATGGGTAGGGGTACGATGTACCCCATACTCATTCACATAGGGTGGGGGGCCGGGATCCAGGGGCTCCTTTATTAAAGGGGGCTCCCGGATTCCGATAAGCCCCCCGCCCGCAGACCCCGACAACCAACGGCCAGGGTTGTCGGGAAGAGGCCCTTGTCCTCATCAACATGGGGGCAGGGTGCCCTGGGGTGGGGGGGCCACAGGTCGCCCCCTGCCCCAGAGCACCAAACCCCCCATGTTGAGGGCATGCGGCCTGGTACGGTTCAGGAGGGAGGGGGGGCCGCTCTCTCGTCCCCCCCTCTTCCCCTGCGGCCTGCCAGGTTGTGTGCTCGGATAAGGGTCTGGTTTGGATTTTGGGGGACCCCCACGCCGTTTTTTCGGCGTTGGGGTTCCTCTTCAAATCCAGACCAGACCCAAGGGCCTGGTATGCTCCTGGAGGGGGAACCCATGCCGGTTTTTTATTTAAAATTTGGCCTGGAGTTCCCCCTCAAGATTCATACCAAACACAGTGCCTGCTATTGGCGGGGATCCAAGTCGGATCCCCGTTCATTGAAAGTCGGACATATGTCGGCTTCATGTCGCAGGGCAAAGTCGGATCCAAAGTAGGACAGATGTTGTGTCGCACTAGTGTGAACCCAGCCTAAATACAACTACACTGCTGCTCTCAGCTGCTCATATCACTCTGGTCTCACTAAATAGCTAAAATCGTAAATAATACTGTTTTTGGAGCTTAGGGCGGCTCCTTATCATATACATGCAAATGTGGTAAAACACGGCATGCAAACGCCACAAAGCGCGCCTTTCTAAACGCCACTTTCAACCTTAGTTCAGAACACTTTGCACCAGCGTCCCGTCTACATGGGGCCTAAAAACGCCTATGCCATTTACAGCTCCAAAACGCCATGGTGGCCATGAGGCCATAGGCTAACATAGAAAGATGTTTTTAAGTTGCAAAAAACGCTCAAACAAGCGGTTGGAAAAACGTCCGTGTGCATGTAGCCTTATATTAACCACTTGCGCACTGCCCAGACCAAGTTTCACATTTCAGCGCTGATGCACTTTTAATGACAATTGCGCGCTCATACAACACTGTAAACCAATGAAAATGTTTTATTTGTTGGCACACAAATAGAGCTTGCTTTTGGTGCTATTTGATCACCTTTGTGTTTTTTTTGTTTTTTTTTTTCTATAAATACAAAAGACCGAGTTCAAAAAAAAATAAAAAAAATGGATATTTTACCCACTTCAGCACTGGGCCTATTCTGGCACTTCTCTCCTTCATGTAAAAATCATAAATTTATGGCTATAAAATTACTTCAAAACACCAAACATTATATATTTTTTTGGAGCAGACAGGGAATAAGATGGCGGTCCTTGCAAATTTTTTATCTCGCTCGGTATTTGCGCAATAAATTTTCAAACGCCTTTTGTTTGCTAAAAATATTACAAAACAGTAAAGTTACGGCAAATTTTTTGGTATAATGTGAAAGATGTTGTTATGCTGAGTAAATAGATACCTAACACGTCACGCTTTAAAATTGCGCACACACATGGCATGACACCAAACTTCAGTAATTAAAAATCTCCCTAGGCGATGCTTACATTTTTTTTACACGTTACCATTTTGGCATTACAGAGGGGGTCTAGTGCTAGAATTGCTGCACTCGTTCTAACACACGCAGCATTAACTCACATGTGTGGTTTGAACGGCGTTTACATATGTGGGCGGGACTTACGTGTGTGTTCGCTTCTGAGCGCGAGCTACCGGGGACATGGGCGTTTTTTCTTATTTTTATTTTTTTTTGACTTTTTTTTTTGACTTTTTTGTATTTCTTACTCTTTTTTTAATTTTTTTTAATTTTTTGGGATCTCTTTTATTCCTATTACAAGGAATGTAAACATCCCTTGTAATAGGAATGTGTGTGACAGGTCCTCTTTATGGAGAGATGCAGGGTCAATAAGACCCCGCATCTCTCCTCCAGGCTGGAAAGCATGATATTGTTCCAAAAAAATCACCAATCTCATGCTGACAGCCAAGATCACGGCTTGGTTAACATACGGGAACACGGCATGATGTCATAACGTTGTGCCCGCGCCTCCGACGGTCATAGAGATGACTGATGACCATCTGGTCACCAGTCATCTCCAAATCATTCTCCGAGCCCCAGATGGCACGGGAGAGCCCGGAGAAGCACCGGATGGCGGCAAGAGAGGGGGGGGGACGGACATCCCCTCCCCCCGCCTATAAGAACGATCAAGCGGCGGAACTGCCACTATGATCATTTTTATTGTGCACAGAATCGCCGGCTGAAAAGAATGATATCTGAATGATGCCTGCAACTGCAGGCATCATTCAGATGTCACCGCCCAAAGCCAAGGATGTCATTTGATGGTGGGCGGTAGGAAACTGGTTAATATTTTTAAAAAAGGTAATTTTTCTTCTTCATTGATGTACACTGATGAGACTGCACTGATGGGCACCGATAAGGTGGCAAGGGTGGGCACTGAGAGGTGGCATTGCTATTTAGCACTGGTGGGCAGTGAGAAGTGGAACTGCTAGGTGGCAATGATAGTTGGCAGTGATGGGCACTGATAGGCACTGGCAGCACTGCTAGGTGCCACTGATTGGCACCAGTGGTGGGCATTGATAGGTGGCACTGGCAGGGGCTACTAATTGTCACAGATGATGCAGAATTGCCTCTTCCTCTTCGGGCCCCATGTCCCTTGCACATAAGCCTGGGATTGCCTTTTTTTTATGCTCACGCTGTCAGCACAAGGAGAAAACAAAAACCATTACCCAGATTTTGTTTACATCACGTGATCAGCTGTCATTTGCTAACAGCTGATCACATGGTAAAGGGCAGGGATCGGGCCCCTTACTCGGATCTGTCATCACCTGAGTCTCAGTGACCACAGCGCGCGCAAAGGGGAGGACGTTTATTGACAGACTCCCGGCAATTGAGGACCATGCTGCGGCCGTCGATCAGTTATAGCGCTGATCTCAAGTGATTAAAGAGGGTCTAAATGGGCCATTGACATGCATCACAATTCAACTTAGGAATGAGTCTTTGAAAAGTTAAACTAAATAATTTGGCCACTTTATCCTTCCAAATAATTCACTTCATGTCACATAGCCACACAGGAAGTGAGGGAAAATCCCTAACAATGTCTTTCCTTGGGGACACATAGGTCAGTCTAAATACTTTCCCCATTATGCACATTGCACTCCAGCATATTGCAGGGTACACCACAAATTATTAGGTAGTTTGGACTGTGGGGTTTATTTACTAAAGGCAAATCTACTTTGCACTACAAGTGCACTCGCTGTATATCTGAGGGGGACATGCAAGACCAAAAAAAAAACATCTTTGCTTTTACATGATTGTAACATCCAGTCACCAGTACTTTCCCTCAGATTTTCAGCAGCTACACTTTTACTGCAGAGTGGATTTGTCTTTACTAAACCCTAAACTACCTACTGATTTGGGGTGTACACAACAAAGTGCTAGAGTGCAATTTGCTTAATGGGGACACTAGTTAGATTGATCTGTGTGTCCCCAAGAAAAGACATTGGTAGGGTTTTACCTTCACTTCCTGTTTAGCTGTGTGACAGGAAGTGAAGCCAATGTTAAGAAAAAGGAGACAAAGGCCAAACTACAAAAAAATATTTAAAAAAAAACACACAGGGGTTCTAACACTTACTTTGTTTCCTTCAAAATGCCCACAATTAGAATTGTATGGCCTTGTGCTATTTTTAAGTGCAGTGCTCTAAATCGGTGCTTCTCAAGTACCCCCAACAGGCCATGTTTGCAGGTTTTCCTTCATCTTGCACATGTGCTTTAAATCACAGTCAATGGTTTAGATTTTGGGACAGCAATTCTCGATAAGATAAATTCACAAAACATGTCCTGTTGGGGGTACTTTAGGACTGAGGCTGAGAACCACTGCAGTAAAATAAGGAAAATTTAATACTTACCGCTCTGTATTTCATTTCCTGGTGACGCTCCATGGCAGCACACAATCCATGCATATACTACCATGAAGGCACCAGGGTAGACAAATCACACCTGTTTTTTTTTTTTTGACATGCCAATCAGCTGTCACATTTGTTGCAAAGAAAACACAAAACAAACATCAAAATTTTGCATCTAATTTTATTGTTCAATAAAACAAAAGGGAAGGCAAAATAAAAAACATGGTCAATTTGAAACAGTTACAGACTCAACATCTTGAGCAATTTTTGGCCAAAAAAAAATGCAGCAGACAATTAAATCAAAGTGAACAAACAACACACATTAACAACATCAGAATTATTTCAGGGGAACATTTCCCCCACACCAAAAATATACAATCCACATAAGTTAACCAATCACTTGTTTTGCAAAGACATAACAAATAAAATACATGTGTTACAAACTCGATAAGGACACCAACATGTACATTTTGCCCCCACACACTTGCCTCTTCTTAAGGCAATCGACCGAATGCTCTGTGAGCTTTATATAACATATGTTTGTGTGCTAATGAGGCAATTGAAAACACATGCACAGTCCATGAAACACCCAGAATGCAAGTTCTCCCAATGTAGAGACTGAAATTCAAAGTGGGCACACCTGTTAAGATGTCCTTCAATTTCTAACCCATAAAAACCCATAAAAACACTGAAATATCCAGGCGCTGTTCACACACAAAAAGCACGCCAAAAAAAATAACTGGCTGGGCATGTGCAGAACAACACCAATGCAGCTAGCAAAAAATAACCCCTCCCCCCGTCCAAAATTAAGCACATCATCCAGCATGCTACAAAATTAGAGATGGGACAATCACCCCTCCCCCCCACCAACAAATCCCATTGCAGTCTATGGGAACTGACTTGTTAATTTTGCTAGTCCCCACTTGGCTGGCTTATCTTCTAGTTATTGGCCTTAAAATGGGGGCCCAGGTTCCACCCTAAGGGACATATATCAATGTCACCAATTTGGAAAACACCAAAAACAAAACAAGGAGAAGTGCCTTTAAATATGCCAAATTGCTTAAGGGCCATTTCACACCACATGCAGTGCATTGCGTTTTTTATGCATCCAAAATGCATGGAAAGTTGATTATATGGTTCTAAATGGCAGTGTTTGTTCCAGTGCGTTCCAGTTCCACCAAAAAAGTAGAACATGCTGCATTTTACCTGCACTGGACTGTACTGGAACGCATCAAAACGCATCATAAACGCACTGGAACGCATAGAAACACACCTAAATGCACCAAAAACGCACTGGAACACACTTGTCCTTATCTATGGTTAATAAAAAAGAGCGGTGAAAACAAAGCACTGGACTGCATCAAAAACTTACCAAAAATGCACCGGAACGCATGAAAAACGTGCATGCAGAAAAGCACCTTGAACGCATCCGGATTGCGTTTCTATGGTGTGAACTGGCCCTAGTTCACACTATAGAAACGCAGTCTGGGTGCGTTCCAGGTGCTTTTCTGCATGCGCGTTTTTGACACATTCCAGTGCATTTTTGAGGCGTTTTTGATGCAGTCCAGTGTTTTTTTCCGCCTCTTTTCACTTAGGACAAGTGTGTTGCAGTGCGTATTTGGTGCATTTAGGTGCTTTGCAGTGCATTCCAGTGCATTTTTGGTACGTTCCGTTGCGTTTTTGATGTGTTTGACCAATTATTTTTTGGCTTTCTGAAATGCACTGGAACGGACTGCAGTGGTGTGAACTATGCCATTGGCATTAATGTGATCAACTTTCTTTGCATTTTTCAGGCATCAAAAAAACGCACTGCACTGCATCCGGTGTGAACTGGCCCTAAATATCATCCCCGGGGGGTGTCTATAGTATGCCTGTAAAGTAGCACATGTTTTCCATGTTTATAACAGTTGGAGAGCAAAATGACATTTCTAAAGTAAACTAATAGTCATTTAAAAGTCTTTGCCGCTGTAATGAATTGCTGGTTCCTGTCAATACAGATAAAAGTCATTGAAAGTCTTTGCTAACCAAAAAAAAAATGCGTGGGGGTTCCCCCAAATTCCATAACCAGGCCCTTCAGGTCTGGAATGGATATTAGGGGAACCCCGCTGCAAATTAAAAAAAAATGACGTGGGGTTCCCCCCAAATATCCAAACCAGGCCCTTCAGATCTGCCATGGATTTTAAGGGGAACTCCACCCCAAATTTTTATAAAAATGGCGTGGAGTCCCCCTAAATCCTAGACCCTTTATCCGAGCACATAACCTGGCCGGCCGCAGGGGAAGAGGGGGGGACGAGAGAGCGGCCCTCCCTCCCTCCTGAACCGTACCAGGCCACATGCCCTCAACATGGGGAGGATGTCCCCATGTTGATGGGGACAAGGGCCTCATCCCCACAACCCTTGCCCGGTGGTTGTGGGGGTCTGCGGGCGGGGGGCTTATCGGAATCTGGAAGACCCCTTTAACAAAGGGGACCCCCAGATCCCGCCCCCCCTATGTGAAATGGTAATGGGGTACAAATGTACCCCTACCATTTCACAAGGAAAGTGTCAAAAATGTAAAAAACGACAAGAGCCGGTTTTTGACAATTCCTTTATTAATGTCTTTTCTTTTCTTCCATCTTCTTCTTCTTCCATCTTCTTCTTCCATCTTCTTCTTTTCTCCATTCTGGTTTCTTCCTCCATCTTCATCTTCATGTTCATCTTTATCTTCATCTTCCTTCTTCCTTCTTCCTTCGGTGTTCTCGTCCAGCATCTTGCCCCGGCGTCTTCCCTTCTTCTTTCTTCTCCGGCCGCTCCGTTTGAATTGGAGGTTCCCGCTGTGCGACGCTTCAGTTCGCCTCTGGGTCCGCTTACACCCGTGACCCCGCCCCCTCTGATTTCACGGGGACTTTCCCCGTGGTGACAGAGGGGGGCGGAGCCACCGGGTGGTTAGCGGACCAAGTGGAGAACTGAAGCGTCGCACAGCGGGAACCTCCAATTCAAACGGAGCGGCCGAAGAAGAAAGAAGAAAAGAAAAGACATTAATAAAGGAATTGTCAAAAACCGGCTCTTGTCATTTTTTACATTTTTGACACTTTCCTTGTGAAATGGTAGGGGTACATTTGTACCCCATTACCATTTCACACAGGGGGGGGGCGGGATCTGGGGGTCCCCTTTGTTAAAGGGGTCTTCCAGATTCCGATAAGCCCCCCGCCCGCAGACCCCCACAACCACCGGACAAGGGTTGTGGGGATGAGGCCCTTGTCCCCAACATAGGGAAATCCTCCCAATGTTGAGGGCATGTGGCCTGGTACGGTTCAGGAGGGAGGGGGGGCCGCTCTCGTCCCCCCCTCTTCCCCTGCGGCCGGCCAGATTATGTGCTCGGATAAAGGGTCTGGTGTGGATTTTTGGGGGGACTCCATGCCATTTTTTTTAAAATTTGGGGTGGAGTTCCCCTTAACCACTTAACGACCGCTCACTGTATATATACGTCGGCAGAATGGCACCGACAGGCACAATCACGTAGAGTGTACGTGATCGCCTTTGTACAGTTGGGGGGTCCGATCGGACCCCCCTCCTATACAGTGAGCGGCCGTTAATCGTTGGGGAGCGATCAGAGATGAGGGGGTGACCATTCGATTTCGGCCACCCCCTCGCGATCGCTCCCGGCCAATGAAAATGCTTCCTCCGCCATGTGATGTAAACACAGGCAGGAGGAAGTGATGTCATCTCCCTCGCGGCGGTCTTTTCGATTCCGGCGCCGAGGAGAGAGGAAGCAGGTTAGTGCACCAACAGTCCACTGACACTTAGGTACACATAGGCACACATTTCACCCCCCAGTCACCCCCAGATCACCCCCCAGGTCACCCCCAGCCCCCAATCACAGTGTCACTGATTGCAGTGATCATTTATTTTACTGATCACTGCATTTAGTGTCATCTGTGATAGTAAAAAGTTGCAGGGCAGTTAGGTTTAGGCCCCTTTAGGTCCAGGGTAGCCCCCTAACCCCCCCTAATAAAGGTTTAACCCCTTGATCGCCCCCCAGGTAACCCTTTCACCCCCTAACGCCAGCGTCACTAAGCGACCGTATTTTCGATCGCTGTATTTAGTGCCGGTGGTGCCCTAGATAGCCAGTTATTTATTTTTAGTTTCGCCGCAGGTTTTTAGAGCGTCAGGTACCCCCATATATTATTTTAACCCCCTGATTGCCCCTAGAGTTAACCCTTTTACCAGTGATCACCGTATAAGCGTCACTGGTGACACTGGTTACCCAGTTAATTATTTAGTTATTTAGGTAACCCGTCAGGTTTTTATATAGCGTCGGGTACCCCCATATTTAACCTAATAAAGGTTTTAACCCCCTGATTGCCCCTAGTTAACCCTTTCACCAGTGATCACCATATAAAGGTTACGGGTGACACTGGTTGGTTAGTTTGCTTTTTATAGCATCAGGGCACCCGCCGTATATAACCCAATAAAGGTTTAACCCCCTGATCGCCCGGCGGGTGAGATCAATTAGGTTTTAGCGCCAGAGAGGGTCTGCGTCGCCCCAGGCAGCGTTAGGTTAGTGCCAGTAACGCTAACACCCACGCGCAAAGCATACACCTCCCTTAGTGGTATAGTATCTGATCAGATCTATACTAGCGTCCCCAGCGGTTTAGGGTTCCCAAAAACGCAGTGTTAGCGTAATCAGCCCAGATACCTGCTAGCACCTGCGTTTAGCCCCTCCGCCCAGCCCAGCCCAGCCCACCCAAGTGCAGTATCGATCGATCACTGTCACTTACCAAACACAAAACACATAACTGCAGCGTTCGCAGAGACAGTCCTGATCCCTGCGACCGCTAACAGTTTTTTTGTAGCGTTTGATATATTTGCTGACGACAGTTGGGTGCTTTTTTTCCTGTGAATCTTACTAGTGTACCCCTAAATTTAGAGCCCAAAATGGCAAGTCGAAGGTACACTAGTAAAGAGGCCTACGAGATTCTGAGCATGACAGATAGTGAAGAGGAGGTCACGTATCTGTCAGATTCAGGCTCAGAATATCTTCCCGTAGAAGACAGCGACGTCAGCGGCCCCACGTCAGATAGCTCTGACGACGAAGTTGAGGTCCCTGCTAAGGTCAGGCGTACCCGATCCCGATCTTCTGAGGTTGTTGAGGAGCAAGAACCGCAGGGCTCTCGTATCATGGAGCAGAGGAGTACTAGCACCGCTATTCCTTCTGGTGAATTGGCAAGCACCAGCGGCCTAGTACAGCCTGGGCGTACATCCAGCACTGCAGTATCACGTGGTGACGTGGCGAGTCCCATAAGTGCAGTTCAAGCTGGCGAGGTGGCAAGCACAAGTAGTGTCCCGCTGCCACCAAGAAGACAAAGGCAGGCCCGTCGTACCCATAGTGCTCTTCCTGCAGAATTCGCCTATCCTGATTGGGTCCCCACCACTTCTGCAGAACCCGTACTTCCCCCATTCACTGCCCAACCCGGTATTTAGGTGGAAACAGCTGATTTTATGCCAATCGATTATTATTCGCTGTTTTTCACGGAAGATCTCTATAGATCTATTGTGGACCAGAGTAATTTATATGCTGGTCAATTCATCGCCGCTAATCCCCAGTTGCCTTCCATTGCCAAAGATTGGAAACCAATTACGGTTTCCGAATTTAAGACCTTTCTGGGCCTTTCCCTCAACATGGGCACACATAAATTCCCGTCATTGCGTGCTTATTGGTCCACGCACCCAATTGACCACATGCCCGTGTTCTCTGCCTCCATGCCCAGGAAACGATACGAGCAGATTTTGCGGTTCATGCACTTCAACGACAATGAACTTTGTCGTCCACGTGGGGACCCTGAATACGACCGGCTCTATAAAATTCGGCCCCTCATAAACCACTTCAACGAACGTTTCGCAGCCTTGTTTTTTCCCGATCAAGCTGTCTGCGTTGATGAGTCCCTGATTAAATTTTCTGGCCGCTTGGCTTTCAAGCAGTACCTTCCCAGCAAGCGTGCCAGATACGGGGTCAAGCTCTATAAGTGCTGTGACAGGGCAACAGGCTATGTATGGAGCTTTATGGTTTATGAGGGAAAAGATAGTCAGGTTGAGCTGGTCAACTGCCCGGATTACATAGGGAGCGCTGGCAAGATAGTGTGGAACTTGGTGTCACCCTTATTCGGAAAGGGGTACCACTTGTATGTGGACAATTATTACACGAGTGTGCCACTGTTTAGTCACTTGTTTGATCATCAGATTGGAGCATGTGGCACCATGCGACCTAATCGCCAAGGCTTTCCCCAGCGGCTTGTAGATGCCCGTCTTAGGCTGGGGGAGAGAGCCTGCGTAAAGTGTAATAACTTGCTCGCTATGAAGTGGAGGGACAATAAGAATGTTTTCCTTCTTACCTCCCTTCATGCAGACACGACAGTCCAAATTCCTACGGCGACTGGTGTTGTGGAGAAACCCCTCTGTGTCCACGAATATAACAAAAATATGGGAGGGGTGGACCTCAACGACCAGTTGATGGCGCCGTATCTAATTGACCGTAAGGTGAGACGCTGGTACAAAAAAGTGTCTCTATCCTTATTCCAATTGGCTTTGCTGAACGCTCATGTGCTATACAGAGCTTCAGGCGGGACTTTATCTCTTCTAAAATTCCAGAATGAGATAGTCACAGAACTCCTGTATCCAGGCGGTTCTGCACCTCACCATCCCCTACCAAATGCAGTAAGCCGACTGCATGAGAGGCATTATACGCATCTCCTCCTGAGTACCCCTACCCAACGAGCCCCCCAAAAAAGATGTTGTGTCTGTAGCAAGCGCGGATTTAGGCGTGACACCCGTTATTATTGTCCACTCTGTCCTGACAAACCTGGTCTTTGCCTTGGTGAATGTTTTGAACGCTACCACTCAAAAGTGAAGTTTTAGCGTAGGGTACAGCATTTCACAGACTAGGACACACTTACACAGGGTCTCCCAAGATGCCATTACATTTTGAGGGACCCGAACCATTACAGTTGTTAAAGTTTAAAAAAAAAAGTGTAAAAAAGAAAAAAAAAAAACGTAAAAAACAAAACACAAAAAAAATATAAAATAAAAAAACCAAAAATAGTTGTCGTTTTATTGTTCTCTCTCTCTCTCTCTCTATTTTCTCTCTATTGTTCTGCTCTTTTTTACTGTATTCCATTCTGCAATGTTTTATCATGCTTGCTTTTCAGGTATGTAATTTTTTGTTTTCAGGTGCGCCATTCAACTGCAGCGCGGAATTATTTATCTTGACAGCAACAGCGTTTGCTCCCACGATACATAAAGCCATGACTCCAGTGCTGTAGGAGGTGATTTCACCACCACAGTTAAAAAAAAAGAGCATATATGCCGAAGCATGGGGGCAGCAGGGGCGGAGGAGCGATTTTGCTCCTAATGCCGCGTATATACGGTCGAAATTCCGACGGAGGCTTGCCCGTGGAAAAGTTTGACCGTGTGTACATGGCATAACCTTTTATGCCGCGTACATACGGTCGAAATTCCGACGAAGGCTTGCCCGTGGAAAAGTCCGACCGTGTGTACGCGGCATAACTTTTTTGCGGGAGGATGCCCCCATGCTTCGGCATATATATATTTTAGGCACAGGTTGCGTTAAAAAAATGTTCTATTTTTTACTAGGTTTTGTTTTGGTATTTGCTTTGCAGGTATGGTATGGTAAGGTCTTACTGTTGTACTGTAATGTTACTTTGTTTTAATGTTAACCATCATTTGCTTAGCAGGTACGCCATTCAGTTGCATCACAGATTTATTTATCTTGACAGCAACAGCGTTTGCTCCCACGATACATAAAGCCGTGACTCCAACGCTGTAGGAGGTGATTTCACCACCACAGTTAAAAAAAGAGCATATATGCCGAAGCATGGGGGCAGCAGGGGCGGAGGAGCGATTTTGCTCCTAATGCCGCGTATATACGGTCAAAATTCCGACGGAGGCTTGCCCGTGGAAAAGTCAGACCATGTGTACGCGGCATAACTTTTTTGCGGGAGGATGCCCCCATGCTTCAGCATATATGCCCATCATTAGAAGTGGGAGGATGAAGGGAGGTATTCTAATGGTGGGCATTCCCACCGATCAATCTCTTTTTTTCGTTCAGCCAACAGGCTGCATGAAAAAAAAAAATTACAATACATGTCCAACAAGGACCAGCAACGTACTGGTATGTTGCTGGACTTTGAATGTTTATACCAGAATGATGCCTGCAGGTTTAGGTATCATCTTGGTATCATTCTTTTCAGCCAGTGGCCGGCATTCATGTAAAAGCAATTCTAGCAGATAATTAGCCTCTAGACTGCTTTTACAAGCAGTGGGAGGGAATGCCCCCCCCGGATATAAACAGCGCCATTGGGAAATTGGGAAAGCATTTTATCACACCGATCTTGGTGTGGTCAGATGCTTTGAGGGCAGAGGAAAGATCTAGGGTCTAACCCCCCCATTTTTTTTCAAAAAAAGAGTACCTGTCACTACTTATTGCTATCATAGGGGATATTTACATTCCCTGAGATAACAATAAAAATGATAAAAAAAAAATATGGAAGGAACAGTTTAAAAATAAAATAAAAAAGCAAAATAAATAATAATAAAAAATAAAAAAAAGCACCGCTGTCCCCCCCTGCTCTTGCGCAAAGGCGAACGCAAGCGTCGGTCTAGCGTCATATGTAAACAGCAATGCATCATGCATGTGAGGTATCACCGCGAAGGTCAGATCGAGGGCAGTAATTTTAGCAGTAGACCTCCTCTGTAAATCTAACGTGGTAACCTGTAAAGGCTTTTAAATGCTTTTAAAAATGAATGTAGTTTCTCGCCGCTGCGCGTTTGTGCGCAATTTTAAAGCATGTCGTGTTTGGTATCCATGTACTCGGCCTAAGATCATCTTTTTTATTTCATCAAACATTTGGGCAATATAGTGTTTTTTAGTGCATTAAAAATAAAAAAAGTGTGTTTTTCCCCCAAAAAATGCGTTTGAAAAATCGCTGCGCAAATACTGTGTGGAAAAAAAATGCAACACCCACTATTTTAATCTGTAGGGCCTTTGCTTTAAAAAAATATATAATGTTTGGGGGTTCAACATAATTTTCTTGCAAAAAAAAAATTGTTTTCATGTAAACAAAAAGTGTCAGAAAGGGCTTTGTCTTCAAGTGGTTAGTAGAGTGGATGATGTGTGACATAAGCTTCCTAATGTGTAAATTTTTGATTTCACTCCTCACTGCCTATCACAGTTTCGGAGGCCATGGAATGCCCAAATGGCACAAAACCCCCCCAAATGACCCCATTTTGGAAAGTAGACACCCCAAGCTATTTGCTGAGAGGTATGTTGAGTATTTTGCAGATCTCGCTTTTTGTCACAAAGTTTTAAAAATTGAAAAAAGAAAAAAAAAAAAAATGTCTTTCTTCATTTTCAAAAACAAATGAGAGCTGTAAAATACTCACCATGCCTCTCGGCAAATAGCTTGGGGTGTCTACTTTCCAAAATGGGGTCATTTGTGGGGGTTTTGGGCTATCTTGGCATTTTATGGCCTTCAAAACTGTGATAGGTAGTGAGGAGTGAAATCAAAAATTTATGCCCTTAGAAACCTTGAAGGCGTTGCTTGATTTTTGGAGTCCCGTACGCGGCTAGGCTCCCAAAAAGTCCCACACATGTGGTATCCCCGTACTCAGGAGAAGCAGCAGAATGTATTTTGGGGTGTAATTTCACATATGCCCATGGCATGTGTGAGCAATATATCATTTAGTGACAACTTTGTGCAAAAAAAACAAAGTTTGTCATATTCCCGCAACTTGTGGCAAAATATAAAATATTCCATGGACTGAACATGCCTCTCAGTAAATAGCTTGGGGTGTCTACTTTCCAAAATGGGGTAATTTGGGGGGTTTTGTGCTATTTTGGCATTTTATGGCCTTCGAAACTGTGATAGGTAGTGAGGAGTGAAATCAAAAATTTACGCCCTTAGAAATCCTGAAGGCGGTGCTTGGTTTTTGGGGCCCCGTACGTGGCTAGGCTCCTAAAAAGTCCCACACATGTGGTATCCCCGTACTCAGGAGAAGCAGCAGAATATATTTTGGGGTGCAATTCCACATATAACCATGGCATGTGTGAGCAATATATCATTTAGTGACAATTTTTTGTACATTTTTTCTTTTTTTTTCTTTTTATCATTATTCAATCATTTGGGACAAAAAAAAATAATCAATGGGCTCAACATGCCTCTCAGCAAATAGCTTGGGGTGTCTACTTTCCAAAATGGGGTCATTTGGGGGGGTTTTGTGCCATCTTGGCATTTTATGGCCTTCAAAACTGTGATAGGTAGTGATAGGTAGTGAGGAGTGAAATCAAAAATTTATGCCCTTAGAAATCCTGAAGGCGGTGCTTGGTTTTTGGGGTCCTGTATGCGACTAGGCTCCCAAAAAGTCCCACACATGTGGTATCCCCGTACTCAGGAGAAGCAGTAGAATGTATTTTGGGGTGTAATTTCACATATGCCCATGGCCTGTGTGAGCAATATATCATTTAGTGACAACTTTGTGCAAAAAAAATAAAGTTTGTCATATTCCCGCAACTTGTGGCAAAATATTCCATGGACTAATCATGCCTCTCAGTAAATAGCTTGGGGTGTCAACTTTCCAAAATGGGGTCATTTGGGGGGGTTTTGTGCTATTTTGGCATTTTATGGCCTTCGAAACTGTGATAGGTAGTGAGGAGTGAAATCAAAAATTTGTGCCCTTAGAAATCCTGAAGGCGGTGCTTGGTTTCCGGGGTCCCGTACGTGGCTAGGCTCCTAAAAAGTCCCACACATATGGTATCCCCGTACTCAGGAGAAGCAGCAGAATGTATTTTGGGGTGCAATTCCACATATAACCATGGCATGTGTGAGCAATATATCATTTAGTGACAACTTTTTGTAATTTTTTTTTTTTTTTTGTCATTATTCAATCACTTGGGACAAAAAAAAAAATATTCAATGGGCTCAACATGCCTCTCAGCAATTTCCTTGGGGTGTCTACTTTCCAAAATGGGGTCATTTGGGGGGGTTTGTACTGCCCTGCCATTTTAGCACCTCAAGAAATGAGATAGGCAGTCATAAATTAAAAGCTGTGTAAATTCCAGAAAATGTACCCTAGTTTGTAGACGCTATAACTTTTGCGCAAACCAATAAATATACGCTTATTGACATTTTTTTTACTAAAGACATGTGGCTGAATACATTTTGGCCTAAATGTATGACTACAATTGAGTTTATTCGATTTTTCTTATAACAAAAAGTAGAAAATATCATTTTTTTTCAAAATTTTCGGTCTTTTTCCGTTTATATCGCAAAAAATAAAAATCGCAGAGGCAATCAAATACCATTAAAAGAAAGCTCTATTTGTGGGAAGAAAAGGACGCAAATTTCGTTTGGGTACAACATTGCATGTCCGCACAATTTACAGTTAAAGCAGCGCAGTGCAAAATTCTGAATTCACCTCTGGTCCTTTAGCTACCAAATGGTCCGGGGCTTAAGTGGTTAAAATCCATGCCAGATCTGAAGGGCCTGGTTTGGATATTTGGGGGGAACCCGCACGTAATTTTTTTTTTTAAATTTGCAGCGGGGTTCCCCTTAATATCCATTCCAGACCTGAAGGGCCTGGTTATGGAATTTGGGGGGACCCCCACGCTTTTTTTTTTTGGTTAGCAAAGACTTTCTATAACTTTTCTCTATATTGCCGGGAGCCGATAATTCATTAATAGCCGCGGCTGCTTTTAAATGTTTTTTTTTTCCTTTAGAATAGGGATGAGCTTCGTGTTCGAGTCGAACATACGTTCGACTCGAACATCGGCTGTTCGATCGTTCGACGAAGATCGAACGATTTGGGCCGTTCGCGCCAAATTCGAGTGACGCGAACGGCCCACAATGCACTACGCCATCGCAGTGTCATCCAGGCGCTGTGATTGGCCAAGAATGCACTGTGACCCCGCATGCTTGGCCAATCACAGCGCCGGCAGCGAGGAGAGCAATGATTGGCCACAGGCAGGATGCCTGTGGCCAATTATTGCTGAGGGTGTTTAGTACACGCCCCACACTATAAAAGGCCGCCAGCACGGCGGCCTAGTGTAGTGTGTTCCGGAGCAGGGATAGAGCAGCATAGGCAGGGACAGTGACTTTTATTTCTTTCTTGCTTAACCTGGATTCCTTTAGTTTAGGGAAAGAGAAGGATAGGTAGGGAGAGTGTCAGTGTGTTTTGTGCTTGTGCTATATTGTGCTTAAAAAAAACATTTTTTCTAGGGACAGAAAACTGTAGGTAGGGAGAGTGTGTCAGTTTCTTTCACTGTCAAAGTCCTTGTTTCCAGGGACCTGGAAGGACAGTGAGTGAATTCTCCTTGTGCTAAATTGTGCTTAAAAAAAACATTTTTTCTAGGGACAGAAAACTGTAGGTAGGGAGAGTGTGTCAGTTTCTTTCACTGTCAAAGTCCTTGTTTCCAGGGACCTGGAAGGACAGTGAGTGAATTCTCCTTGTGCTAAATTGTGCTTAAAAAAAACATTTTTTCTAGGGACAGAAAACTGTAGGTAGGGAGAGTGTGTCAGTTTCTTTCACTGTCAAAGTCCTTGTTTCCAGGGACCTGGAAGGACAGTGAGTGAATTCTCCTTGTGCTAAATTGTGCTTAAAAAAAACATTTTTTCTAGGGACAGAAAACTGTAGGTAGGGAGAGTGTGTCAGTTTCTTTCACTGTCAAAGTCCTTGTTTCCAGGGACCTGGAAGGACAGTGAGTGAATTCTCCTTGTGCTAAATTGTGCTTAAAAAAAACATTTTTTCTAGGGACAGAAAACTGTAGGTAGGGAGAGTGTGTCAGTTTCTTTCACTGTCAAAGTCCTTGTTTCCAGGGACCTGGAAGGACAGTGAGTGAATTCTCCTTGTGCTAAATTGTGCTTAAAAAAAACATTTTTTCTAGGGACAGAAAACTGTAGGTAGGGAGAGTGTGTCAGTTTCTTTCACTGTCAAAGTCCTTGTTTCCAGGGACCTGGAAGGACAGTGAGTGAATTCTCCTTGTGCTAAATTGTGCTTAAAAAAAACATTTTTTCTAGGGACAGAAAACTGTAGGTAGGGAGAGTGTGTCAGTTTCTTTCACTGTCAAAGTCCTTGTTTCCAGGGACCTGGAAGGACAGTGAGTGAATTCTCCTTGTGCTAAATTGTGCTTAAAAAAAACATTTTTTCTAGGGACAGAAAACTGTAGGTAGGGAGAGTGTGTCAGTTTCTTTCACTGTCAAAGTCCTTGTTTCCAGGGACCTGGAAGGACAGTGAGTGAATTCTCCTTGTGCTAAATTGTGCTTAAAAAAAACATTTTTTCTAGGGACAGAAAACTGTAGGTAGGGAGAGTGTGTCAGTTTCTTTCACTGTCAAAGTCCTTGTTTCCAGGGACCTGGAAGGACAGTGAGTGAATTCTCCTTGTGCTAAATTGTGCTTAAAAAAAACATTTTTTCTAGGGACAGAAAACTGTAGGTAGGGAGAGTGTGTCAGTTTCTTTCACTGTCAAAGTCCTTGTTTCCAGGGACCTGGAAGGACAGTGAGTGAATTCTCCTTGTGCTAAATTGTGCTTAAAAAAAACATTTTTTCTAGGGACAGAAAACTGTAGGTAGGGAGAGTGTGTCAGTTTCTTTCACTGTCAAAGTCCTTGTTTCCAGGGACCTGGAAGGACAGTGAGTGAATTCTCCTTGTGCTAAATTGTGCTTAAAAAAAACATTTTTTCTAGGGACAGAAAACTGTAGGTAGGGAGAGTGTGTCAGTTTCTTTCACTGTCAAAGTCCTTGTTTCCAGGGACCTGGAAGGACAGTGAGGTAATTCTCCTTGTGCTAAATTGTGCTTAAAAAAAACATTTTTTCTAGGGACAGAAAACTGTAGGTAGGGAGAGTGTGTCAGTTTCTTTCACTGTCAAAGTCCTTGTTTCCAGGGACCTGGAAGGACAGTGAGTGAATTCTCCTTGTGCTAAATTGTGCTTAAAAAAAACATTTTTTCTAGGGACAGAAAACTGTAGGTAGGGAGAGTGTGTCAGTTTCTTTCACTGTCAAAGTCCTTGTTTCCAGGGACCTGGAAGGACAGTGAGTGAATTCTCCTTGTGCTAAATTGTGCTTAAAAAAAACATTTTTTCTAGGGACAGAAAACTGTAGGTAGGGAGAGTGTGTCAGTTTCTTTCACTGTCAAAGTCCTTGTTTCCAGGGACCTGGAAGGACAGTGAGTGAATTCTCCTTGTGCTAAATTGTGCTTAAAAAAAACATTTTTTCTAGGGACAGAAAACTGTAGGTAGGGAGAGTGTGTCAGTTTCTTTCACTGTCAAAGTCCTTGTTTCCAGGGACCTGGAAGGACAGTGAGTGAATTCTCCTTGTGCTAAATTGTGCTTAAAAAAAACATTTTTTCTAGGGACAGAAAACTGTAGGTAGGGAGAGTGTGTCAGTTTCTTTCACTGTCAAAGTCCTTGTTTCCAGGGACCTGGAAGGACAGTGAGTGAATTCTCCTTGTGCTAAATTGTGCTTAAAAAAAACATTTTTTCTAGGGACAGAAAACTGTAGGTAGGGAGAGTGTGTCAGTTTCTTTCACTGTCAAAGTCCTTGTTTCCAGGGACCTGGAAGGACAGTGAGGTAATTCTCCTTGTGCTAAATTGTGCTTAAAAAAAACATTTTTTCTAGGGACAGAAAACTGTAGGTAGGGAGAGTGTGTCAGTTTCTTTCACTGTCAAAGTCCTTGTTTCCAGGGACCTGGAAGGACAGTGAGTGAATTCTCCTTGTGCTAAATTGTGCTTAAAAAAAACATTTTTTCTAGGGACAGAAAACTGTAGGTAGGGAGAGTGTGTCAGTTTCTTTCACTGTCAAAGTCCTTGTTTCCAGGGACCTGGAAGGACAGTGAGTGAATTCTCCTTGTGCTAAATTGTGCTTAAAAAAAACATTTTTTCTAGGGACAGAAAACTGTAGGTAGGGAGAGTGTGTCAGTTTCTTTCACTGTCAAAGTCCTTGTTTCCAGGGACCTGGAAGGACAGTGAGTGAATTCTCCTTGTGCTAAATTGTGCTTAAAAAAAACATTTTTTCTAGGGACAGAAAACTGTAGGTAGGGAGAGTGTGTCAGTTTCTTTCACTGTCAAAGTCCTTGTTTCCAGGGACCTGGAAGGACAGTGAGTGAATTCTCCTTGTGCTAAATTGTGCTTAAAAAAAACATTTTTTCTAGGGACAGAAAACTGTAGGTAGGGAGAGTGTGTCAGTTTCTTTCACTGTCAAAGTCCTTGTTTCCAGGGACCTGGAAGGACAGTGAGTGAATTCTCCTTGTGCTAAATTGTGCTTAAAAAAACATTTTTTCTAGGGACAGAAAACTGTAGGTAGGGAGAGTGTGTCAGTTTCTTTCACTGTCAAAGTCCTTGTTTCCAGGGACCTGGAAGGACAGTGAGTGAATTCTCCTTGTGCTAAATTGTGCTTAAAAAAAACATTTTTTCTAGGGACAGAAAACTGTAGGTAGGGAGAGTGTGTCAGTTTCTTTCACTGTCAAAGTCCTTGTTTCCAGGGACCTGGAAGGACAGTGAGTGAATTCTCCTTGTGCTAAATTGTGCTTAAAAAAAACATTTTTTCTAGGGACAGAAAACTGTAGGTAGGGAGAGTGTGTCAGTTTCTTTCACTGTCAAAGTCCTTGTTTCCAGGGACCTGGAAGGACAGTGAGTGAATTCTCCTTGTGCTAAATTGTGCTTAAAAAAAACATTTTTTCTAGGGACAGAAAACTGTAGGTAGGGAGAGTGTGTCAGTTTCTTTCACTGTCAAAGTCCTTGTTTCCAGGGACCTGGAAGGACAGTGAGTGAATTCTCCTTGTGCTAAATTGTGCTTAAAAAAAAACATTTTTTCTAGGGACAGAAAACTGTAGGTAGGGAGAGTGTGTCAGTTTCTTTCACTGTCAAAGTCCTTGTTTCCAGGGACCTGGAAGGACAGTGAGTGAATTCTCCTTGTGCTAAATTGTGCTTAAAAAAACATTTTTTCTAGGGACAGAAAACTGTAGGTAGGGAGAGTGTGTCAGTTTCTTTCACTGTCAAAGTCCTTGTTTCCAGGGACCTGGAAGGACAGTGAGTTAATTCTCCTTGTGCTAAATTGTGCTTAAAAAAAACATTTTTTCTAGGGACAGAAAACTGTAGGTAGGGAGAGTGTGTCAGTTTCTTTCACTGTCAAAGTCCTTGTTTCCAGGGACCTGGAAGGACAGTGAGTGAATTCTCCTTGTGCTAAATTGTGCTTAAAAAAAACATTTTTTCTAGGGACAGAAAACTGTAGGTAGGGAGAGTGTGTCAGTTTCTTTCACTGTCAAAGTCCTTGTTTCCAGGGACCTGGAAGGACAGTGAGTGAATTCTCCTTGTGCTAAATTGTGCTTAAAAAAACATTTTTTCTAGGGACAGAAAACTGTAGGTAGGGAGAGTGTGTCAGTTTCTTTCACTGTCAAAGTCCTTGTTTCCAGGGACCTGGAAGGACAGTGAGTGAATTCTCCTTGTGCTAAATTGTGCTTAAAAAAAACATTTTTTCTAGGGACAGAAAACTGTAGGTAGGGAGAGTGTGTCAGTTTCTTTCACTGTCAAAGTCCTTGTTTCCAGGGACCTGGAAGGACAGTGAGTGAATTCTCCTTGTGCTAAATTGTGCTTAAAAAAAACATTTTTTCTAGGGACAGAAAACTGTAGGTAGGGAGAGTGTGTCAGTTTCTTTCACTGTCAAAGTCCTTGTTTCCAGGGACCTGGAAGGACAGTGAGTGAATTCTCCTTGTGCTAAATTGTGCTTAAAAAAAACATTTTTTCTAGGGACAGAAAACTGTAGGTAGGGAGAGTGTGTCAGTTTCTTTCACTGTCAAAGTCCTTGTTTCCAGGGACCTGGAAGGACAGTGAGTGAATTCTCCTTGTGCTAAATTGTGCTTAAAAAAAACATTTTTTCTAGGGACAGAAAACTGTAGGTAGGGAGAGTGTGTCAGTTTCTTTCACTGTCAAAGTCCTTGTTTCCAGGGACCTGGAAGGACAGTGAGTGAATTCTCCTTGTGCTAAATTGTGCTTAAAAAAAACATTTTTTCTAGGGACAGAAAACTGTAGGTAGGGAGAGTGTGTCAGTTTCTTTCACTGTCAAAGTCCTTGTTTCCAGGGACCTGGAAGGACAGTGAGTGAATTCTCCTTGTGCTAAATTGTGCTTAAAAAAAACATTTTTTCTAGGGACAGAAAACTGTAGGTAGGGAGAGTGTGTCAGTTTCTTTCACTGTCAAAGTCCTTGTTTCCAGGGACCTGGAAGGACAGTGAGGTAATTCTCCTTGTGCTAAATTGTGCTTAAAAAAAACATTTTTTCTAGGGACAGAAAACTGTAGGTAGGGAGAGTGTGTCAGTTTCTTTCACTGTCAAAGTCCTTGTTTCCAGGGACCTGGAAGGACAGTGAGTGAATTCTCCTTGTGCTAAATTGTGCTTAAAAAAAACATTTTTTCTAGGGACAGAAAACTGTAGGTAGGGAGAGTGTGTCAGTTTCTTTCACTGTCAAAGTCCTTGTTTCCAGGGACCTGGAAGGACAGTGAGTGAATTCTCCTTGTGCTAAATTGTGCTTAAAAAAAACATTTTTTCTAGGGACAGAAAACTGTAGGTAGGGAGAGTGTGTCAGTTTCTTTCACTGTCAAAGTCCTTGTTTCCAGGGACCTGGAAGGACAGTGAGTGAATTCTCCTTGTGCTAAATTGTGCTTAAAAAAAACATTTTTTCTAGGGACAGAAAACAGTAGGTAGGGAGAGTGTGTCAGTTTCTTTCACTGTCAAAGTCCTTGTTTCCAGGGACCTGGAAGGACAGTGAGGTAATTCTCCTTGTGCTAAATTGTGCTTAAAAAAAACATTTTTTCTAGGGACAGAAAACTGTAGGTAGGGAGAGTGTGTCAGTTTCTTTCACTGTCAAAGTCCTTGTTTCCAGGGACCTGGAAGGACAGTGAGTGAATTCTCCTTGTGCTAAATTGTGCTTAAAAAAAACATTTTTTCTAGGGACAGAAAACTGTAGGTAGGGAGAGTGTGTCAGTTTCTTTCACTGTCAAAGTCCTTGTTTCCAGGGACCTGGAAGGACAGTGAGTGAATTCTCCTTGTGCTAAATTGTGCTTAAAAAAAACATTTTTTCTAGGGACAGAAAACTGTAGGTAGGGAGAGTGTGTCAGTTTCTTTCACTGTCAAAGTCCTTGTTTCCAGGGACCTGGAAGGACAGTGAGGTAATTCTCCTTGTGCTAAATTGTGCTTAAAAAAAACATTTTTTCTAGGGACAGAAAACTGTAGGTAGGGAGAGTGTGTCAGTTTCTTTCACTGTCAAAGTCCTTGTTTCAAGGGACAGAGAAGGACACCTGAAGGTAGCCCTTATTACTTTTTTCCCATCTCCCTGCAGGCCATCTATTAGAATGTCTGGAAGGCAAACAAGGAGAGGCAGACAGTCAGGAGGCAATAAAAGAGGGCAAGCAGGCTCTGTGTCTGGGGGCAACAGTGCTGGTCGTGGACGCGGTGCATTGTCATCAGCACATGGCCATGGGACACGCTTGTCCTTCTTTTCGGCAGCTGGACATGTTGAGCCACATCATGCCGAAGACTTGGTAGAGTGGATGACCAAGCCCTCCTCCTCCTCCTCATCCTCTCTCACCCAGGCTCAGGGTACTGGAAAAGCAGCTGCCAAAGCGTCCTCTTCCCTGGTATCAATGTCAGACTCATCATCAGTCACTCCTTCCCTAGACCCACCATGTCCTCCTCCTGAGGAGTCCCCCGAACTGTTTCAGCACAGTGTTGGGTACATGCTCCAGGAGGATGCCCAGCGTTTCGAAGGGTCTGATGATGAAACCCAGCTAGAGGAAGGCAGTAGCGTGAGAACAGACAGAGGGGATGCTCAAGAAGGACACCAATCTGGCAGTCATGTTCCAGCAGCTGCAGCATACTGCAAGATTGGCTCCAGTGATGAGGAGGGAGGTGATGATGAGGTCACTGACTCCACGTGGGTGCCTAATAGGAGAGAGGAGGAGGATGAGGAGGAGGCACATCTCCAACGAGGCAGGATGCCCTTTGGTGGCCAGCGTAAGGGCAGTACACCGACGGAATCACACCGCAGAGCTCCGCCTGTGCAGGGCGCTGCCTCTGCCCGTCATTCAAAAAGTTCTTTGGTGTGGGCCTTTTTTGAGGCTAGTGCATCAGATCGCACAGCTGCTGTTTGCAACATATGTCTCAAGCGTATATCGCGTGGCCAAAACATCAGCCGCTTGGGTACCACATGCCTGACCAGACATATGTTGACCTGCCATGCAGCTCGTTGGCAAGCCTACCTCAAAGACCCACACCAAAGAACAAAGCGGACCTCTCCTTGCACCGCATCAGCTGGGATCTCCAACCCCACTATAACTTCAGTCCTCTCTGAAACATGCACTGAGAGGAATGAAGGTGTAGAATTAGGTGTGTCACAGCCAAGTACTTGCGGCCACTCTGCTAGCAGTACACCGATGTCCGATTCTAGCAGGCAAATTTCCCTGCCCCAGCTGCTGGACCGTCGAAAGAAGTTCACTCCCAGCCATCCACATGCCCAGCGGTTGAATGCTAGCTTGGCTAAATTGCTAGCGCTTCAACTGCTGCCTTTTCAGTTGGTAGACTCGGCCCCCTTCCGTGAGTTTGTGCAATGTGCGGTTCCTCAGTGGCAGGTTCCCAAACGCCACTTTTTCTCACGGAAGGCTATTCCGGCTCTCTACCGGCATGTGGAAGGCAATGTCTTGGCCTCGCTGGACAGGGCGGTCAGCGGTAAGGTGCATATTACCGCTGACTCATGGTCCAGCAGGCATGGACAGGGACGTTACCTTTCTTTCACGGCCCATTGGGTCACTCTTTTGGCAGCTGGGAAGGATGCAGGACAAGGTGCAGTAGTGTTGGAGGTTGTCCCACCGCCACGCCTCCAAAATGCTACTACTGGTTGTGACACACCTCTCTCCTCCACCCCCTCCTCTTCTTCTTCCTCCATGGCCTCTTCCTGTGGTTTGTCCTATGAACCAGCGGTGCTCCGTAGCCGTTCACGGGGCTACGCAAGTACGCTGGCAAAAAGATGCCATGCCGTGCTTGCGCTGGTGTGTTTGGGGGACAGAAGCCACACTGGGGCAGAGGTCCTGTCTGCTCTGCAGGGCCAGGCCGAGAGGTGGTTGACGCCACGCCAGCTTAAGCCAGGAATGGTGGTTTGCGACAATGGCACCAACCTCCTCTCCGCCCTCCGACAGGGACAACTGACCCATGTGCCCTGTGTGGCTCACGTCCTTAACCTGGTGGTGCAGCGGTTCTTGGGCAGGTACCCGGGCTTACAGGATGTCCTGAGGCAGGCCAGGAAAGTCTGTGTGCATTTCCGCAGATCTTATAATGCCAGTGCTCGCCTGGCTGAGCTGCAAAAGGAGTTGAACCTGCCCAAGAACCGCCTTATATGTGACATGCCCACCAGGTGGAACTCAACGTTGGCCATGCTGCAGCGGCTGCACACGCAGCAGAGGGCCATCAATGAGTACCTGTGCGACTACGGCACCAGGACAGGGTCAGGGGAGCTTGGTTTTTTTTCTCCACGCCAGTGGGGCATGATCAGGGATGCATGCACTGTCCTGGCACCATTTGAGGAGGCCACGAGGATGGTGAGCAGTGACAGTGCATGCATCAGTGACACTGTACCTCTTGTCCACCTGTTGGAGCACACGCTGCGTGGAATAATGGACAGGGCACTTGAGGCAGAACAGAGGCAGGAAGAGGAGGACTTCCTTGCCTCTCAAGGCCCCCTTTACCCAGACAGTGTTCCTTCTGTCCCACCCATCGCACAGGAAGAGGAGGAGGAGGAGGAGGAGGAGGAGGATTGTGTCAGCATGGAGGTGGAGGCTGGCACTCAGCATCATCAGCAGCAGTCTTTTAGGGATGATTTACAGTCCCAAGAAACCAGTGGACTTGTACGTGGCTGGGAGGAGGTGGCTGCGGATCATGTCGTCCTTAGTGACCCAGAGGACTCCGGAGCGAATGCCTCAGCAAACCTACGCTGCATGGCCTCCCTGATCCTGCAAAGTCTGCGGAAGGATCCTCGTATTCTTCGGATCAAGGAGAGGGACCATTACTGGCTGGCCACTCTCCTTGATCCACGGTACAAGGGTAAGGTTGCGGACCTTATGTTACCGTCGCAGAGGGAGCAGAGGATGAGACAACTCCGGGAGGCCTTGCAGAAAGGTCTGTGCAACGCGTTCCCAGAGACTGGGAGGTTACAAACTCCTGGTCCTGGACAACGAGTTGCTGAGGCTTCGGCCAGTCAAAGAAGGAGCGGTGGGGAAGGTGGCCGTCTGACCGATGCGTTCAGACAATTCTTTAGTCCGCAGCCCCAAAGTATGATCGGTTCCAGCAACCATCGCCAGCGTCTGATAAACATGGTGCAGGAATATCTAGGGGCAAGGTCAGACTTGGACACCTTCCCCACCGAAAATCCTCTGGCTTACTGGGTCTTGAGGATGGATCACTGGCCAGAGCTTGCACAGTATGCAATTGAGCTACTGGCCTGTCCTGCATCCAGCGTTCTTTCGGAACGCACATTCAGTGCTGCTGGAGGATTTGTCACGGATCACAGGGTGCGCCTGTCCACCGACTCGGTTGATCGACTGACTTTCATCAAGATGAACCAGTCTTGGATCACCACCAGCTACCACACACCTGATGCTGATATAACAGACTAATTGATTTTAACATGTCACATCCCTTCAAGACTGATGCTGATGCTGAGTGCCTGTGCTGTTATGTTGACTGGCTATCCTCCTCCTCCGAGTCCTCAATGATACGATTGATGATGATAGCTTGGAAGATCATTTTTGTTTATGGGTGCCGCCACCAGTGGCTAAGGCCCAATTTTTCAGCCCCTGTTTTACAGGGGCGTGTAATTACAATTTTTTTAGCAATAATTTGCCATAGGGCTCATTGCTGTGCTCCAAGTACAGTATCTGTGAGGGGTTGGAGTGTTGTGGCACCAGTGGCTAAGGCCCAATTTTTCAGCCCCTGTTTAACAGGGGCGTGTCATTACAATTTTTGAAGCAATACTTTGCAACAGGGCTCATTGCTGTGCTCCAAGTACAGTATCTGTGAGGGGTTGTAGTGTTGTGCCACCAGTGCCTAAGGCCCAATTTTTCAGCCCCTGTTCAACAGGGGCATGCAATTACAATTCTTGATCTAATAATTCACAGCAGGGTCCATTGCTGCACCCACCAAGAGTAACTCTGAGGGCTTACAGTCTTGTGGCAACGCCACCACCACCACCACCACGAAAGGCCCAATTTTTCAGCCCCTGTTCAAAAGGGGCATGTAATTACAATTCTTGATCTAATAATTCACAGCAGGGCCCATTGCTGCACCCACCAAGAGTAACTGTCAGGGCTTACAGTGTTGTGGCACCAGCACCACCATCAAAGCCCCAATTTTTACTACCACTGTTCAACAATTATATGTAATTAAAATTCCTGATATAATAGTTGACAGCAGGGCGTTCCAGCACCAACCAAGAGTAACTGAGTGCTTACAGTGTTGTGCCAACACCAACAACTAAGGGGCCTATTTCTGCAGAGTATATACGGCAGGTCCCTACTTTCAAACATCCAACTTACAAACGACTCCTACTTGCAAACGAAAGAAGACAACAGGAAGTGAGAGGAAATCTACCCCTAGAAAGGAAAATTCTCTCCTGTAAGAATAAATATGGGAGAAAGGGGTCTCATCTGTACTGATGCTTTATCAGCAATCCTTGTTTCAAGAAAAACACCACATTTCAAAAACAGTTGTCATTGGGACGGAAAGTGAGGTGAAATGTTCTGAACAGGGGCACAGACAGCAAAACAAATGTTACAGGGGTGATAACCCTTACCTATGTTTCCCAAAAAGTTTAAAAATAGATTTTTGGGCTGGAGCTACACTTCAACAATGTACCTGTTCAAAATTACAAACAGATTCTACATAAGAACAAACCTACAGTCCCTGTCTTGTATGCACCGCCTGTATACGGCTGTTCAGAGTATATAGGGCCTTTTTTATTTTATGTGCGGGGTTCCCCTTAATATCCATACAAGACCCAAAGGGGCTGGTAATGGGCTGGGGTAGGGGGGGGGGTCATGGGGTAGCTATGCCATTTTTCTTAAAGAATTTCATCCATATTACCGGGACCAGACATTACATTAAAGCCGCAAGCAGTTTTAAATGGCTTTTTTTTCCTTTAGAAGTGTCATTTTGTGCAGGGACAGTTCTAAACACGGGAAACACGTGGCACTTCACAGGCATACTTTAGACACCCCCCAGGTACGATATTTAAAGGAATATTTGACTTTTTTTTTTTCACTTTATGCATCATTAAAATGACTGCTCCCGAAAAACGACCGTTTTTAAAACTTCTTTTTGCATTGATACATGTCCCCTGGTGCAGAACCCGGGTTCCCAAACCCTATTTATGACAATAACATGCATAATAGTTGTTATAATTAGCACTTTAGAATTCGAACGTTCGCATCCATTGTATTTAATAGGGTTCTAATGTTCGTTCGAACTTTCGGTCCGTTCGCGGGTTCTGGTGCGAACCGAACCCGGGGGTGTTCGGCTCATCACTACTTTAGAAATGTCATTTTGCAGGCGCACTGGGAAGTTCAGGGCTGCGCCTGTTCAACTTATGCAAATTGACTTACGTGACTTGACATTTACTAAGATTTTGCCGGCGCAGTGAACCGGCGCATTTGAACCATTGAAATTCCCGCGCTGAGCTCAAAAAAACCTCCCGCAGCTCGAATCGGAATTGCCGGCGCAGCGGGCTGGTTTTGAAAAACGTACTTTCCCTCTCTATTTTGGCCATATTTGTTATTCGGGCAGGTGTCACTACACTTCCTCACATCACCCCACATCACCCCCATTATATTCTCACTTCCAGCTTCTTTATATTTAGATTTTAACATGCCCTGCGCCAGGTCCATAGTAGCGCACTGAGCGCCTCCTCCCGGGCGCAGAGAACACTATAGTAAATGGGAAATAGGGCTGCACTACCGGCGCAAATGTTTTGTAAATACCAAAACAGCCATTGCGCACACAGATGCGCCAATACTCATGGCGCAAACGTTTGGTAAATCAGCCCCAGAGTGTCATTTAATTTCATTTAGATAGATTTAGCAGGCAGATGATTCAGTTAGCTCCAGTATATTTAGTATATATATGCATTCCAGGCTTTGTATATATATATATATATATATATATATATATATATATATATATACTGTATACAGTTTAGCTAGATCTCATTGCAGAGCGTTCCTGTTGTTCTCTTCCTAATATACTACAGGCAGGCAGTTGATTCAGGTAGCTGCAGTATACTGTATTCTGTGCAGCTAAATCAGTGCAGAGCGTTCCTGTTGTTCTCTTCCTAATATACTACAGGCAGGCAGTTGATTCAGGTAGCTTCAGTATATTCAGTCAGTATACTTTATCCTGTGCAGCTAGATCACTGCAGAGCGTTCCTGTTGTTCTCTTCCTAATATACTACAGGCAGGCAGTTGATTCCGGTAGCTGCAGTATATTCAGTCAGTATACTGTATCCTGTGCAGCTAGATAAGGGCAGAGCGTTCCTGCTGTTCTCTTCCTAATATACTACAGGCAGGCAGTTGATTCAGGTAGCTGCTGTATATTCAGTCAGTATACTGTATCCTGTGCAGCTAGATCACTGCAGAGCGTTCCTGTTGTTCTCTTCCTAATATACTACAGGCAGGCAGTGGATTCAGGTAGCTGCAGTATATTCAGTCAGTATACTGTATCCTGTGCAGCTAGATCACTGCAGAGAGTTTCTGTTGTTCTCTTCCTAATATACTACAGGCAGGCAGTCGATTCAGGTAGCTGCAGTATATTCAGTCAGTATAATGTATCCTGTGCAGCTAGATCACTGCAGAGCGTTCCTGTTGTTCTCTTCCTAAAATACTACAGGCAGGTAGGGATGAGCTCGGTGTTCGCGTCGAACATACGTTCGACTCGAACATCGGCTGTTCGATCGTTCGCCGAACAACGAACGATTTGGGCCGTTCGCGCCTAATTCGCGGCCCACAATGCACTACGCCATCGCAGTGTCATCCAGGCGCTGTGATTGGCCAAGCATGCACTGTGACCCCGCATGCTTGGCCAATCACAGCGCCGGCAGCGAGGAGAGCAATGATTGGCCACAGGCAGGATGCCTGTGGCCAATTATTGCTGAGGGGGTTTAGTACACGCCCCACACTATAAAAGGCCGCCAGCACGGCGGCCTAGTGTAGTGTGTTCCGGAGCAGGGAAAGAGAAGCATAGGCAGGGACAGTGACATTTTTTTTCTTGCTTAACCTGGATTCCTTTAGTTTAGGGAAAGAGAAGGATAGGTAGGGAGAGTGTCAGTCTGTTTTACTGTGCTAAACCTTGTTTGTAGGGACAGGGAAGGACAGTGAGGGAAATTCTCATTGTGCTATAGTGTGCTAAAGCATTCCTCATCAACCATCTTTAAAAAAAAAAATTTATAGGGACAGAAAACTATAGGTAGGGAGAGTGTCAGTCTGTTTTACTGTGCTAAACCTTGTTTGTAGGGACAGGGAAGGACAGTGAGGGAAATTCTCATTGTGCTATAGTGTGCTAAAGCATTCCTCATCAACCATCTTTAAAAAAAAAAATTTATAGGGACAGAAAACTATAGGTAGGGAGAGTGTCAGTGTGTTTTACTGTGCTAAACCTTGTTTGTAGGGACAGGGAAGGACAGTGAGGGAAATTCTCATGGTGCTATACTGTGCTAAAGCATTCCTCATCAACCATCTTTAAAAAAAAAAAATTATAGGGACAGAAAACTATAGGTAGGGAGAGTGTCAGTGTGTTTTACTGTGCTAAACCTTGTTTGTAGGGACAGGGAAGGACAGTGAGGGAAATTCTCATTGTGCTATACTGTGCTAAAGCATTCCTCATCAACCATCTTTAAAAAAAAAAATTTTTATAGGGACAGAAAACTATAGGTAGGGAGAGTGTCAGTGTGTTTTACTGTGCTAAACCTTGTTTGTAGGGACAGGGAAGGACAGTGAGGGAAATTCTCATTGTGCTATACTGTGCTAAAGCATTCCTCATCAACCATCTTTAAAAAAAAAAAATTATAGGGACAGAAAACTATAGGTAGGGAGAGTGTCAGTGTGTTTTACTGTGCTAAACCTTGTTTGTAGTAGGGATGAGCTCGGTGTTCGAGTCGAACATACGTTCGACTCGAACATCGGCTGTTCGATCGTTCGACGAAGATCGAACGATTTGGGCCGTTCGCGCCTAATTCGAGTGACGCGAACGGCCCACAATGCACTACGCCATCGCAGTGTCATCCAGGCGCTGTGATTGGCCAAGCATGCACTGTGACCCCGCATGCTTGGCCAATCACAGCGCCGGCAGCGAGGAGAGCAATGATTGGCCACAGGCAGGATGCCTGTGGCCAATTATTGCTGAGGGGGTTTAGTACACGCCCCACACTATAAAAGGCCGCCAGCACGGCGGCCTAGTGTAGTGTGTTCCGGAGCAGGGAAAGAGAAGCATAGGCAGGGACAGTGACATTTTTTTTCTTGCTTAACCTGGATTCCTTTAGTTTAGGGAAAGAGAAGGATAGGTAGGGAGAGTGTCAGTCTGTTTTACTGTGAGAATCCTTGTTTCTAGGGACAGGGAAGGACAGTGAGGGAAATTCTCCTTGTGCTATAGTGTGCTAAAGCATTGATCATCAACCATCTTTAAAAAATCATTTTTTCTAGGGACAGAAAACTATAGGTAGGGAGAGTGTCAGTGTGTTTTACTGTGATAATCCTTGTTTCTAGGGACAGGGAAGGACAGTGAGGGAAATTCTCCTTGTGCTATAGTGTGCTAAAGCATTGATCATCAACCGTCTTTAAAAAATCATTTTTTCTAGGGACAGAAAACTATAGGTAGGGAGAGTGTCAGTGTGTTTTACTGTGTGAATCCTTGTTTCTAGGGACAGGGAAGGACAGTGAGGGAAATTCTCCTTGTGCTATAGTGTGCTAAAGCATTGATCATCAACCATCTTTAAAAAAACATTTTTTCTAGGGACAGAAAACTATAGGTAGGAAGAGTGTCAGTTTCTTTCACTGTGATAATCCTTGTTTGTAGGGACAGGGAAGGACAGTGAGGGAAATTCTCCTTGTGCTATAGTGTGCAAAAGCATTGATTATCAACCATCTTTAAAAAAACATTTTTTCTAGGGACAGAAAACTATAGGTAGGAAGAGTGTCAGTTTCTTTCACTGTGATAATCCTTGTTTCTAGGGACAGGGAAGGACAGTGAGGGAAATTCTCCTTGTGCTATAGTGTGCTAAAGCATTGATCATCAACCATCTTTAAAAAATCATTTTTTCTAGGGACAGAAAACTATAGGTAGGGAGAGTGTCAGTGTGTTTTACTGTGATAATCCTTGTTTCTAGGGACAGGGAAGGACAGTGAGGGAAATTCTCCTTGTGCTATAGTGTGCTAAAGCATTGATCATCAACCATCTTTAAAAAAACATTTTTTCTAGGGACAGAAAACTATAGGTAGGAAGAGTGTCAGTTTCTTTCACTGTGATAATCCTTGTTTCTAGGGACAGGGAAGGACAGTGAGGGAAATTCTCCTTGTGCTATAGTGTGCTAAAGCATTGATCATCAACCGTCTTTAAAAAATCATTTTTTCTAGGGACAGAAAACTATAGGTAGGAAGAGTGTCAGTTTCTTTCACTGTGATAATCCTTGTTTCTAGGGACAGGGAAGGACAGTGAGGGAAATTCTCCTTGTGCTATAGTGTGCTAAAGCATTGATCATCAACCGTCTTTAAAAAAAAAAAATTCTAGGGACAGAAAACTATAGGTAGGAAGAGTGTCAGTTTCTTTCACTGTGATAATCCTTGTTTCTAGGGACAGGGAAGGACAGTGAGGGAAATTCTCCTTGTGCTATAGTGTGCTAAAGCATTGATCATCAACCGTCTTTAAAAAAACATTTTTTCTAGGGACAGAAAACTATAGGTAGGAAGAGTGTCAGTTTCTTTCACTGTGATAATCCTTGTTTCTAGGGACAGGGAAGGACAGTGAGGGAAATTCTCCTTGTGCTATAGTGTGCTAAAGCATTGATCATCAACCGTCTTTAAAAAAACATTTTTTCTAGGGACAGAAAACTATAGGTAGGAAGAGTGTCAGTTTCTTTCACTGTGATAATCCTTGTTTCTAGGGACAGGGAAGGACAGTGAGGGAAATTCTCCTTGTGCTATAGTGTGCTAAAGCATTGATCATCAACCGTCTTTAAAAAAACATTTTTTCTTGGGACAGAAAACTATAGGTAGTAAGAGTGTTAGTTTCTTTCACTGTGATAATCCTTGTTTCTAGGGACAGGGAAGGACAGTGAGGGAAATTCTCCTTGTGCTATAGTGTGCTAAAGCATTGATCATCAACCATCTTTAAAAAAACATTTTTTCTAGGGACAGAAAACTATAGGTAGGAAGAGTGTCAGTTTCTTTCACTGTGATAATCCTTGTTTCTAGGGACAGGGAAGGACAGTGAGGGAAATTCTCCTTGTGCTATAGTGTGCTAAAGCATTGATCATCAACCATCTTTAAAAAAACATTTTTTCTAGGGACAGAAAACTATAGGTAGGAAGAGTGTCAGTTTCTTTCACTGTGATAATCCTTGTTTCTAGGGACAGGGAAGGACAGTGAGGGAAATTCTCCTTGTGCTATAGTGTGCTAAAGCATTGATCATCAACCGTCTTTAAAAAAACATTTTTTCTAGGGACAGAAAACTATAGGTAGGAAGAGTGTCAGTTTCTTTCACTGTGATAATCCTTGTTTCTAGGGACAGGGAAGGACAGTGAGGGAAATTCTCCTTGTGCTATAGTGTGCTAAAGCATTGATCATCAACCGTCTTTAAAAAATCATTTTTTCTAGGGACAGAAAACTATAGGTAGGGAGAGTGTCAGTGTGTTTTACTGTGCGAATCCTTGTTTCTAGGGACAGGGAAGGACAGTGAGGGAAATTCTCCTTGTGCTATAGTGTGCTAAAGCATTGATCATCAACCATCTTTAAAAAAACATTTTTTCTAGGGACAGAAAACTATAGGTAGGAAGAGTGTCAGTTTCTTTCACTGTGATAATCCTTGTTTCTAGGGACAGGGAAGGACAGTGAGGGAAATTCTCCTTGTGCTATAGTGTGCTAAAGCATTGATCATCAACCATCTTTAAAAAAACATTTTTTCTAGGGACAGAAAACTATAGGTAGGAAGAGTGTCAGTTTCTTTCACTGGGATAATCCTTGTTTCTAGGGACAGGGAAGGACAGTGAGGGAAATTCTCCTTGTGCTATAGTGTGCTAAAGCATTGATCATCAACCGTCTTTAAAAAAACATTTTTTCTAGGGACAGAAAACTATAGGTAGGAAGAGTGTCAGTTTCTTTCACTGTGATAATCCTTGTTTCTAGGGACAGGGAAGGACAGTGAGGGAAATTCTCCTTGTGCTATAGTGTGCTAAAGCATTGATCATCAACCATCTTTAAAAAAACATTTTTTCTAGGGACAGAAAACTATAGGTAGGGAGAGTGTCAGTGTGTTTTACTGTGATAATCCTTGTTTCTAGGGACAGGGAAGGACAGTGAGGGAAATTCTCCTTGTGCTATAGTGTGTTAAAGCATTGATCATCAACCGTCTTTAAAAAATCATTTTTTCTAGGGACAGAAAACTATAGGTAGGGAGAGTGTCAGTGTGTTTTACTATGCGAATCCTTGTTTCTAGGGACAGGGAAGGACAGTGAGGAAAATTCTCCTTGTGCTATAGTGTGCTAAAGCATTGATCATCAACCATCTTTAAAAAAACATTTTTTCTAGGGACAGAAAACTATAGGTAGGAAGAGTGTCAGTTTCTTTCACTGTGATAATCCTTGTTTCTAGGGACAGGGAAGGACAGTGAGGGAAATTCTCCTTGTGCTATAGTGTGCTAAAGCATTGATCATCAACCATCTTTAAAAAAACATTTTTTCTAGGGACAGAAAACTATAGGTAGGAAGAGTGTCAGTTTCTTTCACTGTGATAATCCTTGTTTCTAGGGACAGGGAAGGACAGTGAGGGAAATTCTCCTTGTGCTATAGTGTGCTAAAGCATTGATCATCAACCGTCTTTAAAAAAACATTTTTTCTAGGGACAGAAAACTATAGGTAGTGTGACAGCAGGAAGGTAAAGTCACCTGGTTGCATCCAGGGGGGTAGATATATTTCGCCCAGATTCAGGCTTTACGCCGACTTATACAACTAGGTGGAGAGTTGTATAAGGCTAGTGGGCTCATGGATGACTCATACCTCTAGGGAGAGTGTGGGGCGTCGTGCAGACAGAGATGAGGAGACCAGCTGAACCTTGTCAGCTCATTTAGGCCTCTATAAGAACTCCCAGCTTCATTAGATGTTAGCTCATGCCTGGAACCAGACCTGTGTGGACTGTCTAGGGAGAGTGAACCCCTGTGCGGTGAGGCAAAGCCTGTGTGGCTATTTGTTTGGACTTTTACTAAACCAGGGACTTAGGGACTAGGACAGCACTAGGCTGATCCCAGTTGTTAGTTAGGAAACCTGTATGTTTAGTCAGAGGTCAACTTGACCAGGATTTATTTTGGTTATGTTTCTTTTGCTTTGCTGTGTTTTGTCACTGTAAATAGAAAATAAACCGCACCTTTTTTTGATTTTGAAAACCACAACCTCCGTTTGCTGGGCCTGTTTTGTGTGGGGAGCCCATCCCGGGGGTCACACACACCCGCTGCCGAGCTAACCCCCTCACAGTTGGTGGAGAACCAGTGGCAGTTTTTTTTAAGCCAGCATGGAGGAGATACTGAAGCAGCTGGCTCTAGCAAATGCCAATCAACAGCAGACAAATGCAGGTTTGCAAAGGAGCCTTGCAGCCCAGCAGCAGACAAACGCAACTTTGCAACAGAGTCTGGAGGCTCAGCAACGAGCCCAGCAGCAATCTGAGGCCCGCTTCATAGACCTGTTGCAGAAGCAAGAGCAGAGACTACAACAACAGATGGAAGCAGTAATGCAGCAACGTCCGCAGACCAGTGAGGAAAGCCGTCCCACTAATACCGCGTCCTTTGGGGTGAGTCATTTATTGACAAAAATGACTGGAGAGGATGATCCAGAGGTATTTTTGACCACATTTGAAAGGACCGCTGAAAGAGAAAAGTGGCCTGAGGAGCAGTGGGCTGGACTGGTGGCTCCTCTGTTAACTGGTGAATCGCAGAAAGCTTACTATGACCTAGAGCCTAACCAAGCAAAAGACTATGTGATGCTAAAAGCTGAAATATTGGCAAGGCTGGGTGTCACCCAGGCTGTCCGGGCTCAGCGTGTGCATAACTGGACTTTCCAGCTTGGAAAACCCCCCAGGTCTCAAATGTATGATCTCATTCACCTGAGCAGAAAGTGGCTACAGCCAGAGACTTTGTCCGCACCAAAGATTGTGGAACGTGTTGTAATGGATCGGTTTTTGAGAGCTCTTCCTACTGCCATCCAAAAGTGGGTAAGCCATGGAGACCCAGAGACGGCCGATGGTCTTGTGGATCGTGTGGAGAAATACTTGGCTACAGAGAACCTGACGGCCTCTTCCAGAGACACTCGGACTTTCCACCCTAAGACCAGACCATCCCCAGGGGCGGATAAGAGGATTCCAAGGGGTGAGGGTGGAGAGAGTGAGAGGGTGGGAGCTCTACCCCAAGTTTGGCGAGAACAGCCTGGGAAATCAGCGGCTCAAGAGGCGGCAAGAAGGATCGTTTGCTACCGCTGCCGGCAAGCGGGACATATTGCAGCCAATTGCCCGGTTGTGGAGGAACCCATGCAGTGTGACTTTCTGACGGGCAGACGTCAGTCGCTGTGTGCGACAGTCGCATGCACTGCCATTCGAGGAACTGAGAAACATTTATGCAAAATGTGTGTTAATGGTAGAAATGTTGTGGTATTGCTGGATTCAGGTAGCCTTGTGACCCTGATAAAGGCTGAGTTAGTTAAAACAGAGGTCTCTGGGAATAGCAAGGTAGCTGTTATTTGTGTGCATGGGGACACCCGAGAGTATCCAGTGACTACAGTGTGTTTCGAGACCCCCAAAGGTACCCTCTCTCATCCAGTGGGCTTAGTATCTCAGTTACCGCATGACGCCATTGTGGGAAGGGATTTTCCGAAGTTCTGGGAACTGTGGGATGATCCTGAGCCCCTCACTGGTGCCCCTATGTACCAGGAATGTGATAGCCAGAACTCCCCTGAGAGTGGTGAGGACTCTCCGGAATTTCCCTTATCAGTATTGGCAGGGGAGACTCAAGAAACTGGAGAGGAGCCCACCTCCTCAGACGAAAACCTACCGTCTGTGGAGTTTTCTGATCTTGAGGTTCACAGGGAAAACTTTGCCACAGAACAGTTGAAAGACCCCGCCCTAATAAAGGCACGGGAAAACGTAGTGAAAATAGATGGTGAGTTAGTGAACCCAGATAATACCTGCACTTACCCATACTTCAGCGTAGAGAAGGACCTACTGTATCGGGTGGCAAAAAGGGCAGAAGAAACCGTTGAGCAGCTTGTGGTGCCCAAACCTTACAGGAAGTTGGTGTTGGAGTTGGCCCATGGGCACATTCTTGGAGGTCATCTGGGGACAGAGAAAACCCGAGAGAGGGTATTACAGAGATTCTATTGGCCGGGGGTGATGAAGGACGTAGAAAATTATTGTTCCTCCTGCCCTGTGTGTCAGAGGTTGGCCCCGATGCCACATTTCCGTAGCCCGCTGGTCCCTCTACCCATCATTGAGGTCCCGTTTGAGAGGATCGCCATGGATTTGGTAGGTCCTATAATCAAGTCCGCTAGGGGGCACCAGTACATATTAGTTATAATGGACTATGCCACCCGTTATCCAGAAGCGATCCCTCTCCGAAATACCTCGGCCAAAACCATAGCCAAAGAGCTATCTCTTGTTTTTAGCCGGGTGGGTATTTGTAAAGAACTGCTTACGGACCAAGGTACACCCTTTATGTCCCGGGTTATGAAAGAGCTGTGTAAATTGTTCAAAGTGACGCAATTGCGTACGTCTGTGTATCACCCCCAAACCGATGGGCTGGTTGAAAGATTCAACAAAACCCTAAAACAAATGTTGAAGAAAGTGGTGGATAGAGATGGAAAGGATTGGGACTGTTTACTTCCTTATTTGATGTTTGCTATTAGGGAGGTGCCCCAATCCTCTACGGGATTCTCCCCCTTTGAGTTACTGTATGGGAGACACCCAAGAGGGCTGTTGGATATTGCCAAGGAAACTTGGGAAAGTGAGAGTTCTCCCCACAGGAGTGTGATTGAGCATGTCGCCCTGATGCAAGATCGAATTGCACAGGTAATGCCCATCGTGAAGGAACATTTGGCCCAAGCGCAGTTGGCACAGCAGAGAGTGTACAACCGTGGAGCCAAGACCCGTACCTTTTCCCCGGGGGATAGGATATTGGTACTTGTCCCTACGGTTGAAAGTAAATTCCTTGCCAAATGGCAAGGCCCCTACGAGATAATGGAAAAAGTGAGCGAAGTGAATTACAAGGTCAGACAACCAGGAAGGCGAAAGCCCGAACAGATCTATCACGTTAATCTGTTGAAAGCCTGGAGGGATAGAGAGTCCCTAGTCGCAGACACTTGGTCACCAGCTCAAACTGGTTGCGTGATTCCTGAGGTTGGAATAGCAGCCACCTTGTCACAACCCCAACAACAGGAGGTTAAGGAGTTTGTGCTTCGCAACAAGGAGGTATTCTCTGAGCTGCCGGGACAAACATCTGGGGTAGAGCATGACATCATTACCCCGCCCGGTGAAAGGGTGAAGTTAAAACCCTATCGGATCCCAGAGGCTCGACGGGAGGCAATACGGGAGGAAGTACAGAAAATGCTGAACTTAGGGGTGATAGAGGAGTCCCAAAGTGATTGGTCTAGTTCCATCGTGTTGGTGCCTAAACCGGATGGGAGCTGGCGATTTTGTAACGATTTTCGTCAGTTGAACAAAGTTACAAAATTTGACACCTACCCCATGCCACGTATAGATGAGTTGATCGACCGGCTGGGAACAGCCCGATACATGACGACTCTTGACCTCACAAAAGGGTATTGGCAAATCCCCCTGGCCAAGTCGGCCAAAGAGAAAACCGCATTTGTAACCCCAGACGGGGCGTTCCAATATAAAAGAATGCCGTTCGGGTTACAGAATGCGCCGGCCACATTCCAGCGGAAAATGGACCAGATGCTGAGGCCCCATCGGAAGTATGCTGCGGCTTACCTGGATGACGTAATTGTCCATAGCACAGATTGGGCCTCACATCTGCCAAAAGTGCAAGCAGTCCTGGACTCTGTTCGGGAAGCGGGGTTTACGGCTAACCCCAAGAAGTGTACCATTGGGCAGGAGGAGGCCAAATATCTTGGGTACACCATTGGGAGGGGAGTAATAAAACCCCAACTCAACAAAGTCGAGGCCATCCAGAGTTGGCCACGTCCCAACAGCAAGAAGCAGGTACGAGCCTTTCTGGGAATCGCTGGGTATTATCGGCGATTCATTCCCCACTTTGCTTCTAAGGCTGTGCCCCTAACCAACCTGACGAAGGGGAAAGGGTCGGTCATGATTAAATGGACCCCCGAGGCTGAGGCAGCATTCCAATTCTTGAAACAAGCCTTATGTAGCCAGCCAGTGTTGTACTCACCCGACTTCTCTAAAGACTTTGTCGTACAAAGTGATGCGTCAGATGTGGGGTTAGGAGCAGTATTGTCCCAGGTCTGGAACGGGGAAGAGCACCCAGTCATTTACCTCAGCAGGAAGTTGAAGTCCCATGAGGTAAATTACGCCACCGTTGAAAAGGAGTGTTTAGCGGTGAAGTGGGCTCTAGATTCCCTTCGGTACTACCTGCTAGGTAGGCACTTTGACATGGTTACGGATCACGCTCCGTTAAAGTGGATGGCTCAAAACAAGGAAACAAATAGAAGAGTGAATAGGTGGTTCCTGGCCCTCCAGGAATTCAACTTCACAGTAAAGCATCGCCCTGGCGTTCAAATGGGGAATGTGGATGCTTTGTCTCGAGTACATGAATGCCTGATTGCTGGTGTTCCAACCCCGAGGTTAAAACAAGAGGGGGGGGTATGTGACAGCAGGAAGGTAAAGTCACCTGGTTGCATCCAGGGGGGTAGATATATTTCGCCCAGATTCAGGCTTTACGCCGACTTATACAACTAGGTGGAGAGTTGTATAAGGCTAGTGGGCTCATGGATGACTCATACCTCTAGGGAGAGTGTGGGGCGTCGTGCAGATAGAGATGAGGAGACCAGCTGAACCTTGTCAGCTCATTTAGGCCTCTATAAGAACTCCCAGCTTCATTAGATGTTAGCTCATGCCTGGAACCAGACCTGTGTGGACTGTCTAGGGAGAGTGAACCCCTGTGTGGTGAGGCAAAGCCTGTGTGGCTATTTGTTTGGACTTTTACTAAACCAGGGACTTAGGGACTAGGACAGCACTAGGCTGATCCCAGTTGTTAGTTAGGAAACCTGTATGTTTAGTCAGAGGTCAACTTGACCAGGATTTATTTTGGTTATGTTTCTTTTGCTTTGCTGTGTTTTGTCACTGTAAATAGAAAATAAACCGCACCTTTTTTTGATTTTGAAAACCACAACCTCCGTTTGCTGGGCCTGTTTTGTGTGGGGAGCCCATCCCGGGGGTCACACACACCCGCTGCCGAGCTAACCCCCTTACAGTAGGAAGAGTGTCAGTTTCTTTCACTGTGATAATCCTTGTTTGTAGGGACAGGGAAGGACAGTGAGGGAAATTCTCCTTGTGCTATAGTGTGCTAAAGCATTGATCATCAACCGTCTTTAAAAAAACATTTTTTCTAGGGACAGAAAACTATAGGTAGGAAGAGTGTCAGTTTCTTTCACTGTGATAATCCTTGTTTCTAGGGACAGGGAAGGACAGTGAGGGAAATTCTCCTTGTGCTATAGTGTGCTAAAGCATTGATCATCAACCGTCTTTAAAAAAACATTTTTTCTAGGGACAGAAAACTATAGGTAGGAAGAGTGTCAGTTTCTTTCACTGTGATAATCCTTGTTTCTAGGGACAGGGAAGGACAGTGAGGGAAATTCTCCTTGTGCTATAGTGTGCTAAAGCATTGATCATCAACCGTCTTTAAAAAAACATTTTTTCTTGGGACAGAAAACTATAGGTAGGAAGAGTGTTAGTTTCTTTCACTGTGATAATCCTTGTTTCTAGGGACAGGGAAGGACAGTGAGGGAAATTCTCCTTGTGCTATAGTGTGCTAAAGCATTGATCATCAACCATCTTTAAAAAAACATTTTTTCTAGGGACAGAAAACTATAGGTAGGAAGAGTGTCAGTTTCTTTCACTGTGATAATCCTTGTTTCTAGGGACAGGGAAGGACAGTGAGGGAAATTCTCCTTGTGCTATAGTGTGCTAAAGCATTGATCATCAACCATCTTTAAAAAAACATTTTTTCTAGGGACAGAAAACTATAGGTAGGAAGAGTGTCAGTTTCTTTCACTGTGATAATCCTTGTTTCTAGGGACAGGGAAGGACAGTGAGGGAAATTCTCCTTGTGCTATAGTGTGCTAAAGCATTGATCATCAACCGTCTTTAAAAAAACATTTTTTCTAGGGACAGAAAACTATAGGTAGGAAGAGTGTCAGTTTCTTTCACTGTGATAATCCTTGTTTCTAGGGACAGGGAAGGACAGTGAGGGAAATTCTCCTTGTGCTATAGTGTGCTAAAGGATTGATCATCAACCGTCTTTAAAAAATCATTTTTTCTAGGGACAGAAAACTATAGGTAGGGAGAGTGTCAGTGTGTTTTACTGTGCGAATCCTTGTTTCTAGGGACAGGGAAGGACAGTGAGGGAAATTCTCCTTGTGCTATAGTGTGCTAAAGCATTGATCATCAACCATCCTTAAAAAAACATTTTTTCTAGGGACAGAAAACTATAGGTAGGAAGAGTGTCAGTTTCTTTCACTGTGATAATCCTTGTTTCTAGGGACAGGGAAGGACAGTGAGGGAAATTCTCCTTGTGCTATAGTGTGCTAAAGCATTGATCATCAACCATCTTTAAAAAAACATTTTTTCTAGGGACAGAAAACTATAGGTAGGAAGAGTGTCAGTTTCTTTCACTGGGATAATCCTTGTTTCTAGGGACAGGGAAGGACAGTGAGGGAAATTCTCCTTGTGCTATAGTGTGCTAAAGCATTGATCATCAACCGTCTTTAAAAAAACATTTTTTCTAGGGACAGAAAACTATAGGTAGGAAGAGTGTCAGTTTCTTTCACTGTGATAATCCTTGTTTCTAGGGACAGGGAAGGACAGTGAGGGAAATTCTCCTTGTGCTATAGTGTGCTAAAGCATTGATCATCAACCATCTTTAAAAAAACATTTTTTCTAGGGACAGAAAACTATAGGTAGGGAGAGTGTCAGTGTGTTTTACTGTGATAATCCTTGTTTCTAGGGACAGGGAAGGACAGTGAGGGAAATTCTCCTTGTGCTATAGTGTGCTAAAGCATTGATCATCAACCGTCTTTAAAAAATCATTTTTTCTAGGGACAGAAAACTATAGGTAGGGAGAGTGTCAGTGTGTTTTACTGTGCGAATCCTTGTTTCTAGGGACAGGGAAGGACAGTGAGGGAAATTCTCCTTGTGCTATAGTGTGCTAAAGCATTGATCATCAACCATCTTTAAAAAAACATTTTTTCTAGGGACAGAAAACTATAGGTAGGAAGAGTGTCAGTTTCTTTCACTGTGATAATCCTTGTTTCTAGGGACAGGGAAGGACAGTGAGGGAAATTCTCCTTGTGCTATAGTGTGCTAAAGCATTGATCATCAACCATCTTTAAAAAAACATTTTTTCTAGGGACAGAAAACTATAGGTAGGAAGAGTGTCAGTTTCTTTCACTGTGATAATCCTTGTTTCTAGGGACAGGGAAGGACAGTGAGGGAAATTCTCCTTGTGCTATAGTGTGCTAAAGCATTGATCATCAACCGTCTTTAAAAAAACATTTTTTCTAGGGACAGAAAACTATAGGTAGGAAGAGTGTCAGTTTCTTTCACTGTGATAATCCTTGTTTGTAGGGACAGGGAAGGACAGTGAGGGAAATTCTCCTTGTGCTATAGTGTGCTAAAGCATTGATCATCAACCGTCTTTAAAAAATCATTTTTTTTAGGGACAGAAAACTATAGGTAGGGAGAGTGTCAGTGTGTTTTACTGTGCGAATCCTTGTTTCTAGGGACAGGGAAGGACAGTGAGGGAAATTCTCCTTGTGCTATAGGGTGCTAAAGCATTGATCATCAACCATCTTTAAAAAAACATTTTTTCTAGGGACAGAAAACTATAGGTAGGAAGAGTTTCAGTTTCTTTCACTGTGATAATCCTTGTTTCTAGGGACAGGGAAGGACAGTGAGGGAAATTCTCCTTGTGCTATAGTGTGCTAAAGCATTGATCATCAACCATCTTTAAAAAAACATTTTTTCTAGGGACAGAAAACTATAGGTAGGAAGAGTGTCAGTTTCTTTCACTGTGATAATCCTTGTTTCTAGGGACAGGGAAGGACAGTGAGGGAAATTCTCCTTGTGCTATAGTGTGCTAAAGCATTGATCATCAACCGTCTTTAAAAAATCATTTTTTCTAGGGACAGAAAACTATAGGTAGGAAGAGTGTCAGTTTATTTCACTGTGATAATCCTTGTTTCTAGGGACAGGGAAGGACAGTGAGGGAAATTCTCCTTGTGCTATAGTGTGCTAAAGCATTGATCATCAACCGTCTTTAAAAAAACATTTTTTCTAGGGACAGAAAACTATAGGTAGGAAGAGTGTCAGTTTCTTTCACTGTGATAATCCTTGTTTGTAGGGACAGGGAAGGACAGTGAGGGAAATTCTCCTTGTGCTATAGTGTGCTAAAGCATTGATCATCAACCGTCTTTAAAAAATCATTTTTTCTAGGGACAGAAAACTATAGGTAGGGAGAGTGTCAGTGTGTTTTACTGTGCGAATCCTTGTTTGTAGGGACAGGGAAGGACAGTGAGGGAAATTCTCCTTGTGCTATAGTGTGCTAAAGCATTGATCATCAACCATCTTTAAAAAAACATTTTTTCTAGGGACAGAAAACTATAGGTAGGAAGAGTGTCAGTTTCTTTCACTGTGATAATCCTTGTTTCTAGGGACAGGGAAGGACAGTGAGGGAAATTCTCCTTGTGCTATAGTGTGCTAAAGCATTGATCATCAACCATCTTTAAAAAAACATTTTTTCTAGGGACAGAAAACTATAGGTAGGAAGAGTGTCAGTTTCTTTCACTGTGATAATCCTTGTTTCTAGGGACAGGGAAGGACAGTGAGGGAAATTCTCCTTGTGCTATAGTGTGCTAAAGCATTGATCATCAACCGTCTTTAAAAAAACATTTTTTCTAGGGACAGAAAACTATAGGTAGGAAGAGTGTCAGTTTCTTTCACTGTGATAATCCTTGTTTCTAGGGACAGGGAAGGACAGTGAGGGAAATTCTCCTTGTGCTATAGTGTGCTAAAGCATTGATCATCAACCGTCTTTAAAAAAACATTTTTTCTAGGGACAGAAAACTATAGGTAGGAAGAGTGTCAGTTTCTTTCACTGTGATAATCCTTGTTTGTAGGGACAGGGAAGGACAGTGAGGGAAATTCTCCTTGTGCTATAGTGTGCTAAAGCATTGATCATCAACCGTCTTTAAAAAATCATTTTTTCTAGGGACAGAAAACTATAGGTAGGGAGAGTGTCAGTGTGTTTTACTGTGCGAATCCTTGTTTCTAGGGACAGGGAAGGACAGTGAGGGAAATTCTCCTTGTGCTATAGTGTGCTAAAGCATTGATCATCAACCATCTTTAAAAAAACATTTTTTCTAGGGACAGAAAACTATAGGTAGGAAGAGTGTCAGTTTCTTTCACTGTGATAATCCTTGTTTCTAGGGACAGGGAAGGACAGTGAGGGAAATTCTCCTTGTGCTATAGTGTGCTAAAGCATTGATCATCAACCGTCTTTAAAAAACATTTTTTCTAGGGACAGAAAACTATAGGTAGGTAGAGTGTCAGTTTCTTTCACTGTGATAATCCTTGTTTCTAGGGACAGGGAAGGACAGTGAGGGAAATTCTCCTTGTGCTATAGTGTGCTAAAGCATTGATCATCAACCGTCTTTAAAAAAACATTTTTTCTAGGGACAGAAAACTATAGGTAGGAAGAGTGTCAGTTTCTTTCACTGTGATAATCCTTGTTTCTAGGGACAGGGAAGGACAGTGAGGGAAATTCTCCTTGTGCTATAGTGTGCTAAAGCATTGATCATCAACCGTCTTTAAAAAAACATTTTTTCTAGGGACAGAAAACTATAGGTAGGGAGAGTGTCAGTGTGTTTTACTGTGCGAATCCTTGTTTCTAGGGACAGGGAAGGACAGTGAGGGAAATTCTCCTTGTGCTATACTGTGCTAAAGCATTGATCATCAACCATCTTTAAAAAAAATAATAATTATAGGGACAGAAAACTATAGGTAGGGAGAGTGTCAGTGTGTTTTACTGTGCTAAACCTTGTTTGTAGGGACAGGGAAGGACAGTGAGGGAAATTCTCATTGTGCTATACTGTGCTAAAGCATTCCTCATCAACCATCTTTAAAAAAAATAAAATTATAGGGACAGAAAACTATAGGTAGGGAGAGTGTCAGTGTGTTTTACTGTGCTAAACCTTGTTTGTAGGGACAGGGAAGGACAGTGAGGGAAATTCTCATTGTGCTATACTGTGCTAAAGCATTTCTCATCAACCATCTTTAAAAAAAAAAAAATTATAGGGACAGAAAACTATAGGTAGGGAGAGTGTCAGTGTGTTTTACTGTGCGAATCCTTGTTTCTAGGGACAGGGAAGGACAGTGAGGGAAATTCTCCTTGTGCTATAGTGTGCTAAAGCATTGATCATCAACCATCTTTAAAAAAACATTTTTTCTAGGGACAGAAAACTATAGGTAGGAAGAGTGTCAGTTTCTTTCACTGTGATAATCCTTGTTTCTAGGGACAGGGAAGGACAGTGAGGGAAATTCTCCTTGTGCTATAGTGTGCTAAAGCATTGATCATCAACCGTCTTTAAAAAACATTTTTTCTAGGGACAGAAAACTATAGGTAGGAAGAGTGTCAGTTTCTTTCACTGTGATAATCCTTGTTTCTAGGGACAGGGAAGGACAGTGAGGGAAATTCTCCTTGTGCTATAGTGTGCTAAAGCATTGATCATCAACCGTCTTTAAAAAAACATTTTTTCTAGGGACAGAAAACTATAGGTAGGAAGAGTGTCAGTTTCTTTCACTGTGATAATCCTTGTTTCTAGGGACAGGGAAGGACAGTGAGGGAAATTCTCCTTGTGCTATAGTGTGCTAAAGCATTGATCATCAACCGTCTTTAAAAAACATTTTTTCTAGGGACAGAAAACTATAGGTAGGAAGAGTGTCAGTTTCTTTCACTGTGATAATCCTTGTTTCTAGGGACAGGGAAGGACAGTGAGGGAAATTCTCCTTGTGCTATAGTGTGCTAAAGCATTGATCATCAACCGTCTTTAAAAAAACATTTTTTCTAGGGACAGAAAACTATAGGTAGGGAGAGTGTCAGTGTGTTTTACTGTGCTAAACCTTGTTTGTAGGGACAGGGAAGGACAGTGAGGGAAATTCTCATTGTGCTATACTGTGCTAAAGCATTCCTCATCAACCATCTTTAAAAAAAAAAAAATTATAGAGACAGAAAACTATAGGTAGGGAGAGTGTCAGTGTGGTTTACTGTGCTAAACCTTGTTTGTAGGGACAGGGAAGGACAGTGAGGGAAATTCTCATTGTGCTATACTGTGCTAAAGCATTCCTCATCAACCATCTTTAAAAAAACATTTTTTATAGGGACAGAAAACTATAGGTAGGGAGAGTGTCAGTGTGTTTTACTGTGCTAAACCTTGTTTGTAGGGACAGGGAAGGACAGTGAGGGAAATTCTCATTGTGCTATACTGTGCTAAAGCATTCCTCATCAACCATCTTTGAAATCCTTGTTTTTTGGACAGTCAGGGAAATTGTCATTGTGCTATTCTGTGCGAAAGCAATCATCCTCAACCATATTTAGAAATCCTTAAGTAAAGGGACAGAGAAGGACACCTGAAGGTAGCCCTTATTGCTTTTTTCCCATCTCCCTGCAGGCCATCCATTAGAATGTCTGGAAGGCAAACAAGGAGAGGCAGACAGTCAGGAGGCAATAAAAGAGGGCAAGCAGGCTCTGTGTCTGGGGGCAACAGTGCTGGTCGTGGACGCGGTGCATTGTCATCAGCACATGGCCATGGGACACGCTTGTCCTTCTTTTCGGCAGCTGGACATGTTGAGCCACATCATGCCGAAGACTTGGTAGAGTGGATGACCAAGCCCTCCTCCTCCTCCTCATCCTCTCTCACCCAGGCTCAGGGTACTGGCAAAGCAGCTGCCAAAGCGTCCTCTTCCCTGGTATCAATGTCAGACTCATCATCAGTCACTCCTTCCCTAGACCCACCATGTCCTCCTCCTGAGGAGTCCCCCGAACTGTTTGAGCACAGTGTTGGGTACATGCTCCAGGAGGATGCCCAGCGTTTCGAAGGGTCTGATGATGAAACCCAGCTAGAGGAAGGCAGTAGCGTGAGAGCAGACAGAGGGGATGCTCAAGAAGGACACCAATCTGGCAGTCATGTTCCAGCAGCTGCAGCATACTACCAGATTGGCTCCAGTGATGAGGAGGGAGGGGATGATGAGGTCACTGACTCCACGTGGGTGCCTAATAGGAGAGAGGAGGAGGAGGAGGATGAGGAGGAGGCACATCTCCAACGAGGCAGGATGCCCTTTGGTGGCCAGCGTAAGGGCAGTACACCGACGGAATCACACCGCAGAGCTCCGCCTGTGCAGGGCGCTGCCTCTGCCCGTCATTCAAAAAGTTCTTTGGTGTGGGCCTTTTTTGAGGCTAGTGCATCAGATCGCACAGCTGCTGTTTGCAACATATGTCTCAAGCGTATATCGCGTGGCCAAAACATCAGCCGCTTGGGTACCACATGCCTGACCAGACATATGTTGACCTGCCATGCAGCTCGTTGGCAAGCCTACCTCAAAGACCCACACCAAAGAACAAAGCGGACCTCTCCTTGCACCGCATCAGCTGGGATCTCCAACCCCACTATAACTTCAGTCCTCTCTGAAACATGCACTGAGAGGAATGAAGGTGTAGAATTAGGTGTGTCACAGCCAAGTACTTGCGGCCACTCTGCTAGCAGTACACCGACGTCCGATTCTAGCAGGCAAATTTCCCTGCCCCAGCTGCTGGACCGTCGAAAGAAGTTCACTCCCAGCCATCCACATGCCCAGCGGTTGAATGCTAGCTTGGCTAAATTGCTAGCGCTTCAACTGCTGCCTTTTCAGTTGGTAGACTCGGCCCCCTTCCGTGAGTTTGTGCAATGTGCGGTTCCTCAGTGGCAGGTTCCCAAACGCCACTTTTTCTCACGGAAGGCTATTCCGGCTCTCTACCGGCATGTGGAAGGCAATGTCTTGGCCTCGCTGGACAGGGCGGTCAGCGGTAAGGTGCATATTACCGCTGACTCATGGTCCAGCAGGCATGGACAGGGACGTTACCTTTCTTTCACGGCCCATTGGGTCACTCTTTTGGCAGCTGGGAAGGATGCAGGACAAGGTGCAGTAGTGTTGGAGGTTGTTCCACCGCCACGCCTCCAAAATGCTACTACTGGTTGTGACACACCTCTCTCCTCCACCCCCTCCTCTTCTTCTTCCTCCATGGCCTCTTCCTGTGCTTTGTCCTCTGAACCAGCGGTGCTCCGTAGGCGTTCAAGGGGCTACGCAAGTACGCAGGCAAAAAGATGCCATGCCGTGCTTGCGCTGGTGTGTTTGGGGGACAGGAGCCACACTGGGGCAGAGGTCCTGTCTGCTCTGCAGGGGCAGGCCGAGAGGTGGTTGAGGCCACGCCAGCTTAAGCCAGGAATGGTGGTTTGCGACAATGGCACCAACCTCCTCTCCGCCCTCCGACAGGGACAACTGACCCATGTGCCCTGTGTGGCTCACGTCCTTAACCTGGTGGTGCAGCGGTTCTTGGCCAGGTACCCGGGCTTACAGGATGTCCTGAGGCAGGCCAGGAAAGTCTGTGTGCATTTCCGCAGATCTTATAATGCCAGTGCTCGCCTGGCTGAGCTGCAAAAGGAGTTGAACCCTTGCCAAGAACCGCCTTATATGTGACATGCCCACCAGGTGGAACTCAACGTTGGCCATGCTGCAGCGGCTGCACACGCAGCAGAGGGCCATCAATGAGTACCTGTGCGACTACGGCACCAGGACAGGGTCAGGGGAGCTTGGTTTTTTTCTCCACGCCAGTGGGGCATGATCAGGGATGCATGCACTGTCCTGGCACCATTTGAGGAGGCCACGAGGATGGTGAGCAGTGACAGTGCATGCATCAGTGACACTGTACCTCTTGTCCACCTGTTGGAGCACACGCTGCGTGGAATAATGGACAGGGCACTTGAGGCAGAACAGAGGCAGGAAGAGGAGGACTTCCTTGCCTCTCAAGGCCCCCTTTACCCAGACAGTGTTCCATCTGTCCCACCCATCGCACAGGAAGAGGACAAGGAGGAGGAGGAGGAGGAGGATTGTGTCAGCATGGAGGTGGAGCCTGGCACTCAGCAGCATCAACAGCAGCAGTCTTTTAGGGATGATTTACAGTCCCAAGAAACCCATGGACTTGTACGTGGCTGGGAGGAGGTGGCTGCGGATCATGTCGTCCTTAGTGACCCAGAGGACTCCGGACCGAATGCCTCAGCTAACCTACGCTGCATGGCCTCCCTGATCCTGCAAAGTCTGCGGAAGGATCCTCGTATTCTTCGGATCAAGGAGAGGGACCATTACTGGCTGGCCACTCTCCTTGATCCACGGTACAAGGGTAAGGTTGCGGACCTTATGTTACCGTCGCAGAGGGAGCAGAGGATGAGACAACTCCGGGAGGCCATGCAGAAAGGTCTGTGCAACGCGTTCCCAGAGACTGGGAGGTTACAAACTCCTGGTCCTGGACAACGAGTTGCTGAGGCTTCGGGCAGTCAAAGAAGGAGCGGTGGGGAAGGTGGCCGTCTGACCGATGCGTTCAGACAATTCTTTAGTCCGCAGCCCCAAAGTATGATCGGTTCCAGCAACCATCGCCAGCGTCTGATAAACATGGTGCAGGAATATCTAGGGGCAAGGTCAGACTTGGACACCTTCCCCACCGAAAATCCTCTGGCTTACTGGGTCTTGAGGATGGATCACTGGCCAGAGCTTGCACAGTATGCAATTGAGCTACTGGCCTGTCCTGCATCCAGCGTTCTTTCGGAACGCACATTCAGTGCTGCTGGAGGATTTGTCACGGATCACAGGGTGCACCTGTCCACCGACTCGGTTGATCGACTGACTTTCATCAAGATGAACCAGTCTTGGATCACCACCAGCTACCACACACCTGATGCTGATATAACAGACTAATTGATTTTAACATGTCACATCCCTTCAAGACTGATGCTGATGCTGAGTGCCTGTGCTGTTATGTTGACTGGCTATCCTCCTCCTTCGAGTCCTCAATGATACGATTGATGATGATAGCTTGGAAGATCATTTTTGTTTATGGGTGCCGCCACCAGTGCCTAACGCCCAATTTTTCAGCCCCTGTTTAACAGGGGCGTGTAATTACAATTTTTGAAGCAATACTTTGCAACAGGGCTCATTGCTGTGCTCCAAGTACAGTATCTGTGAGGGGTTGCGGTGTTGTGCCACCAGTGCCTAAGGCCCAATTTTTCAGCCCCTGTTTAACAGGGGCGTGTAATTACAATTTTTGAAGCAATACTTTGCAACAGGGCTCATTGCTGTGCTCCAAGTACAGTATCTGTGAGGGGTTGCAGTGTTGTGCCACCAGTGCCTAAGGCCCAATTTTTCAGCCCCTGTTCAACAGGGGCATGTAATTACAATTCTTGATCTAATAATTCACAGCAGGGCCCATTGCTGCACCCACCAAGAGTAACTCTGAGGGCTTACAGTGTTGTGGCAACGCCACCACCACCACCACCACGAAAGGCCCAATTTTTCAGCCCCTGTTCAAAAGGGGCATGTAATTACAATTCTTGATCTAATAATTCACAGCAGGGCACATTCCTGCACCCACCAAGAGTAACTCTGAGGGCCTTACAGTGTTGTGGCAACACCACCACCACCACCACCACCACGAAAGGCCCAATTTTTCAGCCCCTGTTCAACAGGGGCATGCAATTACAATTCTTGATCTAATAATTCACAGCAGGGCCCATTGCTGCACCCACCAAGAGTAACTGTCAGGGCTTACAGTGTTGTGGCACCAGCACCACCATCAAAGGCCCAATTTTTACTACCACTGTTCAACAATTATATGTAATTACAATTCCTGATATAATAGTTGACAGCAGGGCGTTCCAGCACCAACCAAGAGTAACTGTGAGTGCTTACAGTGTTGTGCCAACACCAACAACTAAGGGGCCTATTTCTGCAGAGTATATACGGCAGGTCCCTACTTTCAAACATCCAACTTACAAACGACTCCTACTTGCAAACGCAAGAAGACAACAGGAAGTGAGAGGAAATCTACCCCTAGGAAGGAAAATTCTCTCCTGTAAGAATTAATATGGGAGAAAGGTGTCTCCTCTGTACTGATGCTTTATCACCAATCCTTGTTTCAAGAAAAACACCACATTTCAAAAACAGTTGTCATTGGGACGGAAAGTGAGGTGAAATGTTCTGAACAGGGGCACAGACAGCAAAACAAATGTTACAGGGGTGATAACCCTTACCTATGTTTTCCAAAAAGTTTAAAAATAGATTTTTGGGCTGGAGCTACACTTAAACAATGTACCTGTTCAAAATTACAAACAGATTCTACATAAGAACAAACCTACAGTCCCTGTCTTGTATGCACCGCCTGTATACGGCTGTTCAGAGTATATAGGGCCTTTTTTATTTTATGTGCGGGGTTCCCCTTAATATCCATACAAGACCCAAAGGGGCTGGTAATGGGCTGGGGTGGGGGGGGGGGGGGGGGGTCATGGGGTAGCTATGCCATTTTTCTTAAAGATTTTCATCCATATTACCGGGACCAGACATTACATTAAAGCCGCAAGCAGTTTTAAATGGCTTTTTTTTCCTTTAGAAGTGTCATTTTGTGCAGGGACAGTTCTAAACACGGGAAACACGTGGCACTTCACAGGCATACTTTAGACACCCCCCAGGTACGATATTTAAAGGAATATTTGACTTTTTTTTTTTCACTTTATGCATCATTAAAATGACTGCTCCCGAAAAACGACCGTTTTTAAAACTTCTTTTTGCATTGATACATGTCCCCTGGTGCAGAACCCGGGTTCCCAAACCCTTTTTAGGACAATAACATGCATAATAGTCGTTATAATTAGCACTTTAGAATTTGAACGTTCGCATCCATTGTATTTAATAGGGTTCTAATGTTCGTACGAACTTTCGGTCCGTTCGCGGGTTCTGGTGCGAACCGAACCCGGGGGTGTTCGGCTCATCACTACAGGAAGGCAGTTGATTCAGGTAGCTGCAGTATATTCAGTCAGTATACTGTATCCTGTGCAGCTAGATCACTGCAGAGCATTCCTGTTGTTCTCTTCCTAATATACTACAGGCAGGCAGTTGATTCAGGTAGCTGCAGTATATTCAGCCAGTATACTGTATCCTGTGCAGTGAGATCACTGCAGAGCGTTCCTGTTGTTCTCTTCCTAAAATACTACAAGCAGGCAGTTGATTCAGGTAGCTGCAGTATATTCAGTCAGTATACTGTATCCTGTGCAGCTAGATCACTGCAGAGCATTCCTGTTGTTCTCTTCCTAATATACTACAGGCAGGCAGTTAATTCAGGTAGCTGCAGTATATTCAGTCAGTATACTGTATCCTGTGCAGCTAGATCACTGCAGAGCGTTCCTGTTGTTCTCTTCCTAATATGCTACAGGCAGGCAATTGATTCCGGTAGCTGCAGTATATTCAGTCAGTATACTGTATCCTGTGCAGCTAGATAAGGGCAGAGCGTTCCTGCTGTTCTCTTCCTAATATACTACAGGCAGGCAGTTGATTCAGGTAGCTGCTGTATATTCAGTCTGTATACTGTATCCTGTGCAGCCAGATCACTGCAGAGCGTTCCTGTTGTTCTCTTCCTAATATACTACAGGCAGGCAGTGGATTCAGGTAGCTGCAGTATATTCAGTCAGTATACTGTATCCTGTGCAGCTAGATCACTGCAGAGAGTTTCTGTTGTTTTCTTCCTAATATACTACAGGCAGGCAGTCGATTCAGGTAGCTGCAGTATATTCAGTCAGTATAATGTATCCTGTGCAGCTAGATCACTGCAGAGCGTTCCTGTTGTTCTCTTCCTAAAATACTACAGGCAGGCAGTTGATTCAGGTAGCTGCAGTATATTCAGTCAGTATACTGTATCATGTGCAGCTAGATCACTGCAGAGCATTCCTGTTGTTCTCTTCCTAATATACTACAGGCAGGCAGTTGATTCAGGTAGCTGCAGTATATTCAGCCAGTATACTGTATCCTGTGCAGTGAGATCACTGCAGAGCTTTCCTGTTGTTCTCTTCCTCAAATACTACAAGCAGGCAGTTGATTCAGGTAGCTGCAGTATATTCAGTCAGTATACTGTATCCTGTGCAGCTAGATCACTGCAGAGCATTCCTGTTGTTCTCTTCCTAATATACTACAGGCAGGCAGTTGATTCAGGTAGCTGCAGTATATTCAGTCAGTATACTGTATCCTGTGCAGCTAGATCACTGCAGATGCAGAGCGTTCCTGTTGTTCTCTTCCTAATATACTACAGGCAGGCAGTTGATTCAGGTAGCTGCAGTATATTTAGTCAGTATACTGTATCCTGTGCAGCTAGATCACTGCAGAGTGTTCCTGTTGTTCCTAATATACTACAGGCAGAACAGTCCATGGGTGTCTTGGGACTGTAATTGATCCCTTGAAGACTGCTGCTGATGCTGAGTGCTAGGTTCCACCTCCATGCTGACACAATCCTCCTCCTCTTCCTGTGTGATAGGTGGGCCAGCAGGAACACTGTCTGGATAAAGGGGGGCTTGAGAGGTAAGGAAGTCCTCCTCTTCCTCCCTCTGTTCTGCCTCAAGTGCCCTGTCAATTATTCCACGCAGCGTGTGCTCCAACAGGTGGACAAGAGGGACAGTGTCACTGATGCATGCACTGTCACTGCTCACCATCCTCGTGGCCTCCTCAAATGGTGCCAGGACAGTGCATGCATCCCTGATCATGACCCACTGACGTGGCAAAAAAAAACAAGCTCCCCTGACCCTGTCCTGGTGCCATATTGGCACAGATACTTATTGATGGTCCTCTGCTGCGTGTGCAGCCGCTGCAGCAAGGACAACGTTGAGTTCCACCTGGTGGGCATGTCACAGATTTGGCGGTTCTTGGGCAGGTTAAATTCCTTTTGCAGGTCAGCCAGCTGTGCACTGACATTATATGACCGGCGGAAATGCACACAGACTTTCCTGGCCTGCCTTAGCACATCCTGTAAGCCTGGGTACCTGCCCAAGAACCGCTGCACCACCAAGTTAAGGATGTGAGCCAAACAGGGAAAATGGGTCAGGTGTCCCTGTCGGAGGGCGGAGAGGAGGTTGGTGCCATTGTTGGAAACCACCATTCCTGGCTTAAGCTGGAGTGGCGTCAACAACCTCTGAGCCTGCCCCTGCAGAGCTGACAGAATCTCTGCTCCAGTGTGACCCCTGTCCCCCAAGCACACCAGCTCAAACACCGCATGGCATCTCTTTGCCTGCGTACATGCATAGCCCCTTGAACGCCTACGGAGCACCGCTGGTTCCGAGGACAAAGCACAGGAAGAGGCCATGGAAGAAGAAGAGGAAGGGGTGGAGGAGAGAGGTGTATCAGAATCACCAGTAGTAACATTTTGGAGGTGTGGTGGCAGAACAACCTCCAACACTACTGCACCTTGTCCTGCATCCTTCCCAGCTGCCAGCAGAGTCACCCAATGCGCCGCGAAAGATAGGTAACGTCCCTGTCCATGCCTGCCGGACCATAATTCAGCGGAAATATGCACCTTACCACTGACTGCCTGTCCAGCAAGGCCAAGACATTGCCTTCCACATGTTGGTAGAGAGCCGGAATCGCCTTCCATGAAAAAAAGTGGCATTTGGGAACCTGCCACTGAGGAACCGCACATTGCATTCAGGTAAGCTTTGGGTGTACACTGTGCAAAGGACACTAAAACAAAATACTGCAGCTCCCTGCCTGTATTTGTATGAGAACACCAGCAATTGCATTCAGGTAAGCTTTAGGTGCACACTGTGCAAAGGACACTAAAACAAAATACTGCAGCTCCCTGCCTGTATTTGTATGAACACCAGCAATTGTATTCAGGTAAGCTTTAGGTGCACACTGTGCAAAGGACACTAAAATAAAATACTAGAGCTCCCTGCCTGTATTTGTATGAGAACACCAGCAATTGTATTGAGGTGAGCTTTAGGTGCACACTGTGCAAAGTACGCTAAAACAAAATACTGCAGCTCCCTGCCTGTATTTGTATGAGAACACCAGCAATTGTATTCAGGTAAGCTTTAGGTGCACACTGTGCAAAGGACACTAAATCAAAATACTGCAGCTCCCTGCCTGTATTTGTATGAGAACACCAGCAATTGTATTGAGGTAAGCTTTAGGTGCATACTGTGCAAAGGACACTAAAACAAAATACTGCAGCTCCCTGCCTGTATTTGTATGAGAACACCATCAATTGTATTCAGGTAAGCTTTAGGTGCACACTGTGCAAAGGACACTAAAACAAAATACTGCAGCTTCCTGCCTGTATTTGTATGAGAACACCAGCAATTGTATTCAGGTAAGCTTTAGGTGCACACTGTGCAAAGGACACTAAAACAAAATACTGCAGCTCCCTGCCTGTATTTGTATGAGAACACCAGCAATTGTATTCAGGTAAGCTTTAGGTGCACACTGTGCAAAGGACACTAAAACAAAATAAGGCAGCTCCCTGCCTGTATTTGTATGAGAACACCAGCAATTGTATTCAGGTAAGCTTTAGGTGCACACTGTGCAAAGGCCACTAAATCAAAATACTGCAGCTCCCTGCCTGTATTTGTATGAGAACACCAGCAATTGTATTCAGGTAAGGTTTAGGTGCACACTGTGCAGAGGACACAGTACACTAAGTGAAAATACTGCAGCTAGCACAATCACCTGCCTGCCTGTCAGTATAGTATGAAGAGAATAACAGGAACGGATCTAGCTAAACTGAATACAGTGTATAAATATATATACAACACCTAGGATGCATATATATCCTCTACACGCTGTAACTAAAGCTAACTGACTCGCCTGCCTGCGGCCTTATATAGTGTGGGGCGTGTACTAAACCCCCTGAGACATGGCTTTCCGTTTTTTCCACGCTGTGATTCGCCAAAGCATGCGGGTCATAGTGCATGCTTGGCCTGTCCTGCATCCAGCGTTCTTTCGGAACGCACATTCAGTGCTGCTGGAAGCTTTGTAA